>CM035301.1:18738698-18763757 GCA_020226075.1 Hydropotes inermis
CGCCTTCTCGGGCCGCAGGCCGTGCGGCGTGGCCGGCTCAGCTGCCCTACCGGGGTCTGGGACGGCCCGGGGAGGGGCGGGGGGCGCCACGTGGTGCGCACGTGGTCCCGCCTGGCGCCGCCGCCGCCCCTCCCCCACAGCGCGGGCGGCCCCGGCGCCCCCTAGCGGCGGCGGCCGGGGAGGGGCACGCCGCGCTGCAGCCGCGCCTGCGCACAACGCGTCACGCCGCTCCTTCCGGTCTGCGCCGGGGCCACACCTGTTACGTCACTGTGAAGCCGGCTGCGCGTGTGCGTGTGCCCGGGACGCACGTGTGGGTCTGGTGGGGGCTCAGGGCCCCGCCCAGGCCGGCCCGCTCAGACCGAGAGCCGACCTTGGGCCGCTGGGTTGTTGTGATAACGCTGGGAGAGAGAGTTCGCCGGCTGGAGGCTGTCTGGCCTCCGTTTAGGTTCCCCAGGGCCCGGTGCCTGTAGGTGCGGTGTAAATGCTCGGTCAAATCAATAAACGGAGGGCGAGTTGATCATTAACTATTCAGGAAACGCTGTTTGAGATTTTTGTTGTTGTTACTTCACCTACTTTTTGTAAGTTTTATTTATGGGATTGTGCGTGAAAGGCTTGGGCTTCCCTTGGTGGCTCTGTGGTAAGGAATCCACCTGCCAATGCAGGAGGCTCAGGTTCCATCCCTGGATGGGGAAGATCCCCTGGAGGAAGAAATTGCAGCCTACCCCAGGATTCTTGCCTGGAGGATCCCATGGACAGAGGGGCCTGGCGGGCTGCAGCCCATGGAGTCACAAAAGATTTGGGCACAACTGAGCGACTAAATAACAACATGAAAAAGAGTTTGGCTCAGAGTTAGCACTGAGGGCTTCTCTGGCTCAGATGGTTAAGAAACTGCCTGCAGTGCAGGTCAGGATGATTCTCTGGAGAAGGCAATGGCCACCCATTCCAGTATTCTTGCCTGGGAAATCCCATGGACAGAGGACCCTGGTGGGTTCCGGGGTCGCAAAGAGTCGGACACGACTGGGCCACTCACACTGCGCTGAGCCTGTGGTAGCTACTGTTGTGGCTGTTTTATTTTTTGTCGTTTTGAGTTTATTCTGTTAAGTGTAAAAACTTTGAGCTGCGCCTTACAGAGATTAAAAAGACTCTCCCCTTCTGCCGTTTTATCCTAAAGCCTCATAATTGCCATTGCTGGTTGCTGGGTAAAATTGTTTCTCAGAAGTTTACCCACTTCCGTGTTTTTAAAGTATCAAGTATGTGCCAGCACACTGCCCCAGGTCCTAAGGAAGATGGATCCCACCTTGGTAAGAGGAAACAGTGGTTACTTACAAAGGAAATCAGCAAGTACTTACCCTAAAGGTCAGGCGATAGCACTGTGTAACAGCTGGCAGGCATAGAGTGCGTATTTACACGCGAAGATTTATTATAAATTTTATTAATACAATGCATGTGCAGCACCCTTCCACAGGCGGGCAGCTTTAGAAAACAGACACTTGTTTTCTCAGTTTGGTGTGGAGTGTGCGTACTCGGTTGTGTCCTCTTTGGGACCCCATGAACTGTAGCCCACCGGGCGGCTCTGTCCATGGAATTTTCCGGGCAAGAATACTACAGTAGGTTTCCATTTCCTTCTCCAGGGGGATCTTCCGGACCCCGGGATCAAATCGGCTTCTCTTGCATCCCTTGCGTGGGCCGGCGGGTTCTTGACCACTTGTGCCTCTTGCAAATCTGCGATGTTGGCTAGTTTCTCCGAGGCCTCTCTGCTGGCGGGGGGAGGGGAGGTGTTCCTGTCCTCATGCGCTCCTCCCTCCGGGGTGTCTTCGTCCTGACCGCCTCTTCCAAGGGCGCCAGTCTTGAGGCTAACCTGGTGGCGTCGCTTTGCCTTCCTCACCTCTGCAGAGGCCTTGTCTGCAGAGAAGGTCATGCTGGGAGGCGCTGGGGGTGAGGGCGTCCACCTATGAGTTCACAGGGGACACGGTTCAGCCATCACAAACCCCCAGTTTACCGATGATGCTGAAGTAGAGAAAGGCCACGTCACTCGCGTGAAGCCATGTAGCTAATTAGGAACAAGCCAGGACTCACGCCCAGGGAGCCTCACTCCCCGCTGTTGGACTGAACGTGCATGCCCCCCGCCCCGCCCCCCAGCCCCGGGTTCTTTCGCTGAAACACTAATCAGCCAGGTCGCGAGGGTCCTCGCGGATGGGGTTGGCGCCTCGGAGAACCTGCCGTGAAACACTGCCGTGGTACCGTGGGGCCGCCGTGGACCGCGTCGGCGCTTCGCCTGCAGACACAGTCGGCGCCGGGCACCCGGCCTGAGTTCCCAAGGATGCTCCGGTGCTGACGGGGCTCGGCAGTCGTCAGAGGAATGAAGGCAAAGGGCCCGGGGCGGGGACACCTCCCAGGACAGCCGCCTTCCCGTTCACCCCGGAAACAAACGCAGCCCCAGGAAGCGCCCAGCACTGTGGGCTCCAGGCGGGCCGTGGCTGCAGGCCCGGGTGGGCCGCGTTGCTCTCCTTCCTATTTAACGGCCCCCTCCTCGCACGTCGCAAGCCCACCCCGCTCGGGTGGTCACAGGAGGCCCCGCTCAGCCTGCCCACAGCCTGGCCGAGCATCACGTCCCTGTCCGCGGGCCTCGACGCGGCCCCTCTCTGCCCCTCCTCCCGTTTTCTGCTGGGCTTCACAGGAGAAGGGCTTCCTGGTGGCTCACTTGGTAACGAATCTGCCCGCAATGCGCGAGACCTGGGTTCGATCCCTGGGTCAGGAAGATCCCCTGGAGGAGGGCATGGCAACCCACTCCAGTATTCCTGCCTGGAGAATCCATGGACACAGGAGCCTGGGGGCTACAGTCCGTGGGGTCGCACAGGCGTGACTTTCACAGGAGAAACCGGGTCTGCCGGCCCCAGTGCTGGGCGAGGCCCGGATGCTGCTCCTGGGCCCACGCGGTGCGCACGCCGCGCCCCCAGCCGCAGCCCAGCGAACAGAGGCCGGGCCCTGGAAGCCTGCGCAGTGGTCTGTTGAAACCTCGGGGTGGGCCCCTGTTTCTGTCTCCCTTTAGTGCCAACGAGGCCAGAAAAGGAGTCAAACAAAACCTCTTTTCTAAGCAGAAAGAATTTTCTAGAGAGTGAGAGGAAGAGGTACGCCAAGTCTCCCAGCCCCGCTCACCAGTGTAAGGAGTTGCCTGCCTGGGCCTCCCAGACGTACCGACGGGAACAGGCGTGACCCCAGAGGGGTCCGGACCGCGCCCTGTTGCCCTGGCGACCCCAGAGGGCCGCAGCAGCAGAGCCAGCAAGGGATCTTGGCCTGTGTGCACGCACCCCCCGCCCCCACCACCCTGTGTTATTTTAAAAACCAACACGACCCAATTAAATGATGTGTTTGCTTTTTTTAAGTTGACACACGCTCGGAGGGTGGGAGAGAGAAACCGAGATCCCATCTCCTTTCTTTCTCCGACGTCACCTTGAATCTCAGCGCCTTGGTCGGCTTTCTCCTGCTGTTGACAGCCTGCCTTGACCAGCAGTGAGAATGAACCCTGGTGAATGAGGAATGATGGGCCTTCCTCACTCCTCTGTAAACAGAGGCCTTGGCCCAGCCCAGAACCCCAGCCAGCGCTCAGTCCCCCCAGAACCAGGCCTGTTGTCTCTGCCATGTCCAGACTGTCCTGTTACAGAGAGAAATGGCCTTTTCATCCAGACACTGGGGTGCTTTTTCAGGCAGGAGGAGCAGCAGTCCTGGATGTTTATGCCTCTGAGCACAGGCACGTTCTTCATTAAAATTTAATTCAAAAGAAAGAAGAAAAGCTGGCTCAGAGGGCATATCGGCATGTCGTCCGTTTAGATTTGAGGGCAGAAGTCCGTCCAAAAGCAGTGCAGAGCGTTAGCCTGGAAAATCAGATGAATGAAGAGACAGCAGTTCGAGGAAAGGGCCTCCTCCTCGGCCTGGCCGCGCTCGGCAGGGGCGTAATTGCCTGCACAGATTCTGGCCTGCCTGGGCCGCAGCCTCGCTCTGCGTTAGGCCCCACCTTGAGTGCGACCTTGGGCTCTGAGCACAGGCGGTCCTCCTCCTGTGCTAAACCCCTGCCAAGTCCTGGGTCCCGTCGACCAGGTGTCATTTTCCTCTTTGACAGCTGGAAACAGCAAGGCTGCCACGGGCCAACCAGGGGCCCTGGTCCAGTCGCCGAAACAGGCCACTTAGCACAGATGTAGGATCGAAGCCCAGGGCCACCTTGCTCCCGAGTTCCACGCTCCTTCTCCTGAACTTGGCCACTTGAATAATTTAAGATAACCCACTTCGGGGCAGTGGGGACATGGGGGTTCACATGCTGCTGCCCAGGAGACCAGGGAACAGGGTCTCACATGATACCATCATTGCAGGGCTTCCACACAAGACAGCAGACGCTCTTCTCGCCAAGAGAAACACGAGAGTTAAATCCTGGCTCCTGACTTACGCTCGGCGAAGCCCACCTTTTCCGCAGGGTGTAACCAGGCTACACGACTGGCATTCATGCCCTCTCAGGTGGTCTGGCCTGGCACATGCCGTTATCACATTGCAGGGGAAGTTGCCAGCATGGCAGTTAAAAAGTATTTCTGGAGCTTCACTATGATGAGGGTGGTGGTTGATGTTTATTTTTTTTAATTAAAAAAATAATAATAGCACTGTCCTAGGAGAGATGATTATCATGATGGCTGTAGAAGTCCCAAAGGAGCTGTCACACCAGAGAAGCTGGGAGAATGTAACTACAGCTGAAGCCCAATCACTGTGATTCCAGGAAGCACTAATGTCTTTGATGGCCAGTCTTAAAAAAAAAAAGAATGCTTCAAATAATTCCATAGTTTTGTGTTTTGCCTTATGGTTTGCAGCACAAAGCAATGCACAGGGGCCCACACCAAAAATCCAGAGACCTTCCTCCCACCCCATTCCCAGCACAGGTTTTTATTTTTCCCAGACTGGAGATTAGCAGGAAGCCACACCGTTGAGCTAACGTCAGAATTCACCATGAGAACTAACAGTGAGGAAAGCCTGGTGCTTAGCTTCTCAGCTTGCCCCCGTTCCCCTCCTGTGACCGTCCCTCCAAAGCGCTGGTTTATACTGTTTTGCAAAGAGTAACTGATCAATGCCTGTGCTGTGCAGTTACTTAAAGTGACATCCACTAAGGACTTCTAATAACGCTGGGAAACACCCCGTAAGGTAAAGTGGATAAAGCAAGATAGGGGATCAGGCTTGTCCGTATTCTGCAGAAAATGTACCCAGCTCTTAAAGGTCATCAGTGGTGAAGTCATGCGTGTGATTAGTTTTCTTTTTGATACGTACCTTCCTAATCTTCTACATCGAGTGAACAGACGTTGCATAGTTGCACCGCGGCATGTCGTTTCTTCAATGAAATTTAACAGAAACTGGGCACTCTCTCCTATTCTTTTCTCCCATATGGGGCCTTTTTCTGATGATTGACTTTCGTGGTCCATTTACGGTCCTTTTATTTAATTCTTGCTGTGGCTGCTGGTTGCTTGGTAACAATCATTGATGCTGATTGCCTTTTCCTCATCGGTACTCTGTGGCACTGCTGCATTGCGGAGCAAATCGGTGTGAAATGGTTTCAAGCCAGGGCAATAAAGGAAACTATCTGACCTCAATTATCACATTTTCCACCTTAGGAGACGTGGCTACCCTGCCAGCTTCTCAAAACGCTACATTTAATAAACGTGCTAGAAAGAACAGCGGGCCGTGTTTCCTGGTTTCCACTCGCACGCCCAGCTGTGACAGTCTCTCCGTGAGATGATGGTGGTCTCCAGGACGCTGTCCCTCTCCTGCAGCACATGCGTTCACGGGGCCTCCCTGGCAGCCCCCTCCCCACTTCTCTTTCCTTCCATGAGAACCCAGATTTTTGTCCTGAAACCATCTTTCTATCGACTTCAGGAGAGCCAGGGCCCAGCCTCCTGAGCAAGACTCACAGCTGGGCTGAGAAGAGCCCGGTGGTCACAGAGCCCTCGCTGGGAAGTGGTTTAGACAGAAGCGCCTGGTCTCTTTTTGGCCAGTAAGACACAAGGCGGGGTGGGCTGGGGTAAAGAGGTCCTGAGAAACGTGTGCTCTTAGAAAAGAGATGCGGGAAGCAAAAACGGGCTCCACATCCTGGTTTGGGAAGATGGGGCGCCCCGGGGCCTCAGGTAGGCCTGCAGCCACCTTGAAATCAGAGTCGATCCGTCAAGGACAAAGGAGGCCAGCGCTGGGAGAACCTGAGCCCAGCTGGCATCACTGAGTCCACCAGTCACCCCAGGGCCGCCCTTTCTCCTGAGTTCTCGTCGGTAAGGTCGGAACCCTCCTCCATGCTGGAGCTGTGTTTTCTATTACTTGCAGTCAGAGCCTCCCGTCTGAGCCGGCACTGACGCTGAAGGTTTGCCTGATGGGGACCCCCCTACTTCCCTGCTCATGGGGTAACCCAGGCCTCCGAGACCGTCCCCAGCACTCACCATCCTGCCTGCGATCCTGGGGCAGAGACCACGAGTGCCCGGGTTCACTGTCCCGAGTGCCCCAGTTTCAGATGGCCAGTTACACGGTTGTTGTTATAAACTGAGTTGTGTCCCTGAGGAATCCAGCAGCTGAAACCCTACCCCTTGTAACTTGAAGTGGGACCTTCTTTGGAAATCGAGTCATCGTAGATGTGAGAGTGTTAGTCACTCAGTCGTGTCCGGCTCTTTGCAACTCCATGGATTGTAGCCTACCAGGATCCTCTGTCCTTGGAATTCTCCAGGCCAGAATACTGGAGTGGGTTGCCATTTCCTTTTCCAGAGGATCTTCCCGACCCAGGGATTGAACCTGGGTCTCCTGCACTGCAGGCAGATTCTTTACCGTCAGAGCCACCAGGGAAGCCCCATATCGGAGTCGGGTGGGACTCAAGCCCATTGTGATCAGTGTCCTTACAAAGGGGAAGTTGGAGACAGGCACACAGGGAGGGTGCTGTGGGAAGATCGGAAATACGCTGCCAGGAGCTCAGGAACTACCTACCAGTTTTGTGGGGGGCAGGGTTTAGGACAGACAGACCCTCCCCGGAGCCTTCGGAGGAGCACAGCCCTGCTGACTGCTTGATCTCAGACCCCAGGGTGTGCAGGAATAGATTTCTGTTGAAGTTGCTACGTTGGTGGTGCTTTGTGACGGCAGCCCTAACAAGCCCACGCAGACATCCCGCTGCAGGAGTGTCTGAGGGGGAAGGGGCCGCTTCTGGCCACAGGTGACCGGCGGTGGTGGCCCTGGAGGGGCCGTGAGGAAGGGTGGAGTGTCAGCAGGCGGGGACGCTGTGTGGGGAGAGGGCCTGAAAGACGCGGAGAAACGCGTAAGCTAAAAGCACACTTACAGGTGACCCCCGTTACCTCATCTGACTGCAACGAGATCCGGGCAAAGGATCGGCTCAGCTCGAGGGTGTCGGGCTCCTCCAAGAGGGAGGATCTTTCCACCCTGAGTGGCCACAGAAGAGGTGGTCTGGCATCTCGTACACTAAGGTGCCCATCCCAGTACCCACAGACACAACAGTGGAACGACAGAGCGCTCAGACACAGACCACGTGCATTGTTGTCCAGTCGTGTCCGACTCTTTTCAGCCCCATGGACTGCAGCTCACCGGGCTCCTCTGTCCTCCACCATCTCCCAGAGTTTGCTCAGATTCATGTCCAGTGACAGTCAATGCCATCCAACCATCTCGTCCTCTGTCATCCCTCTCTCCTCCTGCCCTCAATCTTTCCCAGCATCAGGACCTTTTCCAGTGAGTCAGCTCTTTGCATCAGGTGGCCAAAGTATTGGAGCTTCAGCTTCAGCACCAGCCCTTCCTTCCAGTGAGTATTCAGGGTTGATTTCCTTTAGAACTGGAAATCACGTAACTGATGACACATCAGTTACACTGGACTGGAACACGTAACTGATGACATCGGTGGCAGTGCAGAGACTTGGTTTTCAATCAGTGGTGCTAAGAAAGTCAGGTATTCATGTGGGAAAAAAAGAAATGGAACCCCTGCCTCACATTACACACAAAGGTCAGCTCTAGATAGATTGAAGAATTAAATGTAAAAGGCAAAGATACAAAGTTTGAAAAAGACATTTGGGAGACCATCTTCATGACTTTGGGACAGGGAATGATTTCATAACAAGTTATTGAACAGAGACGTATTAATACATTTTCAGAGAGTGTTACAATTAACATCCGGCTTGCCTGGTGACTCATCGGTGAAGAATCCGCTGCCTGTACAGGAGACCTGGCTTCAGTCCCTGGGTCAGGAAGATCCCCTGGAGGAGGAAATGGCAACCAACTTCAGTATTCTTGCCTGAAGAATCCCATGGACAGAGGAGCCTGGTGGGCTACAGTTCATGGGGTCAAAAGGAATTGGACATAACCGAGCAGCCGAACACACACACACACTTCACCACCATGCAAGGTTGTTAGAGCTTAAAATTGATCAAAGATTCAGAATACAGCTTATGATTATCGCTATCATTCACATTTTGCTTCATTAGGTTTTTGTTCCAACCTTACATATGTTACAAATGTAAATTTTTCAAAAATGACACATTGAAAAATTTTGAGCAGGGAGAATTTTTAGGTAAAATTTATGCAGATACTCTTTTCCTGATTGTCCAAGCAAAATATATACTAAGATGACAGTTACTCTGAATATGGTTCTGATTCAGATGTGGATATTAGATCAACAGAAAGACAAAAACCTTAGTGACTGATTCTGATATGAAAAGTGAAAATGAAAATGTGCTGGAGAATGCTCCACTGCTTTTACAGAAGAGTAGATTGAAGACAACATCTCAGTAAAATTAGAAGACTTTATGGGTGTGTCAGGTGTAACTACTTAATGTAATAACCCCCAAAGTGTTAGTGAAACAACAGAATTAATTTGGGGCCAGCCAAAATAAAATTCACCAGCCACATGTGTTAGTTTCTGCAAAAATGCCCTCGTCACTAATGAGTTGTCTCATTAAAAGCGTTTATCATAAATAAAAACAGCGATAAATTAAAATGAAGAAGTTGTTCATCAAAGGACGATTGCAAAGAGAAAATGGAGGTGAGAAGGCCAGTCTCAGAGCAGTGGAAGATACCTGGACCAAATATAGCCAAGAAAAACCAGTTTTCAAAATATTTAAAGAACTTCAAACTGATAAGGAAAAACAGACAGCCCAATAGGGAAAAAAAAAAAAAAAGGGCAAAAGACTGAAACCAGCACATCACAAAAAGGTGAATCCAGAGGACCATAAACATGTGAGAAAGGTGTTCCACCTCACTGGGAGTCACCTGAGTGCCCGTTAGAATCTGAGACATCTGTTTACCTTCCAGCCTGGCAAAGACCATGAAGTCTGATGGAAGCGAGTGGTGGCAACAACGCCGAGCCGCGAGGGCCCTGAGACTGCACAGCTGCCAGCACGGGTGGGCACGGCGACCTGGGGAGGCTGTGCGCCATGGTCTGGAAGCCTGGCCCTTTCACATTCGGGGACTCACAGCTGCCAGCACGGGTGGGCACGGGGACCTGGGGAGGCTGTGCGCCGTGGTCTGGAATCCTGGCCCTTTGCACATTCGAGGACTCACAAATCTACTTCTGGATGTGCAGCCTCGAGAAGCGGCTCTCAACCTCAAGCAGACATCAGACTCCCCCGGAGGGCGCCAGGGCCCCACCTCCAGAGTCCAAGTCAGTGGCTGTGGGGTGGGACCCCAGAGCCTGCATCCCTGACAGCCTCCCTCCCAGGAAACGCTGACCCTGCTGCTGCGGGGGCACACTTGGAGAACCGCCTGGAGAGAAGTGCGCTCCGTGCTCCCGGAAACACACACAGGAACTGCCCTTAGAGTTGCTGCTGAAACTGTCCCATCGGCAGCTGCCCGAGTCAAGTGTGGAGCGAGTGAAAGTCACTCAGTCGTGTCCGGCTCTTTGCGACCCCGTGGACTATACAGTCCATGGAATTCTCTAGGCCAGAATACTGGAGAGGGTAGCCTTTCCCTCCTCCAGAGGATATTCCCAACCCAGGGATTGAGCCCAGGTCTCCCGCATTGCGGTGAATTCTTTACCAGCTGAGCCACAAGGGAAGCCCAAGAATACTGGAGTGGGTAGCCTATTCCTTGTCCAGCAGATCTTCCCAACCCAGGGATCGAACTGCTGTCTCCTGCATTGCAGGCAGATTCTTTACCAACTGAGCTATCAGGGAATCCCAAAAGTGTGGAACATTCATATAATAAAATCCCATAAATCACTGGCAGTGAATGAACTACCCCCACCTGCAAAATATGAAAGTCCAGTTTGACTGTAAAAAGCCAGACATGACAGATCTTCCACAGTATTTGCTCAGTCTCTCCATCGTGTCCGACTCTTTGTGACCCCACAGACTGTAGCCCCCAGGCTCCTCTGTCCATGAGATCTCCCAGGTAAGAATACTGTAGTGGGTTGCCATTTCCTCCTCCAGGGGATCTTCCGGACCCAGAGATGGAACCTGCGTCTCTTCAAGTCTCCTGCACTGGCAGGCGGGTTCATTACCATGGAGCCCCCTGGGAAGCCCATGTTCAGTACCATTCAAATCATAAAATGTTAAAAAGAAAAAAAAATCAAGTCACGTTATTCAGGATTGTATGGGTATGTGATAAAGCTCTAGGGAAAAGCAGGAAAACTACATAGAAGTCGGTGCCATGGTTTTCTCCAGGGGAAAGACAAAGTGATGTGACCAGGGCAAGAGTGCCAGTCATTCAGTCACCATCCCGGACCCGGCCTGTGGACCTGGGCCTGGAACAGACGCCTGCGCTCCCCGCGTCTGTCCAGCCCGCTGCCTCCCCAGCAGGATCCTCCAGTAGGTGGCGCTAGACCAAGGGTGGAAGAGGACAGAAAGCAGGGGCCCCCCTGCACCCCCACTTTGGGTCGAAACCTGCTCCTTAGTCCCATCAACTCTGTTGTAGCAGCGCCTCCCTGCCACCGCATCTTCGGTTCATTCAGGCAGCAGCAGCTTCTTGTCTGCCGCTCTTCTGACGCCCACAGAGACAGCTCATACGGCCCCTGGGGACCCCGGCACAGCCAGCCCCCTTGCGTTTCCCTAATCCCAGCCCCTTGCCCCCAGCACCACAGCCAAATGATCCGTCTCGTTCAGTCATTACCTCCAAGAGCCGCGGCTCCCTCTGGACCCACTCAGGTACACCTAGAAAACCGCTTTGTGCCTAGCTCTTGGTCTTTCCCATCAAGTTCTTTCTGTTAATGTAACTCAGCGGCTGTTGTCTTCCCTCATCATCCCCTCCAGGATGGAGGCTGCATGCTCAGTGAGGGGGCCACAGGCAGACGGGAGCTGCATCTCCCCTTTCTCCGAGCCGTCTGCGGGGGTGGCCAGCCGTCCAGTTTGTGCAGGGCTGAGGAGTCAGTCACCCGGGCCGCAGGGTGTTCGGGGCGGAGATTGAGAAAGTGTCGGTAGTGACTTGGTTATCCTGTGACTTCATCCAACACGTTAACCCTCGTTATGTCTTACGGCTGCACTTGGCTCCAAGAAAGGATGGGAAATGTAGGTTTAGCTGGGCTGGTCAGTAACCACCCAGGAAAAAGCAGAGCTGTGTTACTTAGGGAGAAGGGCAGAATGGACTGAAGGGAGGCCGCTGGTGGCTCCGCCCTTTTAACTCCAGGCTGAGCACCGCGCCCCCGAGGGCGCTGCTTGAGACGGCTGTCGCCAGGGTGGGGACCTGAAGCCGGGTCCCCGCCGCGGTCTCCCTTAGGACGCGACGCCCCTTCTGCTTTCTTTCTGGCAGCTTAGAAGGAGGACCGTGCCCGTCCTTCCGGGCTACCTCAATCCTGCGTCCGAGGGGCTGGCAGCACCACGTAGCACTCGGCAGTTTTACACAAGTTCTGTTTTCCTTTCTGCATTCACAGTCAAACGTGGCTCTATCTGAACAGGAAGCAGGGTTTTCAGTTCTTCCTTTTGAGAGGGGTTTAGGAATCTCGGGTCTTGTCTTTCTTTTCATCTTGTATTTACTTGGTGCTCTTCTTGGGCGTTAATTATCATCGCAGCCTGCCTTATTCTGTGTATCCTTCAGTGCCTGCATTTACTGGGCTTCCCTGATGGCTCCGTGGTCAAGAATCCACCTGCCAGTGCAGGAGATGGGGGTCCAGTCCCTGGGTCGGGAGGATCCCCGGAGAAAGAAAAGTGAAACTCGCTCAGTTGTGTCCCACTCTTTGTGATCCCATGGACTTCTCCAGGCCAGAATACTGGAGCGGGTAGCCGTTCGCTTCTCCAGGGGATCTTCCCCACCCAGGGGTCAAATCCAGGTCTCCCGCATTGCAGGTGGATTCTTTACCGGCTGAGCCACAAGGGAAGACCACCCCTGGAGAAGGGAATGGTAACTCACTCCAGTATTCTCGCCTAGAAAATCCAGAGGAGCCCGGTGGGGTCACGGGGTCCCAAAGAGTCAGACCCGACTGAAAGACTGAGCATGCACGAACACACTCCTGCATTTCTTGCTCTTAGCTTGGTAGGGAAACCCTTGCCAGGGAGGATTTTCAAAGCCAGTCATTCACTGTGCTGACTCACCTGAATTTCAACAGCCCGCTGCTTGTTCTTTATGACAACAATAAACATAAAAAGAGGGAGGCAATATCGTGTCTTGAAGATTTAATCTTTTGATTAACTGAAACTTCATAAGACTCTTAGCCCATGTGATCTTCCTCTGGATGCAGGAGTCGGTTCAGCCAAGCAGGGGCGGGGTGACGGTTAGGGCTTGGGCGGCCGGGGGCTGTGTGCCCTGCACGATGCCCGTTGTTTGCCCCACACCGTCGTCGAAGGCGGCGAGTCCACACAGTCCCTGCCAAGCGGGAGGCTGGTCTCCTCTGCTCTCCGGCAGCCCAGCATGCTCTGTGCAGCCGCGCTCCTTGGACACGGCCGCAAGCTGGGCTGGACGCCAGGGCTTCTCAATTCCCTTTCCTTCTCTCCCTCTAGATGTGGGCGAATTTTTCCTTTTCTCCAGCTTAAAGCAGGAATTAGGGGCTTCCCTGCCGGTTCCGTGGTAAGGATTCCACCTGCCAATGCAAGCGTTCAGCCCCTGGTTGGGAAACTAGGATCCCCCCTACCCTGGGGAAACTAAACCCACCAGCTGCAACTAGAGAGAAGCCCGCAGTGAAGACCCCCCACGACGGAACTAGGGCCCGACACAGCCGAACGAGTAAATATTAAGAAGTCGCCCCTGCCCAGCGCCCTTTGACACCATGGAGCCATCCGAGACGCGCCATGGGCAGTGGGGTGGTGCCGTGGGTGGCGGGGAGAAAGGTGCTGAGGTGGACCCTGACATACAGATGACCCTTGGACGGAAAACATTATCTGAAGGGTGGGCGTTTAAGCCAGGTTTGCAACAAGCCAGGGTCAGAGCCAGGCCTCTCCTTGGCCGGGGAGGGCTCCCCGGGGGCCTCCGAGCTCAGCTGGCCTGCGGGGACAGGGGGGTCCAGGCGTGGGAAGTCGCCCTCCTCAGGAAGGTGCCACTGCCTCATGCTCGGGTCCTTGTGCCCGCGCCTCCCAGACACCAGCCCACTTGTCTCTCGAGGGTAAGAACGTGGGCACGGAAGAAGCTGCCCATGGGCAGTGTGGAAAGGTTGCTCACCAACTTGACTTCAAAACAGAAACAGACTCCCGGAAATGGAGAAAGCAGGGGACGGGGAGGGACGAGTGAGGACCCTGGGGTTAGCAGACACACACTGCTGTCTACAAAACGGATGAAGGGCGAGGGTCAGCTACGCTCAGCAAGTACAATAGTCTAGTGAGGAGAAGCGGTGGGTCCCTGTGCCACGTGCCTGAGACCTACACTCTGCCATTATCCCAGGGGATCTTCCCGACCCAGGGATCGAACCCAGGTCTCCCACATTGCAGGCAGATTCTTTACCATCTGAGCCCCAAGGGAAGCCCAAGAATACTGGAGTGGGTAGCCTATCCCTTCTCCAGGGGATCGTCCTGACCCAGGAACCGAACTGGGGTCTCTTGCATTGCAGGCGGATTCTTTAGCAACTGAGCTGTCAGGGAAGCCCTAACAAGGGAAGCCCATTGTAAATCAACTCTGTGTCAATTAAAAAAAAAAAAGGGGGATGACCTGACAGTAGGGTTTTTGTTGTTTCTGTTTTGTTTGCATATTTTTGTTTTTTGGGGGGGAGTTTTGGTAGACACCCGAAAGGGCAACTGATGTTCTAAGCGCTTTGTTAGAAATTCTCTTTATTACAGTGTTTCTTTCTCTTCCCAGCTACACAACATTGAGATTGGATGATAAACACTCAAAGGAGGACCTGAGTGTTGTTGCTGAGAGTTGCCTTTTTTGACCTAGAATTGAAAGTCTGACTCTCCATATTATCTCATCAGATCCCAAACAACCTTACTTACTACCTTTAAAAAAAGATATTTATGTATTTTTTTAATTTATCTGGCTGAGCTGGGCACACAGCTCAGTAGTTGTGGCACACAGGATCTCCAATTTTCTTTCCACCTTCTGCCTTTTTTTTTTTTTTTTTAAATCACTGACGTTCCCCAAAAAAGATGGCTGTGTACTGTCCAGGTCACCAGTGGGGGTGCTGCCCCACGAATTCCTACCACGTCCCTAAAAAGAAAGAGGGGATGGTGGTGGAAATTCTCTTCAGTCTCTGGCAGGAAAAGGGCAGTTTCCTGGGTGGAATCAGTTCGTTTTTATCTTCTAAACAGTGACTCTTGTAACCAAACCTGTTTCCTTCTTTGCTGGGGCTGATAGGAAGCTCAGAATTAAAACCAGCATTTATCTTTACCAGCTGCCTAAGACTTTAAGGTTTGTACTTTGTGCACTGAGTGTATCTGTGGTTTGATCTTGTTTTTTTCCATGACTGTTTCCCTGTTTTCCAGTTTCCCCACTTTTTTTTTTTTTTAGTTCAGATGAATTTAGACTCCATGAGATACAGTCAGTAAAAGTGGGAAACAGACTCTGGGAAACTTTAATGAACAAATGACCCAGTTTTTAAAAATAAATTGCAAGGGGGAGAAAAGGAGGTGGAGGAAAACAGAGACTAAAAGAGATGAAGAGAATCCTCACTTGTTGGGAACGTCCAATTCGGCAGTCACTTGGGAAAACGGTCTGGTAATTTCTCTAAATATAGATGCGGTGTGTAACCCAGCAGTTCCATCCCCAGGAGAGAAACGAAAGCACGTGCCGACAGGTTGTGCATGAATGTTTATAACAGGCGTTCATAAAGCCCCACCTGGAAACAACCTGTGTGTCTATCAGACACTGGACTGATTATTTTTTACAGTGGGGTATTTATTCAGTGGGCTTCCCGGGGGCTCAGTGGTAAAGGATCCACCTGACAATGCAGGAGATGGAAGAGACTCGGGTTGGATCCCTGTGTCGGGAAGACCCCCTGCAGGAGGAAATGGCAACCCACTCCAGTGTTCTTGCCTGGAAAATCAATCCCACGGACAGAGGAGCCTGGTGGGCTACAGTCCATGGGGTCTCAAAAGAGACTTAGCGACTAAAACAGCAACGACAATAAATTACACCTTAGTTGAAGTGAATTATCCTTCCATGAGGTTACTTAAAAATGAAAGTAAAAAATAGGAGAGAACGCTGGCTGGGAATCGTATGCTGTTAAGCCAGAATTAGGAGTCTTTTTGGGGTGACAGTGTTACTTCATTTCTTAATCTTTTGTCTATACTTGTGTTGTTGTTTATTTTGTTTTTGTTTATTTATTTGCTACGCTAGGTCTTAGTTGTGGCCCTCAAGATCTTCGCCTGTCATTGCTGCATGCGGGGCCCTTTAATTGTGTTGGAACGGCTTAGTTACAGCGTGTGGCCTCTAGTTCCCTGCCCAGGGCCCCTTGTGTTGGGAGCGTGCAGTCTTAGCCACTGGACCACCAGGGACGTCCTATAGTGATATTTTTGAAACCAACTCTTTATCTTTCGGGGATACACACTGAATTATAGGAAATGATATAATGCCTAAGACTGGCTTCAAAATAATAGAGAATTTGGGCGGCTTGTGGATGAAACGAGGCTGAGTTTACACAGTTCCGGGCTGCAGCTGGGTTTGGGGTGCGTGGAGGTTTGTATTATTCTGTCCTCTTTTGTCCGTGTGTTCAACGTTCCAGTAATTGAAAGTTTTAAAAGAGGGGCTTAAGAGTCCTCGAGAACAGGCCGAGTCGGCCGAGTCCCTGACGACATCCACTTGGAATGAGGAGGTGGACCAGCTATTGTTTGTCTGCCCGGCGGCCCCGCCCCCGTCCTAACAGGAACCAGACTCGCTCCCTGGACGGGCCAGCCCCGCAGGGTGGGCTGCGTGCCTGCCTTCCAGGCTCGGCCCCACCTTGGGCCCAGGCCTGGGCACAGACCCTCCTCGAAGCCCTTCAGCAGCTTTCTCCTGGGGATTCCAGCCTCCTTCAGAATGATGCAAGAACCGGGAAAGGTTGGAGCCGGTTAATCCCAGAGTGGGCAGTCCTAGGAGACCAGCCTTGGGGTTTTTGCAGCTAACTCCCCAGGGCCCCTCTGCCTCCAGCCCTTTCTGAAACCCGGATCTCGGCTCTCTCCAGTTCTGTGATCAACCTAGCATCGTGCCAGTACATACCCTTTCTGTTGAAGTTGGCCAGAGTCGGTTTCCATGGCTGAAAACCAAAGCACCCAGCGGAGGAAGCAGCAAGCTCACCAGATCGTGGGTGTGCCCTTTTCAACCTCTCCATCCCCCTCAGCTGACCCTCTGAGCTTGAAAACTCCCACAGGGTGGTCTGATAAACAACGAGGAGGGAGCATACTTGATAGGAGACACCAGGTTGATAGCACGCTCTGCTAACATAAACCCAGAAGTGAAGTGAAGTGAAACTCGCTCAGGCGTGTCCAACTCTCTGCGACCGCATGGACTAAACAGTCCATGGAATTCTCCAGGTCAGAATACTGGAGTAGATAGCCTTTCCTTTCTCCAGGGGATCTTCCCAACCCAGGGATCGAACCCAGGTCTCCTACATTGCGGGCGGATTCTTTACCAACTGGGCCACAAACCCAGAGCATTGTCATAATTAAGACAGATACATCTATTGGGACAAAAAGGTTACATTGGTCTCTAACAGCCCCATCCCACAGGAATATGATACGAGCCACAAATGTGAAATTTAAAAATTAAAATTTTTAACTTTCTAGTAATTGCATTAAAATGGTAAAAAGAAATAAGTGAAATTAATTTGGGCACTGCATTTCATTTAGCCCAATGTATCCAACATATTACCATCTCAAACTATAACCAATATAAATATATGAAATACTAATAATACTATTTTGGTTCTTTTTTTCCCCTCTTTCTATAATCAATACAGTTTTGTGTGTGTGTGCTCAGTCACAAAGTCTTACTCTTTGCGACCCCATGAACTGTAGCCCCCCCCCGGCCAGGCTCCTCTGCCCACAGGATTTCCCAGAAAAGAATACTGGAGTGGGTGGCCATTTCCTTCTCCAGGGGATCTTCCTGACCCAGGAATTGAAACTGCATCTCCTGCTTGGCTGGCACAATCCTTACCACGGGGCCACAAGAAAAGCCCTGATGTAGATATACAAAATACTAACACTTTGCTTTAAAAGAAAAAAAAACAGGCCTTTGAAATCGGGTGTGGTGTCTTACACAGACAGCACGTCGCGCTTTGGGTGAGTCGTGTTGTCGGTGCTCAAAAGCTATAAATTACAGAGGGACTCTTCGTCTTCCGTCTGGGGTTTCTGTGTATGTTCTGGGCCGAGCATCCTTAAAACGGCCGGCTCTATCCTCAAGATGGTACCACAGGCTCAGCAGTCCCGGGCGGGTCTGTCTGCCGTGGGGACATTGCACCGGGATGATGCTGGGCGCTCGGAGGGCCCGACTCTAGGCAGCAGCTTCAAAGATCTGATGTGACCTGTCCAGGTACAGGGGGTGCTCACGGGGCCCAGCAGACGTCTCTGCAGAAGAGCAGGCCCCGAGCTCTTGAGCGAGTTGCATGAAGCTTATGCTGGACTATGACACATAGGACTGAATAGTCAAAGCTACTGTTTTTCCAGCAGTCATATATATATGGATGTGAGAGTTGACTCATAAAGAAGATTTAGCGTCGAAGAATTGATGCTTTCAAACTGTGGTGCTGGAGAAGACTCTTGAGAGTCCCTTGGCCAATCCTAAAGGAAATCAGTCCTGAATATTCCTTGGAAGGACTGATGCTGAAGATGAAGCTCCAGTACTTTGACCACCTGATGCAAAGAACTGACTCATTGGAACAGATCCTGATGCTGGGAAAAATTGAAGGCAGGAGGAGAAGGGGACGACAGAGGATGAGATGGTTGGATGGCATCACTGACTCAGTGGACATGAGTTTGAGCAAGCTCCAGGAGTTGGTGATGGCAGGGAGGCCTGGTATGCTGCAATCCACGGGGTCACAAAGAATCAGACATGACTGAACAACTGAACAACATTAACAACAGCATAACACATTACTCCCAACCATGGAAGAAGAAAGCTAAAACGAGCCAAAGCATGAAAACTCTTCTCAGATGCATCAGAGAAGTGAGGCCACAGGCAAACCGCCACCCCAGGTTGCAGGGACAGACGGACAAAGGTGCAGTCACAGCGCACCAGAGCAGAGGCCAGAGAACAGGAAAGGCGGGTGCCCAGGGCCGGGCGGGCAGGTCGCACGCTCCTGGGGGCCCCGACACGACCAGGAGTCTTACCACCCGAAGCTCTGCCGGGTTTGCACAGTAAGGACCCCGAGCTTCCTTTGTTCCTGGGAGAACAGGCATCATTTTCTTCCTGTTCTCTGCAAGGCCTGCTGGCTGAGCAGGTTCTGGGGGAGTCTGCGGAGCTGGCCCTTCGGCTAACAGCCTTGCTTTCCCCACTTCCAAGTCTTTTCTTACAAAACACTCTGCATCTCTTGAGGTCACAGGAGTGACTCTCTCAGTGTACCCCCCAGCCGCCCTCAGCCCATTTCACAGCAGAGGAAACTGAGGTCCAGAGGCCAAATAGCTGGTCTGAGGCACAGAGCTAGCTGACGGCGGGGCTGGCTCCTCTTCCCCTGGCACTGGCATGCTGCTTTGTCTTAATTTTTTTTAATACTTATCTATTTTCACAACAAAGATATTATAAAAATCAAGAAATTTAAAGTTAAATAAAAATTTAATTTTAATTAAAATTAAGAAA
Source organism: Hydropotes inermis (assembly GCA_020226075.1). Lineage (NCBI taxonomy): Eukaryota > Metazoa > Chordata > Mammalia > Artiodactyla > Cervidae > Hydropotes > Hydropotes inermis. The sequence continues at coordinate 18,757,821 of CM035301.1, forward strand.
TTTTTCTTAAAAATTAATAAATTAAAAACAAATCTTAAGTTTATTTGTCTATTTTGGGGAGGGCTTCCCTTGTGGCTCAGCTGGTAAAAAAATCTGCCTGCAATATGGGTTTGATCCCTGGGTGGGGAAGATCCCCTGGAGAAGGGAACGGCTACGCACTCCAGTATTCTGGCCTGGAGAATTCCATGGGCTGTTTAATCCATACAGTTGCAAAGAGTCGGACACAACTGAGCGAATTTCACTTTCACTCTGTTTTTATTTGGTTGCACCAAGTCTTAGTTGCAGCAGCATGCGGGGTCTTTAATTGCGGCATGTGGGATCTAGTTCCCTGACCAGGAATGGAACCTGGGGCCCCTGCATTGGGAGCTCGGAATCTTAGCCACTGGACCACCAGGGAAGTCCCATGCCACTGTGTCTCAACGTGGCAAACCCCCGGGCTCCAGTGAGCTTCCAGAAAACACAGCCCCACTACGTCTCATGAGGGACCCTAAGCCGAAAGCACCCCACTGGGTCGCCCCTAAATTCCTGCCCCATGGACACAGTGAGATAGTACACGTTGATGGTTTAGCTGTTACGTTTTGGAGCCCTTCGAGATTACACAGCAATGGATGAGTTTTTTTTTTTCCCTGCGTGCCCACACCCATGTGCTCTGTCGAGAGTAGTTTTCACCCCAGCTTTGTTTGAACAGCTTTTCTCTGGGGTCGAAGTCGGACCTATCTTTTCCTGAATTGGCATTCCAGAAACGTGGACGGACAGGTTCTAAACTATAGGGTGGCCAGAGGAGGCTGTAAAAGAAAATCAAGCCAGGCTGCTCTAAGTGAGCTGAGGACGCAGAGGCCCCCTCTCTGGTTTGGGGGCCTCAGTTGGGTGGAGAAATGTTTGGTGGAGGATTATGCTGCCTGCCTCTGTCCTTGGGAGTGATACAGAGCTGCAGTCCCTCTGGGTGGTGGTCAGAGGCCCATCGCCGTGGGATGGTCACCAGCACCCCAGGGACGCAGTGAAGAGACAGGAAGCAGCGGGGGGGGGGGGGGTCCGAGAAGGAAGTGACACCGAGCAGACAGGAAAAGGAAGGGTGCGGAGAACACAGCGCGTGGTCTGGCTCCCCGGTCATTCCGCAGACCCCGCCGCGAGCCCCAGGCCCCAGAGGCTGCGAGTGCGGGCTGGACGCTGTCAGACTCTGAGGCGTCTAAGCCCTACTCCCCTGCCTGGAGACTCAGCCAGGACTGGGGGGGACCCTGTCTTCTGATGGGGTCTCCCTGCCGCTGCCTTGCCCTTAGCCACCCCCGCCCCACCTCAGAACAGCAGTCCTTGAGTCCCTTTAGCAAGAAGGTGGGCCCATCGGTGCTCCCCGGGGCGGGGGGCTCTCGTCCAGCTGCTGTGTGCCAGCAGCACGTTGCTGTGATTGTCTGACTCCGGAGGATGAAGGGAGGACAGGGCAGAGTCAGTCCAGCGCCAGCCCCACCCCCAGAGCAGCACGGTCCAGGACTCACTTTGTGCGTCTGCACAGATCACACAGAAGCCGTCAGCCACGTGGATCTGCAGAGCCAGCGCTTACATGTGGCTCACACTGCCTGTCACAGCGAAGGGTTTCATTGCATTTCATCTTCATTAGAGGATAGATGTAGATGGCCAGATGTGAATGGTGGCTTCTGAATTGGACAGCATTGCCCTTAAACAGACCCTTGTTTTGGGTCTATAATGATACAGTCTCTTTAGATGTGTGTGTGTGTGCGTATTTTAAAATATTTTTTTTTATTTGGCATCAGGTCTTAGTTGAGTTACTCGGGATCTTTCCTTGCAATGTGAGGACCCTCTAGTTGTAGTGAGCAGGTTTAGCTGCCCCGTAGCATATGGGGTCTTCATTCCCTGGCTAGGGATTGAACGTATGTCCCCTGCATTGCAAGGCAAGATTCTTTCCCGCTAGACTAGCTCAGCTGGTGAAGAATCTGCCTACAATGCGGGAGGCCCCGTTTCCATTGCTGGGGCAGGAAGGTCCCCCAGACAAGGGAGAGGCTGCCCACTCCAGTCTTCTTGGGCTTCCCTCGTGGCTCAGCTGATAAAGAATCCATCTGCAATGTGGGAGACCTGGACTTGACCCCTGGGTTGCGAAGATCCCCTGGAGGGGGGAAAGGCCCCACTCCAGGATTCTGGCCTGGAGAAGTCCACGGAGTCACAAAGAGTCAAACACGACTGAGCAACTGTCACTCCCCAGAGCACCAGGGAAGTCCCTGGATACATATTTTTTCATTATTTATTTATTTGGCCATGCTGGCTCTTGGTTGCACATGCAAGATCTTGGTTGCATCACTTGACCAAGGATCAAACTCGAGTCCCCCGCAGTGTAAGGCAGATTCTTAACCATTGGACCACCAGGGACGTCCGGATGTTTCCGTTTTTTAATTACGGTAGATGTACACATAGTGTAAAATTCACTCTATATTTTTGTGCACCGTTCTGCTTTTGACAAACACATGGAGTCACATAATCGCCCCCACAATCAGCACCACTCCCCCCTCCAGGATTCCCACATGTCATTTTGTGGTCAGCCTCTCCCCAGACCTCCAGCCCCTGGAACCACTCATCTGTTTCTGCCTCTACCGTTTTGCTTTTTCTTCCAGAACGTCCTCCAGATGAAAGCATATGTGCCACACTCGGGGCCCGCCGAGTTGTCCTGTTACGCGAACCCCGCTCCTTTCTTAGCTCTGCATCCGTCGCGTTCCATCGGACGTTTGTTACCCCTTCCCCAAGCGGGGTACATTTGGGTTGTTGGGTTGCTGAGGTTTGGGTTGTCAGGAATAAAGCCACTGTAGACCATCATGAACAAGTTTTGTAACCACCCAAGTTTTCATTTCACTTGGATAAATATCTAGTCATGGGGTTGTAGGCCATTTGGTAAATCAGCTGAACTAGATAAGAAAGTGCCAGACTCTTCCACAGTGGCAGTACCATCTTGATCTCCAAGCCCTGTGGGAGAATTCTAGAAGTTCTCATCAATTTTGATATGTAATAGATGGACTTAAAACGGATTCCCTAACAATGAATGATGCTGAGCACCGTTTCCTGGGCTTGTGTCACACCTGCACCTTTAGTGGAAGATCTGTTCACGTGTTTTTAGATTCATGCTCTGTTTGCTTATTATGTTTGGCTGCCCTGTCTTCAGTGCTGCGTGCAGGCTTGCTCTGGTTGCAGCAAGCGGGGACCACGCTCTTGGTGCAGTTCACGGGCTCCTCACTGCGGTGGCTTCTCTCCTGGCTCCTGGGCTCACAGCATGTAGGATCTTCCCAGACCAGGGACTGAACTCGTGTTCCTGGGATTGGTAGGCAGATTCTTAACCGTTGGACCAGCAGGGAAGTCTGTGGTTTTCATCTTAATGGATTGTTTCTCCGGATATGCCATTGCCTCTTTCTAACTAGGCCTTCGTCGTCACCCCCCAACACGGTGTATTTTTCTTGTTGATAGTTTCGTGTCTTGGCATTAATTCTGTCCTGTTTTGTTCCTGCGACCAGGTCCAGGGCCTTGCACCCAAGGCTTGCACCAAGAGCCTGGGTGTCGTGGGCTCCGTGGTTGTCCAAGTTCTCCCTTGCAAGCCTTTTCTTTTTCCCTTTTCGAGTGAAGGCGTCAGGAAGCAACTTTCGCAGGCCCCGAAGACCCAGAGGGAGTGTGAGAAGAGTTCACTTTCTCCAATCCTGGATCTTTAATGCCTTTTTATTGCCCCTGTTCTGGCCCTCTATGTCAAAGCTGTCGGTGTATCTGAAGGTTCCCCATTTAAGGAGAAAAGAATTGCAAGGTTAAATGGGAGTCTGGGCTGCAAGGTCATCATGAGTCAGCCCTGTGCGCTCCTGCCATTATCAGGGACAGGTTGCTGCTCTTCAGGAAAAGAATCGTCTCGGTCTGTCCATCTGCGCAGAGGTCTTCACATTTGATGTTATTAGCCTGAGGGGCCTGAAAGCACGTGTCCCTCATGTATCACAGACTTGACCTAAAGAAGTGGGAAGTCACTCCAGATGAGCTAGAGGAAAGGACTTCGGAAGTTGTATATAGAACTTTTTCTTAAAAAAGAAAAGTGGTAAAATACGTAAAATTTACCATCTTAACTATTTTTAAAAACATTTTAATTTATTTGACTGTGCCAGGTCTTACTTGTGGCAAGAAGGATCTTTGTGGCGGCCCATGAGATCTAGCTCCCTGACCATAGGTCAAACCCCCCCCCCCCCCCCGAATTAGCCACTGGACCACCAGGGAAGTCACTTAACTATTTTAGGTGTCGTTCGGTAAAGTCCATTCACAGCGTTGTGCAGCCATCACCTCCAGAGCTTTTTCATCTTGCAGAACTGAAGCTCTGTCCCCACTGAACACTAAACTCCCCATTCATTCCCTGTCCCCCCGGCGAAGTACCAGCCCTTCCACTTTCTGTCTCTGCGAACTTGACTCCACCAGGGACCTCAGAGAATCAGACTCAGACAGGATTTGTGTTTTTGTGACCATGTGATTTCACTTAGTGTCTTTGTCCCCAGGGTTTATCCATGTTGTCACATGTGTCCAAATTTCCTTTTGTCTTTAAGGCTGAATAATGTCCCATTGGACATGTCGGTGGGCCTCTGGCTTCCTGGGGCTGCTGCGAACATGAACATGAGAGTATAAATCCCATCTCAGGACCCTGCTTTCAGTTCTTGTGGGCACAGACCCAAAAGTGGAACTGCTGAATCAGATGAGCATGTGTTTTCCGCCCCAATGTTTCCCAGAGGGGCTGCACCGTTTTCCATTCCCACCGCCAGCGTGTCTGTAAACGTCTCTGTCTGAGATAAACACTGCTCGACGCCTGAGTGTGTCTCCACCTCCCTGATGCAGCCTCTTGCCTGGTCTCCTAGTTTCCTAACCGGCCTCCCACACTCACGCTGGCCCTTCCGCGACTCAGGCTTCACACGACAGCCAGTGATCCTGTTTCGAATTTGTGGTCCACGTGTTGCCCTTCTGCTCACCACATCTCAGTGGTTCCCACTGCCCTGGGACCAGACCCAAGTTACACGACTGGTCTGGTTCGGCTGATATGGTCTCTTCCCTTTTCCAGCCACCGGTCAGTGCCTAGAAAGCACCTTGCCCCCTTTCCTTAGCTCACACTGTTTCTTGGCTGGAATGCCATCCCCACCTCTCACCCACCCACCCACCCCGTCTGTTCCTGTGTTTTCAATCACGTGATGGTTGGGTTAATGCCCACTGCGGCCCCAGACTGGACAGTGGGTAAGCAGACAAGCTTCCCGGCCTGGGGAGGAGGGGGGGAAGGGGCTGGGCCCATCTTCCTACACACGTCACCTTGCAACAAGGCCTCAGCTTGAGGCGGTGGTAGTTTTGTATATGTTATATGTTCCTTGATTTCTGTCTGCATCTCCCACTACACTGTAAGCTGTACCAGGGAGGGCCTGTCCCCCCCCCCCCCCCCCACCAATAATTAAATGATCACAGTGCGCAGACACTGCACCTCTGTTTTAGAGGGCCCTGGCTGATTCAGGAACCGGCATGAAGCACTTCTGAAGGAGGCCTGAAGTAGCCAGATCTGCCTCTTGACAGAAGATCCCCCCTGCAAGCATCTGTCTCCCTCCCCCGAGCCCGCATTAGACTGTAACGGATCTAAGGGCCTAGGCGCCTAGCCTGCTGTTCGGGGTCACTCGCGTAGCTACTTGTTGAGTGAATGGACTCCGAATTGGAACTCGGGGCATCAGGGGTCGCTAGCAACTTCGGGCCAACTCCAGCTACAGCGCGAGACCCCGCAGTCTTGGCGCTTAAGTAGGGCCGCACTTCGGGGTGTCGGTGGAGCCTCTAGAGCCCAGAAGGCTGCTGGCGTCCGTGGTCCCTGCGAGTGGCCCAGGATCGAAACTTTCCAGTGCGGCTTCTTCGGGTGCGTGTGTGGCGGGGCGGGAGGCGTTCCCTCCCGCGTCCCGG
>CM035301.1:18768757-18818767 GCA_020226075.1 Hydropotes inermis
ACACACCCCGACACACACACACCCCACCCCCCTGCACACACACCCCAGCATACACATGCACCCCACACACACGCACCCCTGCACACACACTGCCGCCCTGCACACACACTGCCACCCGCCACGCACACACACACACACACACCCCTCACAGCTCCCCAGGCTGTCCGTTCTCTCCCTCCCCCCACTCAGGGACGCTTGAGGTGGAGAGGAAACCCAAAATGTACCCATCTTTGTGACTACCAGTAGGTTTTTCCAAAACTGAAATGAAACACTTTTGAAATTACTGGCAGGAGAAAAAAAACTGCTTGTGACACCACTGGGGGCCGACCCCACTGGGTGGCCATGTGAAATGTGGGGGGGCTGGCACAGACAGTCCTGCCATGGCCCCTCCTCTGTGGGTCTCAGGGGCCCCTAGGTCCCCAGGCCTGGGCTGGGTGCCTGTCAGCTTTATGTGGAGACGGGCCCGCCAGCAGTTGGTCTGTAAAAGCGCAGTGTTTACACGTGTGTTTGTCGATGAGAAATCAGTGACTGAGTCTGCAGCTCCCCCCGGGGGAGAAGAGGGTCCCCAAGACTCCGGGTTTCTGAGGCTGGAGGTCGTCAGGCCAGCAGATCTGGAGTTTGAATTGGATGGAACCTGTGAGCTAACGGAGGGGGACCCCGTATGGCCTTGGGCTTGCTCTCTCGTCTCCCTGTTCCAACCGTCTTTCCCAAAAGTGTCATAAAATAAGCATGTGAACATGCGGATGTGAGTTTTCACAGTAAAAGCGAGACTTTGTTTGTGGCGGCTTCCGCGGGTGGTGACGTTGATGGGATTCGTTTTACTTTTCTGTGTGTCCCAAGTTTTCTGTGATGAGCGAGCGTAGCTTTTTTTTTTCCTTTTGAAGAGTTTTCATTGAGAAAGTCTCAAGCGTAGAGATGGAGTGGTTCCTATGCCCATCGCCCAGCCCCCCGGCTGCCACGCTGTGGCCAACCTCGTTTTATCTGCATCCGCACCCATCTCCCTCCCACCCGCCCCCCACAAGTAGCAAGTGTCCCAACACTCCGTCTGTAAATATTTCAACAAAAGATAAAGATTCCTTTTTCAAAAAACCTAGCCACAGTGTCATTATCACACGTAAAAAATTAATAACAATCTCTTTACTATCATCAAACTTCCAATGAGTGTTTGATTTCCCTTCCCGTGGCGTGAATTGTTTTTTTTTCCCTTTTCTTTTCTCACAGCATGTTCGTTCGAATCAGGAACCAAATCAGGTCCAGACGCTGTGATTGGCTGGCGTGTCTCTCACATCTCTTTCAAACTGCAGGCTCCGTCTCATTCCCGCCCCCCCCTTTGTCCTTGATGAAGAAACAGGGTCATTTGTCCCGTACACTTTCCCACGGTCTCTCTTCCCAGACTGGATTCCCGTGCTGTCCACTGACCGTGCCCTCTCCCCTGGCCTTCTGTAAATCAGTTGTCGGACCTGGGGGTTTGGTCAGGCTCAGGTCCGATTTTTTTTTTTTTTTGGCCAAGCCTGCCCCGTGGGCAGAGGCCGGGCAGGAAGCAGGCACGTGCCTGTCCCCCATAGCGCGCTTCTGATGGGCGCTGCCCACGTCCCTCAACCTGTTGTCCCCGTCCCCTGTTCTCCCGTCGTTGATGGTGGCTGCCAGCACGTGTCCTGGTCCGTGCTGATGCAGTCCGCCCTCCAAAAGGCGTGTCGTGAGCAGAGATGTGACGGATAATGGCCTCCGCAGGCGTCCTGTGATAAAAAGGAATTAACTGTAACCACCAAAGCAGTTTACTACTTAAATAATTTTTCAGGTGCTATGAAAACATACAGGCTTCCCTGCTGGCACCTGTGGTAAGGAACCCGCCCGCTGATGCAGGAGACACAAGAGACACAGGTTTGATGCCAGGGTCGGAAAGGCCCCCTGAAGAAGGGAACGGCAGCCCGCTCCAGTGTGCTTGCCTGGGAATCCCGTGGAGAGAGGAGCCTGGCGGGCTGCCGTCCGTGGGGCCACGGAGAGTTGGACACGGCTGAGCTTGCCCACCGTGAACCCATTCGGGACATGCTTGCTCATTGCTGTTCCAGCTGGTCACTGGGAGAATGTTGAATTCCTTACTAACCATCTTATGGTAGTCACCAGGTTGAAATTATATTGAAATTAACGGGGAAACGCCCTAGGCTTGGTGAGGACCGCAGGTGCGGGTGGAAGGCCTCAGGGCCCAGCATCCCGAGGGAGGGCAGCTGGCTCCTGTCCTCCCCACCCTCCTCCCTGGACCCCCACCCCCAGCCCACCGGGAGCCTCGGGGCCCCCCATACGCGGTCCCTCCGTCCTGGGCGGTGGGTCAGGAGCAGGCCTACGTGCAGAGCTGGGGGCGCCTTTGGGGCAGGGAGGGCATCAGGTCCCAGGGGTGAAGAGGTGAGACTTGATGGTGCTGGCTGTGTTTCCACGCAGAGGAGAAAGCGGTGGGCAGGGAGCAGGGCCACGTGAGGCTGTGTGTGGAGCCGGGGGGCCCACAGAGCCCCATGGACACGGTCATCAGGCCTGACCCCCGAAGACTGGGGCCGGGGGGCCGGAGAGGAAGAGATGCAGCCGAAAGGCCTCCTATGGGAGGCGTGCTCTCATCGGGTGATGAAGCAGGCCAGGCAGTATGTGTCTGGAAGCTCCGGGCACGGTGCCCACGTGGAATGAAGCTCAGGGGAAGTGGGGGGGTGTGTGCCGTGGAAGGAACAGAGCTTTGGACTCTGGTTAGTCGCATCTGGATGGTGCAGTCGAAATGTGTGGCATTTTCTCTAAGTAAAAGCTTTGCTGTGTGTTTCTCACTGCGCACTCAGTCACGGCGGTCGTGTCCGACTCTGTGTGACCCCATGGGCCGTCGCCCACCAGGCTCCTCCATCCATGGGATTTCCTAGCAAGAATACTGGAGCAGGTTGCCGGGCCCTCTTCCAGGGGATCTTCCCAACTCAGGGATCAAGCCCACATCTCCTGCATCTTCTGCATTGCAGGTGGACTTCTCACCTGTTGAGCCATCGGTTGGCAGTTACTGTGTTATCACACATGCTAGTTCAAAGAATGTGTCTTCTTAAAAACTTACTTTAAAAAGGTTTGTAGGCATGTATTTATAGCAAAGTGAGAGCTCGAGTGTTGAATCTGTGTTCCAGGAGTGAATTCACGTCGGCTGTTCTGGACTCATCACCCGTGTAAAAAAGTTTCTATAGTGTTTAAAAAAATCAGTCTGTGGTAAGGATGGTTTTTGTTATGCAGTATGTGTTGAATTTATAATAAACTTATGAAAGTCTTCATCATTGGTGAAGGAATGGAATTGGTAGATGGTAAGAGTATTGAGTAGATTTTAGTGGTGCCCATAGTACTTTTGAAAAAGACACAGCTCTGTTCACAATTATGTGCTGGCATGAAAGGAAAGCATTTGATGTGTAGATACAGTGATTTACTATGTGCTGTTTCTGCATCTTGCGAATGTCAGGGGATAAACTTGCTAAGTTAATGACAATTCGAATTACAGCAATGCCTCATTTCCATAATTACCCTGCATTTAAAGCATTTCATATTAAAATGAGAGGGTTATATAAAATGCTTTTACTTTGATTTCCTGGAAAATAGGCCCTTGCATTTGTGACTTGTTACGAGATTTTGTAGTTCATTCTCGTGGCTTCTGTGGCTTCTCACAAGTTTCTAGTTTTCTGGTAAAAATGTTGCCGGTAGATCTAAAAAGAAAGACAAATGTAGTCTGCCTCTGTGCACAGTGTTCATGGCCCGGAGAGGAGGGCTCTGCTCCGGCCTCTTGCTTGCTCAGTGCCCACCGGCCCACAGCGGCCCGCAGCTGCACCCTGGGGCCTGGCGGGCTCTGCCTGGGTGCGGGGTGAGCCTGTGGGGGGCTCGCTTCGCTTAGCCCTGAGGCTCAGATGTGGGTATTTGTTCTCGGTGACTCCGTTAGGAAGGAACTCTCCTCCTTAGTCACCGGGGACGTGTTTAACTGTTTGTTTACCGGGAAGCCCAGAGAACTCTTGTTTACACTGGGTGTGTGTGTGTGTTACACTTGCCAGATTGGAAATTGCCCTGAGAAAATAAAAGTTTATATATTTATTAATGTATTTAAAAACAGCAATAAGAGGCCTATTTCAAAAATAACTTTCTGTGAGAAAATAGCTCTGTCTCCCCAAACAAAAGAAACAAGGATGGGTATTCATTTCTTGGTAAAGTCCTTCCCATCTGCCTTGATTGATGCAAGACCACTGACTTTCCCTGGCAGGCCTCTGCTTAGCGTGTTGTGATACGTTGTTTCACTTAAGTTTTCTGGGAAAGGGAGGAGAGTTTTCCAGTCTTTCTGCAAGTTGTGGGAGGTCTCCCATGCCTCTCCAGGACTGGACAGTAGTAGTTTCTTAAAGGTTAAGTGTAGGATGCGATCTGAAACCTCGTCCATGGACTGGGTAAAACCCCTGAACGTTAAAACTGGTTGCCCTCTCTTGGGTGATTTCGTAGCCTCCTGCTTTGGTCATTGAGGAAAATACCGATTGAATCATGCAGACGTAATGTCAACATGGGAAATGGCAACCCACTCCAGTACTCTTGCCTAGAAAATTCCATGGATGGAGGAGTCTGGTGGGCTACAGTCCACGGGGTCAGAAAGAGTCAGACACGACTGAGCAACTTCACTTTCACTTTCAAGGTCAACATATCTTAATATACAAATGTTTTGTTTCTGTTCTATTGTTAGTTACTTTTGATTTACTTGAATCCAATAACTCATGTCTTTGAAATATTTGAAAGGATCAGTCTTTCTGATGTAGTTTGATTTTGCCCTAAAAGTTGAGTGAGAGCACATTTTGTTGAAATAAAAAAGTCAGTTTTGCTGTCAGCCTTTCTTAGCATCTTGTGCCATGATTTGGCTTGAATTTTAGTGTTTTCGTGTGTGTGGTCAGTTTCTGATTAGTTCGGGTGGAGTTGCCCGGCCCACCAGTGACTTCTGTTCCTTCCCCGCCCCTGGAGGGGTGCTGTGGGGTCCCTCGGGGGCTCCCCTACCTTTCCCTCCAGCTGTGGCCATGGACCCACCAGGAAACGGGAGAGCGAGGCCAGCGGTGATGGAGTGACTCAGCCCTCTAGGACGTCAGGGCCAACATGGGGTTTTATGGCATTATTCCTCGTTTGGGATTTTCCATGAACCCTTTCTAAGCACCCTTGTAGAACAAGACTGGGCCCCTGTTGGTGGATGTAAACATTCCTTCCTTCTCTCCCCCCATCTCCTCTCAGTGGATGTCTCTCTCTTTCCTTCCCCCAGTCGCTCGCTGTCACACACAGCATCAGGCCCGTCTTCTGTCCCATCCTGGAAAGCTTTGCCTGTTGTGGTTTATGTCGGAAAAGCCTGAGGGTCTTGCTGTGTCTCTGGATGAGCGACTGTGATGTCAGATGTGCTGGGACCGCCCCCTGCCCCACATTGTTGCCTTTCTCTGAGTCACAGATGTTCTAGGTGAGGGGCCAGTCTAGGTGCTGACCTGATGAGGCGAGCGTGCCATCGGCTGGGACCCACAGTGCTGCATTAGGGGGTGGCTGCAGGGAGCCAGGCGTGGGTCCTGGAAAGCCTGCCCAGAAATCCCGTGGCCCCCCCCCCGCCCCCGTGTCTGGTTTGGATGCAGTTTACAGAGGAGGTGAAGGAGCCTCAACCAGAGCGTTAGTGAAAGGCGACCTGTAAACTTAGTGACGCTCCTGAGCCCACGTAGAAAGGATGCCCGATGCTCCTGATGACGGAGCGGCCGGCAGCAGACCGGCTGGAGCCCAGGGCCAGTGCAAAGAGGAGGACGGCCTGATGGAGCTTGTGCCCACCCCCGCCGAGGGGACGCAGATGTCTGGTCTGCTCGGCAGTTACGTGCCCCACACTGGGAACAGTGACTCATCGCGGCTGGAGGTAAACACCTTCGCTCAGAGTGCCCCGCTGGGTTGGACCCCCTGTGGACCAGGGGCGCCTGCCGCCTGCAGCACCCAGCCCACAGGGTGGCTGGACCGACTGCCGGGCTTTCTCAGCAGTTCAGTCTTTCCTGGTGTGGCGCTATGAGCAGAGTTTCCAGGCCTGTCCCCGGGTGGCCGGGCAGGGATCTCCTGGCATCTGGAACACTGCAGCAAAAGAAGTGCCCAGCAGGACTGCCCGGGTCCTGCATGCTGTTGACACTTGAAATGTGGCTCATGTGACCAGAGAGCTGATTTTTTTTTTTTTTTTTTTGGCTGTTTTTTGTGGCATGTGGGATCTTAAGTTTCCCAACCAGGAGTGAAACCCAGGGTCCCTGTAGTGGACTCAGGGGGCCCGAACCACTGAATAACCACTAAAAGCCCCTGAATTTTAATTTTTATTTTGCTTTTCAGTTTTTGCTGTTATTCAGTCGATAAGTCGTGTCCAACTCCCTGTGACCTCGTGGACTGCAGCACGCCAGGCCTCCCTGTCCATCATCAACTCCCAGAGCTCACTCAAACTCATGTCCATTGAGTTGGTGATGCCATCCAACCATCTCATCCCTTGTCATCCCCTTCTTCTCCCGCCTTCAATATTTCTCAGCATCAGGGCTTTTCCCAGTGAGTTGGCTCTTCACATCAGGGGGCCAAAGTATTGGAGTTTCAACTTCAGCATCAGTCCTTCCAATGAATAGTCAGGACTGATTTCCTTTAGGATGGACTGGTTGGATCTCCTTGCTGTCCAAGGGACTCTCAAGAGTCTTCTCCAACACAACAGCTCAAAAACATTAGTTCTCTGGCGCTCAGCCTTCTTTGTGGTCCAGCTCTCACATCCGTCCTGGCCGGGTGTGGGGCTGTTCCCAGGCGGCCTTGGGGATGTGGCAGGTCTGTAGGTGCCCAGGCCCCAGGGCACGGCTGCCGGCTCAGTTTACTCCACTGGCCTCCGAGGCACGGCTTCTGCCGTGTACCTGGAGGTGTGGGGTGGGAAGGCCTGATCCAGAGCGTGGGGTCAGGTCGAGTGCAGGGTGAGTGGTCCTTCTGCAGAAGAGGGCCCCCTTCATTGTCCACTGCCCTGGACCGAAGCTAAGTCCAGATGGATAGCTTCTGTGTTTCCCTTCATTGCCTCAGTTCTTAAAGTCAGAGGAAGAAAGTCAGGGGATCCGAGACACGACTCCTGTGGGTATTACAGATGAAGGCAAATTTGCAGCTTTGCGGGAAATTAACGGTGAAAACCCTCTCCCTGGCCCTTCGTAGCCCCGCATTTACAGTGCGTTGATTACGGACAGATCCCCTGCGAGTCCAGCTCCTTGAGGCTCATGTTTGGGTTTCTGTCTTTGCATACTTTTCCCTCCTTGCTGAGCAGGTAAGTGCCTGTCCAGAGTTGGAGTGGACACCTGCTTGGACTGGGTGGCTCTGGTCTGTGTGCCTGTGAGGGGCCTGTGCGTTGAGCTGGCAGGACTTCCCAGGCCAGTCACATGCTGAGTGGATGCTGGTCCTCGCCCCTGTGGTCCGTGTGACCCTTTCGAGGATCTGAAGGTTCCTTGAGGGTGGCACTCACACGCGTGGCCCCTGAGACACTCCACATCTGTGGAGTGGATCTGTGTACCTGACCTTGGGTGGCCTGCGGGTGGCTGGACCGGTCCGTTCCAACATCTTACTCACAGGAAGTCCAAAGCAGTTGTTTCCGATCAGCGGTCAGAAAAGTCTTCGAGTGGCCAGGCCAGGACCCAGGCGGGCACCGTCCAGTGTCACGTCCCCTTGTCCCCACCCCTTCATCGGCTCAGTCTGCACCAGGCCTGCGGGAGTCGTGCGGGGCCCTTCCCCGGGCTCCTGTTGGTCAGGTTTTCTTGGCGCTCGGCCACGCCCCCGTGTCCGCCTGCCGGGGCCGCGGGGTCCAAACTGAGAGCACGTGGCACAGACAGTGTGCGGCCGCCCGCACCACAGCCGGCACCTGCTGGTCCCCTTCACTCGGAGCCCCACGCTGCTTGTCACGTTTAATCCCGGGCGTTTAGGGACTTATCTGGGGGATGGGTAATGTGATGGGGACTTTTCCCCCGGGTTATTTTCTCAGGGTCAGAGCTCACAGGTAGGGGAAGGGGGCCCTGGCCCTGGCCCTGAGTCCGGGCAGCATCACAAAACCTGTTTTCCGGCAGCCCCCTTCCTGGTTCCGTCACCGGGCTGGGTCCAGGCTGGAGGCTGCGCCCCAGGCCCCGTCTCCACTGACCTTGACGCTCTCAAAAGAAAACAGAAGTCCCTGTGCCGGAGGTACTTGATTTTCAGTCGGTCTGTCTGATTTGAGGGCGTCCTGCTCGGGCTCTGGGGAAGTGTCTCTGGCTGGAACGCGGACCTGGGCCGCGTGCCCTTTCTGGGTGTCACACACACACCACGTGGGCCTTCTCGAGGGGGTCATGTGGCCACGAGGATTTTGTGCTGTCGGGCTCTTCCACCAAATAGTTACTGGTGTTCTTGTGACTAGTAATCTCTGAGATTCAGTATTGGAATAAAACAGTAATTTTGAATCCAGCCACAGTTACCCCTTCTATAACAGTGTTTTAATTCACTCTCAGTGATGGGAGCTGGCTTGGCCGGGCGCCCTGGCAGGGGCAGCGGCTGGGTCACCCTGGGCAGGACCTTGACAAGGGGCCAGGCAGGCGCTCTGGTCTCATGCCAGCCTCGCATGTGTCCGACCATCACCGCGTCTGTCCACCACAAACCGGGGCGCAGGGCACTTTGCAAAGGAAAGGCTGTGTCTTGGAGGCGGAAGCCCAGAACTGATGAAGTAACTCATATGTACTGAGGAAAGTGCAGAGGACAGTGTAACGTGTCCTTGTTCATGTCATGTCTTTTTTATTTTTTTTCCCCAAGAGAAATGACAGGCCACAGGTGACTTTGGGGTCCTCTGAGTTCCCGAGACCCTTAGGAGTTTGACTGTGGTCCTTTGCCATACCTTCCCAACCCAGAGCCGTCTCCAAGTGACGCTTGTGCGGTTGTGTGTGTGTGGGGAGGGGACTGATTTACATGAGTGGGGTCTTACCGTCGGTGTGTTTCCACGGCTGCAGAAGGAGTGCCTCACAGGTGAAACAGTCAGATGCACGGCCGACCCTGTCTTCACAGCCCCGAGACCTAACCACTGCCCTTCCCAGGCCCCGGCCCCACCTTCCTCCCCCTGTCCCGGCTGCGCCTGCACTCAGCCCCCTGCACCCGCGTGCTCCCCGGCCTCAGCCGGGCATCCCTGCCTGCCCCTCGTCCCGTCTGGGGGCCCCAGGGGGCCTCTCCAAGCTGAACGTGGACAGAACCTGGAAGGTCACCCCCACGTCCCCTGCCCACACCCCAGCGGCCTCTCAGGCCCGAGACCTTCGAATTCCCATCCGATCCGGCCGCTTGTCACCCACATCAGCTGCTGAGACCTCTCCCACGCTCTCCAAGGGTGACGAGTCCAGGTGACCCTAGGCTCAGGACGTCAGCACATCCGCGCTGTCTGCAGCCCGCACCCCCTCCATCTGCAGAGTTCCACGTGGGACGCGTCCCTACGGACACCGGGCTCCACGGCCCCGCCCGCTTCACTGGCCGCGCGCCCACCCCTCCCGCCGGTCCCCTGCCTGGCGTGCCCGTGGTCGCCCAGTGGCGCTGCCCCGGGGCCGGGTGGGCCGGCATTGTGTGCTGTGCATTTCCCGTGGGATACACATGTGCGTTGCTGCCTCACTAACCTGGAAGGTCCTCGGGGTGAGATCCGTGCATGGAAGTGTTTTTGCAGCAGTTTGTGGGGGTGTATCTGGGCCTTTCCCTGCTGGCCGCTGACCCTCAGCACACCCCGAGGAGAGCTGGGTGGGGAGGGCCTCAGGACTTGCAGCCACCCTTGAAATAGTCCTGGCCAGACAGGCAGTACCCTGTTCACCCATCAGCAGGCTGACCCGGGCGGGCCCTGTCCTCCCCCATCCCCATCCAGGCCAGAATACAGGAGCGGGCAGCCTTTCCCTTCTCCAGGGGATCTTCCCAACCCAGGAATGGAACTGGGGTCTCCTGCCTTGCAAGCAGATTCTTGACCACCTGAGCTGTGAGAGACACCCCACAGCTCTTCGTGGTCATCAGCTTCTCAGCCCTCACCGTTGATCATTTTCAGAAGTGTAATTTCATTTTTTTTCACTGTCATTGAAGCAGCCAAGGAAGTTTGATGTGTTTTTAACAACTATTCCTAAAAATGGGTAAAAATTCTTAAAGCTGGTCACTTTTTTAAAGGCACCGATGAGGGTCTCTCTCTTTGGAGAACTCGTCTGTCCAGAGGCTTTTTTCCAGAGGGCTCCATGACTAACGCGGTAGTTAATCCTCACCAGAGCAGAGGGGTTGAAAGTCTTGAATTCTCAAGCTAACTGGAGTTTCTCAGCCTGTATTATCTGGTTTTCTTAAAAGTCAAAATTCTTCAGTGTCATTTCTTTTCTGGAAGAGTCAGTTTTTAAAAGAAACACCAAAAAAAAAGTACACGTTAGCTTAATGTCATATATCTATGCAGCCTTTATTATTTCAAACTTTTTGGTGTTAACATACGCAGCCGGTGCTCGTACAAACTTTGGAAGACGCAGAAACGCGAGGAGAATGGCCCGGACAGCTGCCCTCGCAGAGGTGACCGCTGTGGTGTTCAGTGCTTTCCTTGTGCCTTGTTTCCTTTTTAAAAAAAACAGAACGCTAGAGCAGGGACTCTGCTGAAACTGCATATTCGCAGTTTCACTGCTGCTGCTGGGGAATTGGAATCCGTCTAGCCAGGGGCTCTAAAGCGCCTTTTTTATGCTGTCTGTGTGGCTGAGTAGGTTAGGGCCCTGAGCCGGGAGCTGGTCTCTAAACAGAGGGACAGTCCGGGCAGAGTCTGGCCTCCGGACCTGGTCCCCTGTGGCTGGGACCAGTCGGGGGCGGGACTCCCCCATCCCTGAGGCCCCCAGTTCCTAGCGACCAGATCAGATAAGGCTCCTGGTAACCAAAATGCAGTCACTTCTCCTCTTCCTAGGTTGTTTTCAGCGTGGGGACACGTGAGCGAGGGAAGAGGCCGTGATGGGCCTGGTGGTGGCGTGTTGGAAGCCTTTGGGCTGTAAATCCTGTCTGACCGTGAGGTCAGGGTTGATCCTTGCTCCGCCTGCTGGGGCACCGCCCCCCACAGACGGGACCCGCTGTCCTGAGCACCTCTTGCAGGGTCCGTCTACAGATAATTTTACTGAAACTGATTAAATAACAGAAGAGGTCATGAAAAATAAAGGAACTTAGCTGGTTATACCTTAACTGAACTCCATTGCGTTTTCTCTGTAAAAGTGAAAAGTAAAACCTGAGGGTCCCCAGCCTTTGTCCCCGTGGAGCCGAGATGCTGCGTGGCCCAGATGCAGACACCAAGGCGGTGCCCCCGGGCGGAGGGGCCGCCTCCAGCCGCAGGGAGAGACCACCCTCCCGGCCGGGAAGGCAGGTGCTGCCCAGACAGCAGAGGAGAGGGCGGGGCCCCTGGAGACCCAGCGGGGCTGGCCCCCGTCAGGAGGGTGGGTATGGAGCCCTGAAGGGCGTCCGGCTCAGTCTTTATTTCAGAGAAAACGGTTCTGACGATAGGCCATCCAGGATAAACTGATGGGGCTGAGGCTTTAATTTACATAACAATTAAACTGGGTTAGTTTATCCCCACACGGCTAAACACAGGCTTCTCCGGTGCACTCAGCGTCGTGAGCCTGTTGTGTGACCCAGTTTCCCCAGAAGGTGGTTTCTCCTCCTCGGTGCTAACTGAGCGGAGACATGGCCCCGGCTGGCGAGGGGCGGGGGTCCTGGAGCGGCCCACGGGGGGGCTGGCGGGCCATGGGGGGGCGACGACCCCCCCCCTCCCCCCGCCTCGCTCCGCGCGTGCGTGCACTCAGCCCGCCAGCACCGCGCGGGGCTTGGAGAGCCGGACGGCCGGGGATGCAGGTGGCTCTCCTCCTCTCCCGGGGCGTCAGGGGTGAGCCCTGGGACAGGCCCGAGGCCTCTTCTGGGTGTGGGTTTTCTCTGGGCTGGCTCAGGGTCTCCAAACAGCCCCGCTGCTTTGCGAACAGACGCCGCCTCCCTCCTGGGCTCCAGTTTCTGTCTTTATCAGTGGCCCACGGTCAGCAGAGAAAGAGCACTCCTTTGGAAAGGGTTGGAAGGGTTAACATGTAAGCTGACCTCAGATTATATCACAGGTGATCCTCTCAGGTTAGCACGGAATTTCACAGGACGGGAAAGAGGCCGTTAAAGTGTAGCAAAGCAGAGTCACAGAGACGCGCGCTTCGCTCCAAGCGGTGTCAGCTTCTACCTGTGTGTGACTGGAGGGGTTTCCTCCTGGACATCTGGTGAAGCCCCAGCAGCTGGGGGTAGGCTCCGGGCCCCCCCCGACTGCCCCGTCCCAGGGGGTTTGGGGGTGAAGGTGGCAGTGAGGTGCTGCTCCCAGGACAGAGGCTGGTGACCCGCGGGCTCTGGGTAGATGCGGGCAGCCGCGGCACCCCTGCCCGGGGAGCCCCCGCCTCTGCCCCGCAGGGTGCTTCCCTCTTGGGGGGCCCTGTGCTGGGCCCCTCACGCTGTCCACTCCCTTCCATCACGTCCGCCACATTGCCCAGCTCACAGGCTGTCTCCTTGGGGCCCATGCCGGGCCTCCCATCAGCGGACACCCGGTGGACCCAGATGGCCCTGCCCGGGGCCCCGGGAACCACACAGGCCTCACCTGCGTCCACCATGCCCGCAGCAGCTGTTGCTTTCGTGGCGGCCCCCAGGTGGCCTGCAAGACATCGTGTGGGGGGTTAAGTTTCAGGATTCTGTGTTGGGAAAAGGGAACTGATTTTCCGCCTCCGCGTTCGGATTGCCGGGCCCAGCGTCATCCTGAGCACCCGAACAGCGCCCACCGCCCCGTGATGCCAGCCGCTCACCTGCGGGTGGGGACGGGCCGGCGGGGTGGGCCCGGAAGGCCCGGGAGATGAAGTGAGCTGTGTGGTGGTGGGCTGACTCAGCAGCAGGGTTTGTTTAATGGCGTTTTACTGTCAGATATGTCCAGTCCTTTGTTTCGTCCCCGGAGGAGTCGGGAGGTCAGAGCTGCCCCGGGCTCCAGGGGTGACTGCGGAGGAGTGGTGCGGGTGAGGTCACGGCTGCCTGAGCGAAGGTTCTGGGTTAAGGGGCGTTTCCTGCCCGGACCCCCACGCCATTTCACGGGACGGCACATCCGTGGGGGGGTTGACTAGCGTTTGGATCCGGGGCGGGGTGCTGGGGTTCCATGCCGACTGCCGTGTGACCCCCGTCATGGAAACGTCCAGCATGTCTCCTGCCTCCAGATGCCCAGTTCTTGGCCTTGGGGCTGCCCAGCGGCGAGAGGGGCCTGACCGGATGGTCTGCACCGCCGACGCTGCTTTTAACGGAAACTCAACCCAGAGCCTCTCCTCTGCCCAGGTGGAGCCACAGCAGCATGCGTGGAGTCTCCCCGCGTCCTCGTCTCCCCTGGTCGTCGCGGGTGCTCTCACGGCTGTGCCCTTGCTGGCCCTGCCCCATGTGGCTCCTCCTGGAGGTGGCGGGGCGTGTGCGTGTCGGGACGAGCCCGATACCGCTGCTGCGTGGCCACGGCCCTCGCCCTCAGCAGCTGGAGCGTCCCCGGGCTCAGAAGGGCCCGGAGAGCACTGAGCGGGCACCTCAGGCCTGACCGCCACGTCGGGGACAGGTGGCCACGCTGGGGCCGGACCTCACGTCTCCTGACCGTCAGCACCGCCGCTGTCTCTACTAAAACAGGCTCTCCCTGGGATGTCACGCCTAAGACAGGGTTCATGCGAGTCCAGTGTAAATCCCGCGCGGGCAGTGAGCTCCCGCCTCCGCACCGGGCCGCTCCGCTGAAGGCAGAGGTGCGCCTGCCCCGGGCTGGCGGGTGCGCGGTAGCAGTCAGGGCCAGGGTGTTGGAACACACACGCCTGCGGCTCACACGCAGCGGAAGCGGGTCCAGCGCCTCCCGGGTGACGCGGTGGAGAGACTGCCATCGGGCCCGCGGCAGGAGCCTGCGGGCTTCAGGAGGGAGGCTGGGCGGCAGCACTGGAGCTGGGGCACCGTGTGCCAAGAGGGGTGGCAGCGATGGGGCCTCGGGAGTTCTCCAGCTGGGCTGAGATGTTTGAGGCGGCTCGTTCGTTCTTATTCCTTCCTCGCCCCCCTCACGCGTGAGACAGGCCGGGAGGGTGGGAACCGGGTCCCCCGCGGGGCCGGCGTCTCGGGTGCGGTCCTGCAGCGCTGCGTGCTCGCTGGGGAGTGCGCCTGCTTCGCGTGGAGCCGGGAGGGTGCTGTGAGCTGGGTCTGCTCATGTGAAGGACTGAGTCACCCAGACTGACGATGGGGTGCCCTCCGCGGCAGGGACTGGCCTTCGCGGGGGCGTCTCAGCCCACCCGGCCCGCGTGTGCAGGACAGCCTCGCCCGCGGTGGACGAGACAGGCCAGCGTCCGGCCGGCTGTTTGTGGTAGGGGAGGAGACCCGCCTGTTCCGCTCACACGTCCTTGGGAAGGAATGCTGACCGCTGACAAGCAGCCCGCCGCTCCATGAGCTCTGGGCTCCTTCTCGTCATCTTGAAGATGGTCCTGTCTGAGCTGGGTTAAGTGTGCTGGCTACCCGGCTTCTCCCTTCACAGCGGGGTTTTCTGTCCTCCCGCCTCGCTGACCTGCCCCTCTCCTGGACAGGTGATGTTTAGTTCTGTTTATGCTCCTGAGTGCGCTCAAATCCATTTATGATTAAACACTGCTCAAACACCCAGGGTGAGATTTATTGACACAGCGGAGCAGAGCCGACGAGGACCGCGTGCTGGGGGGCTCATGTGAATTGTCTCCCCCTTCTGTTTATTTCCAGTTGGCAAGAGATGACATTTATTTTTATATTGTGCTCACAGCTCTGTGACTTCTGCAGAACTGCAAACAAGATTTCATTGTAACCCCACTGTAAGAAAACGGATGATGGTCAGTACCTCCGAGGGGCAGACCTCCTCCCGGGCCCCCAGCGGCCAATGAACTTCATCTCCAGATCTGTCATCAGGCAGGCAGCCTGGCCCAGGGAGTTTTACTGGAGGACATTCGTAACTTCAGAAAGTTCTGTTCCTGCCCTTTTCATCTGTTAGTCACTTCTGTTTTTCAATAGTCAACAGAGACACTTCACAACTGTTCGTCACCTTTAACTGTGTGAGCTCGAAGTAGTGGAAAAGGTCTTTTTGCATACTCAGTTCAGCACTGTGGCGTGCGGGCCGTGAGCAGGGCCGGGTCGGGGCTCCTGGGAGAGGCCCCTTGTCCTCGGGGAGCCCAGGAGGTCGGTTTCCCAGTAGGGAGGTCCTGAGAGCCACCACCCTCTGAGGGCTCATGGGGCGCTGAAGGGATCTCACTGACCCCGGCTGCCGCCTCCTCCCGGTGACCCCGGCCGCCTCCTTCTCTCACTGACCCCCCAGCGTCTTCGTCCCGGTGACCCCAGCCTCCTCACAGGGACGGTCCAAGCAGCGGGGATAGTCTCTGGGTTAATGTTGTCTCTGGATTAATAGCACCCTCACCCTCTCCCTGGCTTCCCATCCGCTTCCAGCATAAGGGCTACTTTGGGGTCGTCTTGTCTTTAAGGAGCATCTTAGAGGTTCTGACGTGCATGCTGTCTGAGGAGGCGGTTCACGGCTGCGGTCCCCCTTGTCCCCTCCCCCGGCCTTCGTCCTGCAGCCCTGGGAGGAGCATCCTTCCTGCGGACAGAGCCCCGGGGACGTGTGTTCTCACCCACGCTTCCGCCTGGTGCGTGTGGTAGCGCCCGTGGACCCAGAACACGGTGGGTGTCGCGTCCTCCTAAACGTTGTGCAGATCCAAAACCTCAGAGTGAGAAGGAGAACTCCCCGGGCGGGGAGGGGCGTCTGCTGGGCAGCCGCGTCTCCTGGCTTCATCCCACGCAGAAAACCCTCAATGGGAGCGTGGCTGGGACCACGCTGGGTCTGGGTGCTCCCACTCCAGGAGGGGTCACGATCGACAGCCTCCATCTCCTGGCAGAGTGTCTCTAGGAGCGAAGCTGCTAGCGTCAGGCCCCCCATGTGCCCGGGTCCCGCCTCCGCGCGCCCTGCCCACCCCTGCACTGGCCCAGCTGCGGGCTTCCTCTGGTCAGAGGCAGAGGCTGGAAGCCTGCCCTGTGAGAAGCCATCTGGTTATCAGTGTTTGACCCGAGCAGAGCCAAGCTCAGAATAAACCAGGAGGACCGTGTGAAGCGCTCCATGTTGTGCAGGAGGAAGCAGAGCTCTTTGTTTCTCGCTGTAACTGACCGATCAGGACCTGGGTCCAGCCAGAGTGGCCACACCAGGCACATGGTCAAGTTGGGAGTCCAGGGCAGCTCACAGATTCCAGCAGCCAGAGCGCCCAGAGCCACGGCCAGTTCCCTGAAGGAGGAGCGATGTCAGGAAAGCACTGCTTCCAGCGGCTGGCCCCAGGGTGGGGTCGCCAGGCTTCAGCGTAGATCCAACGGTCTGGAAGCTGTAAGGGGCCAGGAGTGAGGGCCACAGGACGGGGGTCACCGCAGAGCTGTGGTCTGTGTGTGCCTCCCTCATCCCGGCGGGCCAACAGCCGTGGCTGTGCTATCAGGATGTGTAGCCCTGTCTGCCTCATTCCGAGGAAGGGAGCTGCCCCCCACCCCGGGAGTCCAGGGCACCCCTGGACGGGTGCTCGGAGTCAGGCCTGCCGTCCCGCCTCGTCGCGGCCCTGCAGGGACGAGGGACCCCGTGTTTCCTGGGACCCCGTGGCTGATCACGGCTCCTTCAGACAGACCTGCCATGAGTGGCCACGGGCAGGTTTCCGGCACACCGGATCTTCCCTCTCGGGGATGAGCGCCCAGGAGCGCAGTGGATCGGTCGCATCGCGGGCTGTGTCCGTTTGAGGAACTGCCCGCTGATCTTCCAGTCCCACCGGCAGGGCAGGAACCCCACCGGTGTGCTGCCGGTTCAGCCATCTTCCAGGTGTGCCCCCAGCGCCCGACCCGCGCTTCCCCTCCGCTGGCGGCTCGGAGGCACTTTCTCAGTCGCTCTGCCTCTCCTCTCCTGGCCTGTGCCGTGGACAGGCCCGTCCTGGGTGGGAGCCCCCAGCCCCGGGTGCCCAGGAGGAGAGGGAGGCCGGGCAGCCCTGGGGGCAGGCGAGTGGCCCCGAGCGAGCAGACCCGCACGCAGGCCTGGCCTCCGTGTCTCCTCCCAGGCGCCCTGGCGCTTTCTTAGCTGCGTGAGGCCCGGTCCGACGCGGGGTTTCGTGGCGTCTGTTGTGCCGGACCTGGGGGGTGGGGGCGGGGCATGGACCCCCTCCCCCCGAGCTGAGCATGGCCCCCCGCGTGCTCCTACCCCAGCCTGGCCCACGGGGCTCGCGGGGGAGCTGACTCAGGCGAGGCCCCGGGCCTGGGTCCTGTCCTGTGCTGACCGAGGCGGCGGGTCAGGGTGGCGGGGTTTCCAGTGGGGTGTGTGGGGGTGTGGTTGGAGGGGTGGGGGTGGGGGAGTCAGCTGTGTCTGTGTTCTGAGGTGTGTGGGGGGATCGCGGGGTCAGAGCTGTGTGTGGGGGGGGTCAGAGGGGTGTGTGTGTGTGTGTTCGGGGGGGGCTGGGGGTTCAGAGCCGTGTGTGTGGTCAGAGGGGTGTGTATGTGTGTTCAGAGGTGTATGTGGGGGCGTTGGGGGTTCAGAGGGGTGTGTGTGTGTGTTCAGAGGTGTATGTGGGGGCATTGGGGGTTCAGAGGGGTGTGTGTGTGTGTGTTCAGAGGTGTGGGGGGCTGGGGGAGTCAGAGCTCTGTGTGTGGTCGGCAGGGTGTGTGTTCAGCAGTGTATGTGGGGGCGTTGGGGGGTCAGAGCCGTGTGTGTGTCTGTGTGTGAACCACGGTGCTGGCTGTGGCAGACTGTTACTCACCACTCCATCACAGGTGGTGTCCCGGCCTCTCTCCGAGGCAAGATTGACGAGAAAGTTAGGGAGACGGAGCAGCCTGCGCGGGCCCATCCCTGCCCCTTGTCTGCAGGCCCCTGGCCCCAGCACCCCGCTCTGCACCCCCTCCTCCTTTCTCCCTGTGGTTCGGGCCCAGAGGCCCCCGTGAAGAGTCTCTGTCGGAGTCTCTGTCCTACACACCCCCAGAGGGACGGGCAGGTGGGGCACCCCAGACCGTGCCACCCGGACGAGAGGTTTGGGTCCCGACGCCCCGTCCGTCAGCCTCGCGATCCTGGGCCTGAGGCCGGGTCCCCTCCTGGTGGGGGGTCTGTCTGAGGGCACAGCAGGCGAGGCCTGGGGGTGCCCCACCGGAGCCGCAGGTGTGGCCAGCGCACTGGCTGGTGAGCACTGCCCGAGCCCCGCCTCGCCGTCTGCTCACGCCCTGCGCCCACCCCCCAGTGCCTGTGCCTCTGGCCCTGCGGGGGATGAGCCCCCTGACAGCGCTCAAGGCCCGCCTGCGGGCCGTCTTGCTGTGAGAAGCTGGCTCCACGCTGCCATCATGCCTGCCCGCCCGGCGCCCTCACCCCCAGCTCCTTGTCCCGGGCAGGGCCCTGCAGAGCAGCGCAGGCGGCAGGGGGTTCATCTCCCAAGCAGACGCTGCTCAGGCTTTCGGCATTAACTGTCAAGAAGCTCACGAGCCCTGCACGCCCTGCACGCCCTGCCTCTCCGCTGGCAGAGGCCCGTGGCGAGCTGGGTTCTGCATCCACGCCAGCGAGGGGTCGGTGCAGGGCCGGCAGCGCCCTGTGCCCAGCTGGGCCGCAGGAGCCTTGGAAACGAGGCCGCCCTGCCCGTTGTGACTCGGCGGACGGCCCGTGGTTTGTTCTACTCTCAGCGGAGAGCTCTGGCTTATTTTCCTTTCTGAAGCCAACCAGTTTTGTTTCGTCCAGAACGTGTCAGGAGCAGAGGGATCACACAGCCGAGCTGTGTGTTGAACTTGGCCCGCAGGCCTAGCGCCGGCAGAGGCTGCTTCCATCTCTCTGTGCCACCGTCCTGTCCTGGCCGGGGGTGGGCCTCCACTGCAGGGTGACCTCCTTGCCCAGAGTGGTTGCTGGCAGCCGGTCATCACGTTTCCACGCGAGGCGAGGAGCGGGAGGAGGGACAGTGGGCAGGAATCAGCCCTTGGGAGCTGTCTGCCTGCCTCTCCTCTCTTCCCCGTGCCACTGTCCATCAGTCATCCCTGGGGACGTGGGCACCCCGGGAAAAGCAGTGGGAGGGAAGTGGGCACCCCAGGAAAAGCAGTGGGAGGGAAGTGGGCTGGGGCAGGGTACCCCCTTGCGTACCCCTTCACGCCACACCCACCCCGTGAGGAGCCTTCCCAGGGGTGGCCCCAGGATCTGCTGGCCCCATGAAAGCCAGGGCTCCCCGGGTCCCCTCCAGGGACGCCCTGCCCTGCCCCACTTTGGCTGGAGCCTGTGGGAGGGGAGGGGGCTGGGCGGTGGGCGGGAGGGTCCTTCTCCCTGCCGCCTGAGCAGAGGTGAGAGCCGGGGTGGGGTGGCACCCTGGGAGCCAGGGCGTGGGGGTGCACAGGGTGGCCCCCCCACCTGGCCCTACGCGTCCACATGCGGCAGGGTTCATCCACCTCCGCAGGCTCTGCTACCTCCCGGGTGTCTTCTCGGGTTTCGGTTCTTTGGGGAGATGGGCTGGCGGCCAAGTACAGTCTCAGGGCCGCCCACCCGCCCACGCCCCTCCCAGCCTCCGTCGGGCTTCCGTGTGTGCCTGTCGGATTCTCCAAATTAGGAAGGTGAGCCAAGCTGGGCTGGAAGCAGTCAGACGGGGTTCCTGTTGTGTTCTGACAGATGGAACATTTTTCTTTTCTTTTAACAGCCAAGGCTGTGCGCTCTCTTTGGAGGCGGGGTTGAGGTTTGTGTTTGGGGTCCCCTGCTGTCTCTGAGGCCGGCACCGAGAGGAAGGTCTTGGTCTGGGTGGCGGTGCCTGGGCGGGAGGCCCCACGGGTCTGCCTGGACCCGTCCGCGTGGGAAGGGTGAGGCTGCTCCGGGCCTTCCCCGCCAGCCTGGGGAAGCACCTTTCGAGCCGCACCGCAGGCTCTTCTGCCCGCAGCTCCTGCCGGTGTCTCCGGCCAAGTTTACAGACGTGAACTGGGCCCTGCTTGAGTTGCCAGCACCCAGAAAGGGAACGTGCAGAGTGGACTCCCGCTTTGTTTCCCTGTTTCTCCTCCGGCCACGGTGCCCTGGAGCCCTTTTCTTTCTGCCCCTCAGACTTAGAGGACTGTGATCGCAGGGCCCTCTCCACAGTGTCCTCCAAACACTCGAGTCTACGTATAAGTCAAGTGTCCAGAGAAATGGAATACGTTGGTTAGCTGACATACTTAACTTGCCAGCGTGCGGTTACCAGGGACATGTACTAACAGCCTGCGCCACTTTTTAACTGTGTTTTGCTGTTCTGTGGCACGCTACCTTCTCTTACACCGCTGTGTTCTTGCATCTCACGTTGACCAAGGCCTGACGGCGGTTCCGCAGACCACTTCTCATGTTCCACCCCAGCAGCCGACAGTGACATGCCCATGCTGTGTGCTCAGGCATGTCCAACTCTTTGCGACCCCACGGGCTGCAGCCCGCCAGGCTCCCCTGTCCACGGGGATCCTCCAGACAAGAATCCTCAAGTGGGTAGCCTGCCCCTCCTCCGGGGAACTTCCTGACACAAGAATCGAACCGGGGTCTCCTGCCCTGCAGGCGGACTCTTTACCAGCTGAGCCAGCAGGGAAGAAGGCCTGGCCAGCCCCCAACCCCTGATGTCGCATCAGCGTCTTCCTCGGGATGGGGAGGCCCGCTACCCCCGAGGCGGGGGCTCCTGCCACTCCCTGGGTGGAGTCTGAGTATCGATGCGGGTGTTACTTGTTGCAGGCTCGTTCTTGTTTCCAGCACTTGGCAGCTTCCTGGGTCTTCGTCTTCGTGCTTAGACACCCCATCCTCGTCCTCGGGAGGGAGGGAGAGGGGAGCTGTGTGTAATGGGGTGACCTTGGCTCCTGACCGCAGACCAGGCACGTGTCACAGCGGGCGGGCAGGGGTCTCTGCGCAGAGCCCAGCAGTCCCCCGCCCCGTCTGCGGCGGCGCTGGACCCGGGGGCGGCCCGGCCCACCAGGCTCTGCCCGTGGGGTGTCTCAGCCCATTCTCACTCCTGTTCTCAGTCGAGCCTCTCTCTGTAAAAACCGCAGGTGCAGGTCTGAGCGGTGACACGGGCGGCCCGCCTGAGAGGGAGGGCCTACGGCTGTCCCCTGGCGCTTTGCCCCACAACTCTGAGCACACAGGCAGGCGTGTGGTCCATCTCCTGGCACGGTTCACCCGGGGTCAGGGAAGTCTGACTCTTGCCCTGGGGCTTGGACGCTGGGCTTCAGCCATGATCTCTGGGCTGCCACGTCCATGTGGAAGGAATCAGGCTCCTTCAGCCTCAGGCCCGGCCTTTACCTCCTGGGAGACTTGGTTACCTGGTGACGCGTGGTCAGCCCCTGCGGCGTGCACACACGCGTTACCCCGTGATGTGTGGTCGGCTCCTTCAGTGTGCGCCACACGTGTGCCCGGCATGGAGGGACAGGCAGCTGCCAAGGTGACCCCCCCTGAGAGAGCCTGAGGTCCGGGAAGCCCTGTGGGGAGGAGTAGGGGTGCTCGAGGTGGGCTCTGTGCAGGGGCGGCCCTAGAGACAGAAGCCTGGAGACCATGCGTCCGCTGGGACACAACCAGGCCCTGAGCTGGTGGCGGCCTGGCACCGGCAGGCTCGGCAGGTCCCCAGGCTGAGGCTCCCCCGCTGGAGGCCCAGCCTGTGGTCCACACCCAACTGCAGCTGAAACTGCTATAGCTCCCGTTCGGTGGGCAGTGACCTTCAGGAAGCCAGGGCCTTCGATGTGGTAATTCTCATCTCTGTAGCTCCCCCGTTCACCCGGCTGGACCACCTTTAGTGTCTTCCAGGCAGATCCGGAAGGTACTTGCTTTTTCAGATACATTGGACTTCCTGCCCCGTCTGATTTTCCAAACTGTAAAGCTTGGGAGCTCAACTTGGGAGTCATTTTCTTGTTTGCTTGTTTTAAAGCTGAGGCTTCCCCACCAAGGGGTAGGAATGTCCCTGGGAAGATGGCCTGGGGTCCTCCCCGGGGCTCCTGGCCCTGCTCTGCTGGGACCCTCTGAGCCCGAGGTCCAGGCTGCAGGCAGCCTGGCCCCTGGAGGGTGGCCCTCCCCAACCCTGTTCAGATCCACCTCCTCACTGTGCTGGCCGTCTGTCCTGGGCTGACTCTCCCTGGTCCACACAGCTGCCCAGCGCAGAGAGGAGGTCTGGGCTCTGCAGTCTCCAGCCTCCTAGGCCCAGCTCTGTTTTCGTTTTTAAGATGTTCTAGCAAAACGTATTACATTTTTAATAGGGAGCAGATATTTTAGGTTAAAGACACTTAGGATCGTCAGACTCCTTTGATTTGGGGGTTGTATATAAAAACCATTTCCTGAACTTCCGTGATTTTCTTTGGTTGTTCTTACAGAACTCAGAGCCTCTACTGCCTCTGGCAGTCCGGCTCCAGAGCTCTGTAGATGGGGGTTGCTTGTGACCCAGGGCCCACCCTGGGCAAACCGCCCACTGGCCTGAGCGTGGAACGCCCCGGCGGGGGCAGGCGGAAGGCGCTGCTGACTGTCAGCAGCCCCAGCCCTCCCTTCCGAAAGGAGAGGCCCAACCATCTTCCCACGCCTGGGTTGTGGTTATTTACAAAATTTGAACATACTGGTCATCGGATGTGCAACAGCTTTTTTTCCTTCTCAAGTCTTTCATTTCTTTAAGGACACAGTGACAACATTAAGAAAACATTTTGAATGACTCCAGGTCTCTGCAAGGCCACCCTCTCCCCAGGGCTGTTCTCACTCCTCCTCCTCATCCCTGTCCTCTGCGATGGACCACAGCCCATGTCATCGGCCACTTGCGGTGCCAGCCTCTCCCACCCTGGGGCTCCTCCTGCACCCAGGCTTGCCACTTTGTCTCTGGTTTACCAGGGAGAGGCCTCAGATTCAGCCACACACCCCAGGCCCCCCGCATCGTCCCAGAAGCCCATTCTCAAACCAGTTCGGCCTGACTTCACCTCCTGTGCCTTTTGCCCTGACGCTGGACCATTGAGTCTCTGCTGTTTGCGTTCGTCAGTGCAGCATCAGCGTTTTTAGTCATCTTTCATGGGCCAGTTTTAATGAGGGACTGTTACTTGTTAGGGCTTCCCAGGGGGCACTAGTGGTAAAGAATCCTGCTGGAGACTCAGGAGGCGCGGGTTCAATCCCTGGGTCAGGAAGATCCCCTGGAGGAGGAAATGGCAACCCACTCTAGCATTCTTGCCTGGAGAATCTGAAGAGCCTGGTGGGCTCCTGTCCACGGGGTCACAAAGAGGCAGACATGACTGAAGCGACTGACGTGTGTGTTACTTGTTCGGTTCTGTGTGAGCTTCTAACTGCTTTGCTTGGAATACTTCATTTAATACTCACGAGACTCTTAAAGCACACACACCAAGAATACCCCAGTTTTCCTTATGAGGAGAACAGATCGGATGCTTTAAGAGATTTTCCCAGAGACACACAGTCCTGGAAGGCATCCTTTTCAATGGCTAAATTGTATTCTTCCATGAATGTGCACCCTGGTGCATTCAGCTGTTCCTCACAGGGAACTCTTTCAGTTCAGTCGCTCAGTCATGTCCGATTCTTTGCAACTCCATGGACTGCAGCACGCCAGGCTTCCCTGTCCATCACCAACTCCTGGAGCCAACTCAAACTCATGTCCATAGAGTCGGTGATGCCATCCAACCATCTCATCCTCTGTCGTCCCCTTTTCCTCCTGCCTTCAATCTTTCCCAGCATCAGGGTCTTTTCCACTGAGTTAGTTCTTCGCGTCAGGTGGCCAAAGTATTGGGAGTTTCAGCTTCAGCATCAGTCCTTCCAATGAATATTTTTAGGACTGATTTCCTTTAGGATTGACTGGTTGAATCTCCTTGCAGTCCAAGGGATTCTCAAGAGCCTTCCCCAACACCACAGTTCAAAAGCATCAATTCTTTAGCACTCAGCTTTCTTTATGGTCCATCTCTCACGTCCATACACAACTACTGGAAAAACCATAGCTTTGACTAGATGGACCTTTGTCGGTAATGTCTCTGCTTTTTAATATGCTGTCTACGTTGGTCAAACTTTCCTTCCAAGGAGTGAGAGTCTTTAATTTCATGGCTACAGTCACCATCTGCAGTGATGTTGGAGCCCAAGACAATAAAAGTCTGTCAGTGTTTCCATTGTTTCCCCATCTATTTGCCATGAAGTGATGGGACCAGATGCCATGATCTTCTTGTTTTGAATGTTAAGCTTTAAGCCAGCTTTTTCACTCTCCTCTTTCACTTTCATCAAGAGGCTCTTTAGTTCTTCTTCACTTTCTGCTGTAAGGGTGGTGTCATCTGCATATTGAGGTTATTGATATTTCTCCCGGCAATCTTGATTCCAGCTTGTGCTTCATCCAGCCCAGCGTCTCTCATGTTATATTCTGCATATAAGTTAAATAAGCAAGATGAAAATATACAGCCTTGGCAGCTGTCTACAATTAGGAGGTAGGTTTGGTTTTTGTAACAGAGGTCAGAATAACAAGGGTGAGATGGATTTCTTTTGCATATAACAGCCCCATGATGTAACCTGATATGGTAGCTCCTGCCATCACACCCACATTCTGGCCATTAGGAGGGGGAGAACGATAGGAGACACTCTCTTTGTCCTGGGGGCATGAACCATCCGCGTCTCCGTGACCGGCACAGCCCCGCGGGCGCGCGAGATGCATAGAGACATCGTCCTCGGTCCAGCGGCCATGCGTCCAGCCGAGACGGGTTTGTTGCTGCAGCAAGAGAGGTGCGTGTCTGGGGCGCTAGCCGTCTCTGTTGCAGGGCACCCTCTCAGCGCTCCCTGGGATTTGTGGCCGGGGGGACCAGTGGTCCTCCTCCGCCCCTGCTCCTAGAACACCTTTTCTTCAGCCCCCACCCACCACCACCACAGTACTTGGCCCCTGTCTTTCTGGGTGAGGCGCCCCCAAATGTCCACCTCTCCCACCCCCGGCAGCCCGCAGACTGCTCTCATCTCTGCGAATTAGGGCAAGAATTCTGAGGCGAGCTCTCAAGGGACCACCCTGCGAGGTGGGTGGATGCTTGCCGGGGCCGTCCCTGGGCTGGTGGGCGGTGGTTTCAGCACGCACCCCCACCTTCAGCCGGGGCCCCACCAGCACAGGCAGATTGCGCCCAGGTTCAGGCTGCATGTGGGCACCTTCGGGAGAATGGCTTTAACTGCAGAACGCACTCATTAAAACTCCAGCCGGAGCCCTAAACCAGAATGGGCCAGCTCTGCGAGCACCCCGGGGAGGCATCTGTTTAATCAAGGAGCTCCCCAGTATCCCCTCTTCCCCCTCCTCCTCCTCCTGAGTAGCAGATTGGCAGCCTCGGGATAATTTTTGGAAGAGTGAATCAGAAGAAGCTTCCGAAATAGCTGTTGCAGTAAATGCTGTGAAAATGTTTATGGTTAAAGCCTAATTGGGAAATCGCTGTTCCAGTGGGAAACGGTCCCGCTAGTATCAGTTATCGATGGCAGTCGATTTTGCTACTGACGGCGTGCCCACATCCCTGACCACTGAAGCCCCAGGCCGTGTACGTGTATGTCTGTCCAGTGTCTTGGGTTTGGACTGGAAAGCGCCCGGGAGGGGATCGCGCCTGCCCTGAGCATGCAGGGCCCCAGAGACTTTAGGGCAGGTGGGCGCAGAGCAGAAGTCAGGCGGCGAAGCAGAGGGAAGGGGGCCTGAAGGTGTTCCCCGGCATCTTGCCGCTCCTCCTCCCAAGCTCGTCCCTCAGGGATCACGTGCCTCTTCTCATCTGAACCCCAAACCCCGTTTTCCAGGATTCCCCCCACCGTCTTGTGACCTCTACCAGAGGTCAGAAGCCACACCCCCTCCCTAGTTGTCATGACAGTTGTGGCTATAAGAGGATCTCAAGGCTGTGGTCTGATCCCATGCTAGCGTGGGGACTTTTCCGGGCAGCAGGAAGTCAGAACTCCGCCCTCCTCTGGCAGAGAGGAGCACGTAGCTTGTTTTGCCGATTTGCATCAGTTAAGGGCCGTAGAAACCCTTTAACTGTCTGTCAGCCTTACTGCCTTCCTGCACTGGAGGCACAGGGGGTGTGTGTGTCCGTGGGCACAGACTCCCCCGCTGTTCATCCGGCCAGTGCTCACAGGTGGCGCTCACCTGTCCTCAGCCCACTCCCAGGCTCGGGGACGCTGGGCCCATCTTGGACTCAGCGGGGATGTGCATTGACTGCGAGTTCCAGAAGCGGACCGGCCTCCGGGTCTGGGGAGACCCCAGGCCTCAGAAGGCATCTTAGGCAAATGTGTGATGTGGCCTTTTGGCCAAAGTGCTGACCGAGTACATCTCCGCTGGGTGGTGGGGAGACTGAGGCAAGTGGAGGGGACAGCGGAGGCTTCTTTCTTATAAGACGGAAACAGCAGGCTGTTTCTCTACAGCCCGGTGGCCCTGTAAGCAGAAGCATGGATGATGTTGCCGTTACAGACCCCCCCTGACATTCTGGTGCTGAGTCAGAACAGCATCAAACAGGAAGACAGTCTGTTGGAACAGTATCAAGATCCCCTTGTTCTGATTTTAGATTTGGAAATACGAGCCCATCAGCAGTGAACCGGGCATCGCGGTGTCTGCCCGCCTGCCACGGGGCTCTGCCTTCACGGCCACACGTAGCCCCTCTCTGCTCTGTATCTCTAGAAGGATCTGCACCGGCCAGGCGAGCCTGTTGGCGCTCCTGACATCCTCTGAGATGCAGGCAGTGGCTCTGAGCGTAGGCGCTTGCACTGCTGAGTCATGTAGGGGGAGGTGGGCCCCCCAGCAGGAGGCTCACACGCACCCGTCTTGGCCGGTGGGGCGCTGGGGTCCCCGCTTGCTGGGTCCCAGAGCCTGTTCTGACCGGTCCTTATACCCCCCTTCTGAAAGCCTATTTTACTGGGAGAAAAGGGAATGCGACTGAAGTGGTGCTTGCCATCTCCCTGATTTGCTACTTAGACGCTGAATTGGTTGACAGGACCGACTGTCAGGCGCTTTTGGGTGTGGACCCAGGGTCTGCTCCCGGGTTAGCGGCTTGTGGAGAACTTGGCCTGCAGAGATCAGAGGGTGTGCCAGACAGGCAGCGCCCTGCTTTACAGGCGGGGCCTTCTCAGAGGGCACACGGCTGGGCGCCGTCGCCGGCAGCGGAGGACACGGGGTTCCCTCGGGTCCAGGGCGCTCCCTGCCAGACCCCCGCCCGCACCTGCGGCTGTTGCCGCTGCTGCTCGGGGCGGGGAGCGCTCCGCGAGGCGCTGGGCCCACGCGAAGGCCCGGAAGCGGCTCGTGCTGCGGGAGCTGGCGTGGGCAGGGACACGGGTGGGGGCCCATTGCGGGCAGAGGTCTCTGCCTGCCCGGCCGGCCCTGTCCCAGGAGATGAGGACGCACATGGGGCGTGGGTTCGGGTACGTGGGCGCGCAGGGCAAGGCCGATCCCTGCGCACAGGCGAAGCGGGCCGCCGCTGCCCGCACTGGCCCTAACGACCGCTGCGCTTCCGTTGCAGGTGCACCTTCCGCTTCCCCAGCACGGCGATAAAGATCCAGTTCACCTCGCTGTACCACCAGGAGGAGGCCCCCGCGTCCCCCCTGCGGCCGCTCTACCCGCAGATCTCCCCGCTGAAGATCCACATCCCGGAGCCGGACCTCCGGAGCCTGGTCAGCCCCATCCCTTCCCCGACCGGCACCATCAGGTGAGCGGCCGGGCCGGCCCGCACTGCCGCTGCCGCTGCCCAGCAAACCCGGAGCGCTGGGCTCCAGAACGCGGCTGAGGCAGAGGAAGGTGATACCAAGAGGGCGTTCTGTGCTTGATTCGCTGTGGAGTCTGGTTCTGGAAAAAGGGCTGTGGGTGGAAAATTTGAAACTATTTTAAGCGCATCAGGGGACCTCACAACTTGAACAGAGTCTCTGGAGAGTGTTCTTACAAAGTGAAGAATCACTGCCTAATTAGTCCGCCTTTCCAGTTTGAAATTCTGTACATTAGGGCCTTTGAAAGCAGGCATAGGTACCTTTCTTTTTTTTACAGACAGTGAAACTATTTAAAAGGAGGGTGTGTATACCAGGATTTGGTGGACTTGGTTTTTCTAAACTTCGTAAAAATCCTTTCCAAAGTTTTAGAAGTTAATCTAGATGTTGAAGAAAGGCAGGTCCTCAAAGGTTCTCATCCTTGGCGTGCTTACTGAGAGCCCCTGGGGGGGGCTTGAGGGTGATGCCCACAACCAGAGGCGGGGGGCCAGCTGCCCCCCGCACACAGCGGTCCTGTGCCTTCCTCCCCTGTTGTTGTAAAACATGTTGAAAGACATGGATTTGAGGATCAAGATTTAATAAACTTTAAAGCAGTTTACTGCTTCATAAAAGACATTTTAAAATGAGACGGGCCCTGGAGATCCCACCTGATGCCAGTGCCTCGGTTCCGCCACTGCAGATCAGGCTTCATCACACATCGCCCGGAGAAGAGGCAGACCGTGTCTCAGGGTCGGCATGAAGCTAGTCTCAGGGACATGAGCTCATGTCCCCCCTGAAGCGGTCTCAGGGGCTCTGGGGACCACACTCTGGCTGCGCTCCCCCAGCAGAGCTGGAGCTCGGCACCCCCAGGCGTCATCCAGGGCAGTCTGCTCTCCGCTGCCCAGCCCGCTCGGGGCCCGGTTTTGCATTTAGAAGCTCAGGTCAGTTCATCTCAGCATGGTCGCGGCCTCATGTGTGCCCTGTGCCCCCCCCCCCCACTGTGTCCGTCACCAGCCGGGAGCCATTTGCATTGAGCTGCCTGGAGTCAGTTCCCTCCCGAGCCGGTGAGCTGGTGTGTTTCTCCTGGGGAGAGAGCTCAGGGATGCCTTTGAAATGTCACAGCCCAGAACTCAGGTCTGGGACCCCAGTTCTGGTTCTGGCCACATCTCCAATTGGTGGGAGACCCGGGGGCAGGTCTCTGCAGCCTCCTCGGCCGTGTCCTCTGTCGATGAAGCCCACCCTCTAGGACCACAGTGGCCTGGGATGACAGGGAGGAGCAGTGAGTGAGGCCTGCTGTGGGCCGGGCCGCCGCTCAGCCCCTGCACCTGCGCTGTTTTATTTAGTCCTTAGGGATTCACGAGGCTGGTTCTGTCCTAAGCTCCTTTCACGTTTCCAGCAGTGGCTCTATTCTCAGACCCAAAACGTACCACATCACCTCCCTGTCCTTTCTGACATCTACCCTGAGAACAACCTAAAACACGAGGGCTCCGCCTGAGTTCATGATGAAGTTACGCTGGCACTCATACATCTATAATTTATGCACCGATAAAAAAAATTATGTGTCGTAAAACGAAGCAGCCACTTTGGAAAACAGTCTGGCAGTCCTCCAAAACATTAAAGGGTTTGCCTCCGCCGCCCAGCAAGGCACTGGGTCGTGAGGTCTCCGTGGAAACTCGTCCTGCAGGGCTCAGGGCAGTGCTATTCATAGCCGCCTCCAAAATGGAGACAACTCAGATGTCCATCAGCTGCTGAGTGGAGGGAAACTGTTACAGCCACGGCATGGAGTGTTGCTTGGAATAAAAAGGAACCAAGTGCTGGCACCTGGTGCGCGTGGCTGAGCCCTGAAAACGTGATGCAGGAGGAAAGGAACGAGTCCGCAGGAGACCACGCACGGTGTGGTTCCGTGACAGGCAGTGCACGGGACAGGCACAGCCTCAGAGGAAGAGAGTAGATAGCGGTTACCAGGGACTCGGGAGGTTTGAGGGAGTTGCGGCTCCCCGTCCTGGGTTTCTTTCTGGGGTAATGACCATGTTGTGGAGCGAGATGGTGGTCACACCAGTGGACACTAAAAACCCCCGAGTCATACAGTGCAAACGGGTGCCCTGTGTGGTGTGCATAGCGCGGGGAGCTGGCACCGAAGCTCTGCTCTGACACCTTCACCCGGCAGCACCTGGGGCAGCGGCGGGGACGCCAGCCAGGCACGTGCCCCGCACCGCCGGGAGCCCATAGGCCTGTCCCGGGTGCAGGGGCTGAGCGGCGGCCTGGCCCACAGCAGGCCTCACTCACTGCTCCTCCATCATCCCAGGCCACTGTGGTCCTAGAGGCTTCGTCGACAGAGAGGACACGGCCGAGGAGGCTGCAGAGACCTGCCCCCGGGTCTCCCACCAACCGGAGATGTGGCCAGAACCAGAACTGGGAGCCGGGTGCGCCCACGCTCCGAGGCCCTTGCACGTCCGCTAAAACCAGCTCAGACTGGCACAGGGCTGTGAACTACGATCCAGCCACATCGACGGCTTTTAGGAACAGAAAGTGTTTTGGTTTCTACCTGGGGAGCTTCATAGAATAAATACAAATCCCAGTAACATTTTGA
The DNA here is from genome assembly GCA_020226075.1 of Hydropotes inermis. NCBI lineage: Eukaryota > Metazoa > Chordata > Mammalia > Artiodactyla > Cervidae > Hydropotes > Hydropotes inermis. The sequence goes on from CM035301.1 coordinate 18,799,042, forward strand.
ATAAAAGCAGCGGTCAGCAGGTCCCGCTGGGGTAGTGGCCCCGAGCGGAGGCCTGTGTGCCTGGGGGAGGCGGCGGCTCTAGAGCGGGGCAGAGTTAGGATTGAAGGGGTTCCCGAGCAGAAATGGGCCGGGGGGCCGGGTAGGGCTGTGAGCGGGGCTGCGGGGCCGGGCGGGCGGCGCCGTGGAGCATCTTTGCGGTGGCTTTGAGACGGGCGCCCGCACTCTTGGCCTCTCATTAAGTGTCACAGGGAAGGATTCCTGTTTACATCCGCTTCTCAGCGCTCACTGCGCGCTGGAAACCTCAGGGGCCCTTGAGGTTTTGCTGCCGGGATCTGCTCGCTCCCGCCCCGCCGCAGGAGCAGGCGGGGCCGAGTGTTTGCAAACAGCTGCCCCCTTTCCCAGTCCCCGCGGTCGCCGGGGAGATGGGCGGCGGCCCGGGCCAGTCGGCTCGCCAGGCCTCGGGGAGCTCTGTCCGGACTGCCGGAGCCGCCCGGGCGGGGGCGGGTGTGGGCGGTTTTTTTCCTGAGCTGAACCACTCCACCCGGAAAATGAATGAACTCTCTTTGAAACAAGTTCTGCTATCTTAGGCAGCGTTTTGTCGACTTTTTTTTCTTTTCCCGTTTTGCACTGAGCTGGTGTCTTTAAGAAAGAACCGATTGGTTAATCATTTTCTGGGTGTTACAAAATGAGACTAATCCTTAGAGCTGCGGTTTAAAGAAGACTGCTGGGATTCAACCCGGGAAGGGGGCAGCACCGACAGAGCAGCCGGCTGGTGGATCAGACAGTGAGGAATCCGCCTGCAGTGGGGGAGACCTGGGTTCGATCCCAGGGTCGGGAAGATCCCCTGGAGGAGAAAATGGCAACCCGCACAGGTATTCTTGCCTGAGGAATCCCAAGAACAGAGAAGCCTGGTGGGCTGCAGGCCATGGGGTCGCAAAAAGTCCGACAGGGCTGAACGTCTAAACACACAAGACTTCAGAAGCTACTTCTTGAGAAAGGCCTTTCTTGATTTTTCTAATATAGACATCACAAAACCAGAAGTAACCTGCTTTGTGGAATTCGTCCAAGGTTAGCGCAACCCTGTATGAAATAAACATTAAGCCACTGGCCTCGGTTCCCACCGCTTGTCACCCTGACCTCGCAGTCCATTCTGGCTTCACTGCAGCGGGAAAGTCAGTCCTTACTCTGCATCGTTGTGTCTTCTGAGTTCAGATGGGGCCTTAGAAGGCTGTTGTGTTTCTGGCAAACCTTGGCTCCTACCTGAGAGTGACTTACTCTGCATTTCCTCGATTCTCCCGATGACCCAGAGAGGAGGCTGCCTGTGCACCTGTGGCCCTCACCGCAACCCCCGCCCCGCACCCTCACACCCACCTGGTCCCTTTCCTTATCTGGAAATTGGGGAAAGATAAAAATTGGCTCATCGACACAGAAAGATGCGGCCTTCCATGTTCTTTATGGTTCTCTTCCTGCCTCTCCAGGGATCCGTGCCAGGGGGCCTTTTGGCCGTAAATTGTCGAGAGGAGGTGGGCTGGGCTTGTTGTGCTGCAGTCCCATCTCCAGGGGGACGCTGGGGCCCTGAAAAGATCCTGCCTCCTGTGTTCTTGGGTGTGCCTTCGGGGCAACGCCCGCCTGGCATCCTGCTGCCGGGGCCCTTCCTTTCCAGTTGACAGCTGTGGTTCAGGAATCAGGCAGAGCGAGGGCGAGGAGCAGAGGGAGGCCTGGGGCCCCCTCCCCTCCCGGACCTGCCCCCTGCCTGCCAGGAGAGAGAGGCGCTGGGAGGTCTGTTCTCACTGGGACAACGTGCATTTCAGACACCAGCTCCCCCTTCTGCAGTCACTTCCCAAGGTTTCACAGCACAGTTTCTCTTTCGGGGGCACAGACCTGCTTAAGAGAACTCTGAGAAACTGGCCTCCGTGAATTCTCTTGGCCTGTTCTTTGTTTTCTCCCCAGATTACAGAAATACTGTGTGCGCACTACTCAAAATAGAGATGTTTCAGAAAGTGCAGACCCCTCAGTGACACTCCTGGAGAGAAGGCCGTGTCTGCAGGGGCCTCTTGGTGTGAACGTGCAGAGCGCTCGTCCGATGGGTGTCAGTACTTGTGAGCCCGCCCCAGAAGGGCGCTGTGGGGCCCAGAGGGCCCTGCCGCTTGTTTGTCCTCCTGTCCCTCTCTCTGCCCCTTCCCTTGTCACTGCATCACTCGTGGCTGCGCGTTAGACTGGTTCAACGTGGCCTTCGTTGACCAGTTCACCCACAAGAGCCACGCGGCTCTTGCCAGTTTCTTAGTTTTGTGGGCAGCTCAGCAGCCAGTCTGGTTTGAAGTCACCTCTCTGAGTAAGTGAGTGACTGAAAGTCGCTCACTGGTGTCCGACTGGTGTCCGATTCTTTGCAATCCCGTGGACTATACAGTCCATGGAATTCTCCAGGCCAGAATGCTGGGGTGGGTAGCCTGCCCCTTCTCCAGGGGATCTTCCCGACCCAGGGATTGAACCCAGGTCTCCCGCATTGCAGGCGGATTCTTTACCAGCTGAGCCCCCAGGGAAGCCCGTTGCCTCTCTGAGACATCTATAAACGGCTTATGCTGAGGCCATCAAACCCTGAGCTTTGATTATTTTGTTTACAATACTCATTAGGGTCTTGAGCCACAGGATTTTAAGAACAGCGATTAAAAGACAGAGGTCTCTTCAAGAAAACAAGAGATACCAAGGGAACATTTCATGCAAAGATGGACACAATAAAGGACCTATGCACCTAACAGAAGCAGACAATATTAAGGAGAGGTGGCAAGAATACACAGAACTATACAAAAAAGATCTCAATGACCCAGATAATCACGATGGTGTGATCACTCATCTAGAGCCAGACATCCTGGAAATCGAAGTCAAGTGGACCTTAGGAAGCATCACAACGAACAAAGCTAGTGGAGGCAATGGAATTCCAGTTGAGCTATTTCAAATCCTAAAAGATGATGCTGAGAAAGTGCTGCCCTCAACATGCCAGCAAATTTGGAAAACTCAGCAGTGGTCACAGGACTGGAAAAGGTCAGTTTTCGTTCTAATCACAAAGAAAGACAATCCAAAGAATGTTCAAACCACCGCACAGTTGCACTCATCTCACACGCTAGGAAAGTCATGCTCAAAATTCTCCAAGTCAGGCTTCAACAGCATGTGAACTAAGAAATTCCAGATGTTCAAGCTGGATTTAGAAAAAGCAGAGGAGCCAGAGATCAATTGCCAACATCCATTGGATCATCGAGGGTTCCAGAAAAACATCTGCTTTACTAAACTACGCCAAAGCCTTTGACTCTGTGGGTCACAACAAACTGTGGAAGATTCTTCAAGAGATTGACCTGCCCTGCCTCCCTAGAAACCTGTATGTAGGTCAAGAAGCAACAGTTAGAATTGGACATGGAACAGTGGACTGGTTCCAAATCAGGAAAGTACGTCAAGCCTGTATATTGTCACCTTGCTTCCTTAACTTATTTGCAGAGCACATCATGTGAAATGCTGGGCTGGATGAAGCACAAGCTGGAATCAAGATTGCCGGGAGAAATATCAGTAATCTAAGATATGTAGATGACACCATCCTTATGACAGAAAGCAAAGAGGAATTAAAGAGCCTCTTGATGAAAGTGAAAGAGGCGAGTGGAAAAAGCTGGCTTGAAACTCAGCTTTCAAAAGTGAAGATCATAGATAGCATCTGGTTCCATTACTTCATGGCAAGTAGACAGGGAAACAGTGACAGACTTTTATTTTCTCGGGCTCCAAAATCACTGCAGATGGTGACTGCAGCCATGAAACTAGAAGACGCTTACTCCTTGGAAGGAAAGTTATGACTAACCTAGACAGCATATTAAAAAGCAGAGACATTACTTTACTAACAAAGGTCTGTCTAGTCAAGGCTATGGTTTTTCCAGTGGTCATGTATGGATGTGAGAGTTGGACCATAAAGCTGAGCTCTGAAGAATTGATGCTTTTGAACTGTGGTGTTGGAGAAGACTCCTGAGAGTCCCATGGACTGCAAGGAGATCCAGCCAGTCCATCCGAAAGGAGATCAGTCCTGAATATTCATTGGAATCACTGATGCTGAGGCCGGAGCTCCATTGCTTTGGCCACCTGATGTGAAGAACTAGTTCACTGGAAAAGACCCTGATGCTGGGAAAGATTGAAGGTGGGAGGAGAAGGGGGCGACAGAGGATGAGATGGTTGGATGGCATCACCGACTCAATGGACGTGAGTTTGAGCGAGCTCTGGGAGTTGGTGAGGGACAGGGAAGCTGGGCGTTCTGCAGTCCATGGGGTCGCAGAGTCGGACACGACTGAGCTGAAGAAAGCAGAGGCTTCTGCAGGCCGGCCACGCCCCCCGGTCCTCAGGCCCCTCAGCACCTCCTCAGTCCGGTTCCTCAGCCTCAGATCATCAGCCTGCCCGCCAGATCATCATCCCAAGCCCGTGGGATACAGGGCTTGGCTTTTCCTCCTCACCATCCTCATGGTGAGACCAGCGTCACAAGTGTTGGTTACTGTCCCCTGAGCGGCCGTGTGCCGGTCACACTGTTCAGCCTGAGCTCCCGGGACTGGCCGTCCCTGGAGCAGGCAGCTCTTTGCTCAGGCCTGGTGCCCCAGCAGGGCCCGTCTAGAGATGCCCTGTGTGTTTACTCTGAATCTTCCCTGTTGTGCTGATGGTCAGGGGATTTGACGTGGACTAGGAAACTCCCTTGGGGGACATTCAGTGTGTTGGTCAGTTCCTCTGGTCATCTCTGAATCGCACATTCTCTGCCCAGAGATGTCCTGCTTGCCTGCCTCCAGCTCTGCCCTACCCCCCACCCCTGGTCGTGTGACCCCAGGGCGGCCGGGTACCAGGCACAGCCCTCTGGGCCCAGGCCAGCCCGCGGGGACACTGAATGGCGCTTATTGAGGCTGGGGCCACCATGCACATGGACACACATTCTCCAGGCCAAGCCCCCCAGGCCCTCCGGGCATCAGCGGTGCCCTGTGCCCAAGGAAGCTTCCCTGGGGAGGATGTCAGCACCAGCCTCCCCCCCCCCGTGGAAAGCGGCCTCCCCTCCCGCTGGAGAGCCAGTCTTGCTGCCTATTCACTGTTTCCACTGGAAACTGTTCTGTGAGGTGTGACAGCCTTTCCTCTGGGTTTTGCCTTTGGAGGATAGATGTAAACCTTCTGAGATGTTTTACAAAGTATGGACTTGGGACAGGCAGTGGACCCCAGTGCCCAAGACGAGTCCTGTCTGCCGTCTGCACTGGTCAGGATGCCCCGTGGGTCACGCAGGTCAGATGCCAGTGAGGTTTTCCCAGATGGAGCCCTGCGCACCCACCAAACTGGACATCACCTGATCTGTCTGCTGGGGGCTGGTATGTTTCTAGGGGACGCTTCTCGCCCCTGAGGTCAGACCATGGACCAAGTGTTGCCCAAAGTGGTGCTGAACCCATCTGGGACTGGAGCCCGTGCCCCGGCGCCTCTGAACTGGCAGGTCCTGCAGCATCTTCAGGAGAGACTCTTCGGGAACCCCCTCTCCCCACCCCCATCCGAGTTGAACCCCCATGTGCTGTGGAGTTTGGTTCCCCGATGGACACATTTGGAAACCTGATGCTGAGTGTGTGAACGTGTCACCAGTAAGACGCTTTCCCTCCCCTCCCACCTTACTTTAAAAGCTTGGACTTTGTATGTTTGGTTCAAAATGAAATTTAGAAAGAGCTGCTTTTATTACTGCTTCCTACCTCTCAGCAGCTGGTTTATTACTGTTGGTTAAAGTGTCTGTATTCGCAGGACTTAGCCTGTCTCTGTATCTGCGGAGTCTAGTTGAGAGGGGAGTGATCCCTGAAAATTCCCACCTGGGTTTCTGGGATTCCCAACCCCAAGGGGGGTGACGGTAGTGGAATTTATCATTAATATCAGCTGCCCCCTTTTTCTCAGTCACAGTGTTTTGCTTTTTCCTTCATCCCTCCCTGAGATCGGTAACTATCTCGAGCCCCTCCTCGGAGCCACAGAGGGCTCCCCACCGTGGGGGAGCAGGGCAGGGACGCCAGAGACAGCAGCCCACCCAGAGAGGAGGCTCTGCGTGTGTGTCCAGGAAACTGGGAGGGAGGGCTTTCATGCGAACTCGACTTACGGGGGAGTTGTGGGCATCTGCCCGTGAGCAGTGAAGGGAGACGCCCTCCGGGGCTGTGGGGAGGGGGCGGGGGAGGCCCCCCTGCAGTGCGGCGGGTGCAGGGGCTCCGGGGACGCGCGGAAGGAGGCGGCGACCGCCGAGCTCTGGCCGGCCCCAGGCTCGGGGCACTTCGTACCTGGATTTGTGACCCACATTTGGAGTTTATGGCGGTTCTCTCTGAATACTTTCAATTTTCAAAATCAAACTTTACACACGGCGTGACAACCGCGGCAGGAACCGGGCCACGCCTGTGCGTGGAGCCCTGGGCGGGGCGGCCTTTGCGCCGAAAGCACTGCGGCAGAGGGGGAGCCCCGCCGTTTCCCGCCCCGGCAGGCGCGCGGTTTCCCTCCGGAGAGGAAGCCCGGGGCGCGGGCGCGGGGTCGGACTGGAGCACGTGTCTCCGCGTGGCCTCCCCGCGGCCGGCCCTACGGGCCGGCCCTCAGGACGTGTGCTTTCTCTCCGCAGTGTCCCCAACTCCTGCCCAGCCAGCCCCCGAGGGGCCGGTTCCTCCGGCTACCGCTCCGTCCAGAACGTGGCCTCCGACCTGCAGCTGGCCGCAGAGTACGCCGCGAGGGCCGCTGAGCAGCAGGCCGACACGTCCGGAGGGGACAGCCCCAAGGTCTCAGCCCTGGGCGCGCTGGCCGGTGCCCGGCAGGCGCAGGTGTCCCTGCCCCTCCCCGAGCGCTGTTTGTCCCGTCCGTGGGCCGGGTCAGCTCCGGAGCCCCCTCCCGGCCTCCGGGAGGGCGTCAGGCTTCTCACCTCTCGGCTTAGTCCTAGTTCATTCCCATCAGACAGCTGTCCTTAAGTCAGTTTGCAGAGGAGGTGGGAAATTTCAGAATCAAACGTGACTTTCCCCCATGAGGCAGAGTTGGCTCCTCCTAGTCTAAACCCCCAGGAGGAGGTGGGGCTGATGTTCTTAGATACCCCAAGAACCTGTGTCCTCGCTGGAGAGGGGTGGCGGGATTGGAAACGCCTCTCTCCGGCTCACCCCCTCGTCTGCGCCCCCAGGACGAGTCGAAGCCGCCGTACTCGTATGCTCAGCTCATCGTGCAGGCCATCTCGTCCGCGCAGGACCGACAGCTGACCCTGAGCGGCATCTACGCACACATCACCAAGCATTACCCTTACTACCGCACGGCCGACAAGGGCTGGCAGGTGAGCCCCTTCCCGATCCCCGGGGCCATGCACTGTGACCCCCACCCCACCCCGAAGTCCACATCGACCCTCCTGGGAGCCCACAGACAGGAGGATGCCCCCAGGCTCAGGGTACGGGCGCTCCTGTGTGGACTTGCAGACACGTCTCCCCGCTCTCCACAGACCCTTTCTGGTTTGGGTTCACAAGACCTTCATCCAGGGTCTAGTTGGCTCAGCACGTGTTCTGACCCTGGCGCCCCCGGACTGGAGCTTGTCCTAAATGTTTCGGCTTTTCTGTAAGGGCTGCTCGTAAGTCCGTGCCGAGTTAACCACAGGCACGACCGCTGTGACACCTCTGTACTTGGGGCCCCTCCGGCCCCGACCCCAAGCTCTGGTGGCCGGGCCCCCACGCAGGTCAGACCCATACCTGCCGTGACCGGTGACTCCCCGCTCTGCCCGCAGAACTCCATCCGCCACAACCTCTCCCTGAACCGCTACTTCATCAAGGTCCCGCGCTCCCAGGAGGAGCCGGGGAAGGGGTCCTTTTGGCGGATAGACCCTGCCTCGGAGACCAAGCTGGTGGAGCAGGCGTTCCGGAAACGGAGGCAGCGGGGCGTCTCCTGCTTCCGCACCCCCTTCGGGCCGCTGTCGTCCAGGTGAGCCACCACGGCTGCAGCCAGTGAAACCCCTTCACCTTTTCTCGGAGAGACCAGCTCGGCCCGAGAGGCAGGGAGATGGTGTCGGCCGGACTCCCGCGACGACCTCTGCTCTCTGGGTGTCAGTTTGTCCCAGGGGCGGTTCCCAGCAAGGCCGCTGTTCTTAACGTAGAAGCGCAGCCGCTTTCCTGGGGGCCTGGCCGGGCCCGCGGGAGGTGAACGCGCTGGTCGCGGCCTTAGCCGGCCCGCATCTCGGGGTGGCGGTTTGTGCGGCGGGCGGCCGGCTGTGGCTGCGGCAGCGTCAGGGTCGGGCAGCACTCGGGCGAGCTCACCGCCACAGTCCTGTCTCCCTGTCTCCTAGGAGCGCCCCAGCATCACCCACCCACCCCGGGCTGATGTCCCCACGTTCCAGTGGCCTGCAGACTCCAGAGTGCCTGTCCCGGGAAGGCTCACCCATTCCACACGACCCTGACTTTGGGGCCAAGTTAGCGTCTGTTCCCGAGTACCGCTATTCCCAAAGCGCACCCGGTAAGCCTGGCCTCGCCCTCTCATCAGATGTCCCAGGACTCAGAGCTGCGAGCCCCCCAGCAGGGCGCGGGCAGGGCCCCGCTGACCCGGCCCCTCCTCTGCAGGCTCTCCGGTCAGCGCCCAGCCGGTGATCATGGCTGTGCCTCCCCGGCCGCCCAGCTTGGTGGCCAAGCCCGTCGCCTACATGCCGGCGTCCATCGTGACGGCCCAGCAGCCCTCGGGCCACGCCATCCATGTGGTGCAGCAGGCGCCCCCGGTCACCATGCTCAGGGTGGTCACCACCTCCGCCAACTCTGCCAATGGCTACATTCTCGCCAGCCAGGCCGCAGCGGGGGGCGCCCACGAGGCGGCGGGCACAGCTGTGCTGGACCTGGGCGGCGAGGCGAGAGGTGAGCTGCCCGTACGGTCACCTTGGTGGCGTCGCATCTGGGTCTCGTGGGTCTTCAGAAGGTGGAGTCGTCAGCCTGGGCCGTGGGGCTCAGGACATCTCGGGCGGGGTGTCTCTGTGGGGCCGCCTCTCGTCCCTTCCCCTGTTTTCAGGGGGGAACGTTCCTATGAAGCAGCGCTGATCATCTTTTGAAATGCCACTCCCCGCAAGTAGCATCTGGGGCACCGGGTGCCCCTGGACTAGGTGTGGGGCCTCAGACTGGAGCCCCCCAGTGAGGGCTCCTTAGATGTCCTTCAGAGTGAGAGTCACGGAGCCCTGAGTTAGAAGTCAGGGTCCCAGGGGATTAACGCAGTGACTGTTGGGAACACGAGCAGTGCTGTCAGAGGCCCCGGAGCCAACGCTAAATCAAGCAGTGTCTTAGGGACGGTGGGCGGCTCATCCCAGCAGTGACGTCCCTTCTGATCCTGCCTTGACGACATTTTGGTGAGAGAAAGCTAGGTTATAGTTCCAGGTGCAAGTCATTTCATTTCAAACAATAGGCTTGCTTTCTCAGATTAAACCATCAGTGGGGGTTTCCTGCTGAGAACCAGGTCTTTGCCCGGTGTCCAGGCTTTGGGACCTTGGCCCCCATCCCCCAGGGGCACCCCCACAGGGCTGTGACCGTGGCTCTGATGCGTGCCGCCCCCACAGGCCTGGAAGAAAAGCCCACCATTGCACTCGCCACCATCCCCGCCGCCAGCCGGGTGATCCAGACGGTGGCCAGCCAGATGGCCCCGGGGGTCCCGGGACACACGGTCGCCATCCTGCAGCCAGCCACGCCAGTGACCCTGGGGCAGCACCACCTCCCAATCCGCGCCGTCACTCAGAATGGCAAGCACGCCGTCCCCACCAGCAGCCTCGCCAGCAACGCTTACGGTGAGGCCCCGCCTGGGGCGGCCCCCTCTCTGCCCCCCTCGGCCCTGAGTGCCAGCCTGGCCAGGGTCAACGCAGCGAGCGTGTCCCCCCAGTTCCTCCGGCCAGTGTCCTGAGCACTCACTCTGGGTCCGGGCTAGGATTTGAGGCCAAGGCAGCCCCGAGGGAGCACCGTGCGGGGGCAGAGTCAGAGGGATGGGAAGGCGCTCGGCGCCATACAGGGGGTGAGGGCGCTCTGAGGCACAGGGCCCGACTCGCTGGGGTGATGTGAGAGCCGTCAGTGTGTCCAGAGGGAGCCTGGCATGGAAGCAACCGAAAGAGCGTGGACAGGGTTGGAGATCCCGCGTGGTGGGGGCCGGGAGGGGCTCTCCCCGGGAGCTGCCTGCTGGCCATACCCGGAGGTGCCAGGCGTGCCGAGGAGCGGGCCCCTCGCCTCTCCCTGCCTGCCCTGGTGTGGCAGCGCTGGTCCGCGCAGCTCCCCAGCGTGACTCTCTCTCTCACCCTAGCCCTCACCAGCCCTCTGCAGCTCCTCGCGGCCCAGGCCAGCTCGTCCACGCCGGTGGTGGTCACACGCGTGTGCGAGGTGGGGCCGGAGGAGCCGGCGGCCACCAGCACAGCGCCCCCCGCCGCCGCCTCCTCCTCGCCCACCGGGGAGCCCGAGGTCAAGAGGTCCCGAGTGGAGGAGCCCGTGGGGACTGTGACCGCACAGGCCGGCGTGATGGCAGCCGCCGGCGCGCAGGGCCCCGGGACCGGGGAGTGACATCGCGGCGTGGAGGTGGAGTGGGACACACGCCAGACGGAGCTCCGGGGCCGGAGCAGGGCGGCTGACCCCGCCGCCCCTGGGACTAAGACGGGCCAAGCTCGGGGCCACACGGGCAGGCAGGATGCCTCCATCCGCCCGCACCCGGACACTCGTCCTCCTGCACCTGTCTCCTGCCCCCGCTCGGGTTTCAAACAAAAACACATAAACGCGTTCAGACAGCTGATTGTACGAATCTGGAATTCTTTGTCTTCGTTTCCTTCTCCCCCCCCCCCAGCACCACCTTTTCTCCCCAAGCCTTTCGCCAAGGGTGTGGGGAGAAGGTTGCAGCCCAGCGTCTCCGGGAATGTGTCCAGGCGGCCCGGCCCCACACGGAAGCCAGGCTCCCGGAGCGGCCTTCACCCCCAGACGGGATGGAAGCTCAGGCCGGGGCGCCAGCCCTGTCTGTGAGCGACTGGACCCGGGCGAGGGAGACGCAGAGCCGCCAGCTGTCAGACCGTTCCTGTCGCTGCTGCTTTTAAAGTGACACCAAAAGTGTCAGCATTAACTGGACGGAGGGGACGGGTCCGGTCTGGCTTTGGGCCCCATGTGTTTCCGGTGTTGTTGAAAGGCGGAATTGAGGCTTCACCGACGGCCTGAGACAGACGCAGAAGGGATCGCCCGTTCCTGAGGTTTCCACCCGTAGACGGTTCAACAGCTGGGAAGGTGTGGGTCTTCCCGGCATCGGTCCCCACAGAGAGTGAACTCTTGCCACTCCGTCTGCTAACTTCAAGGAAGACCGACGGCCTCCCGGACTGGAGCTCAAGGCAGGGAGCTGTTTGGATGAGAGGTCTGCCTGCAGCGTCTGCCCTCGTCCCGGCCACACCAGCTTGCTGGGGGCAGAAGGAGATGGCCACCCCCACGGGAGGACAGTCATGCCAAGTGGCCCCGTTTCCCGGCAGCTCTGACGTCCGGGGGCCCCACGGCTGCCCACCCAGCCTCCTCACCAGCTGCCAGGGTCTCTGCTGCCCGACAGCCTGCCTGCCGTTACAGACCAGAACCGGCTCTGCCACCCCGGCGTTCTCTGTGGCTTCCTGTCTAGGGTGAGTGCGGAGCGTGAGAGTCAGCGGGTCGAGACAGGCCTCCGGCATCGCTGGGCTGGCCCCGCAGGTCCTGGGCAGGGCTGGGGGGCCATCGTCTCTTTCTCTTCTGTCACTGCTGAGCTCTGGGCCTGCTTGCTCACAGACCATCCTCTGCACCACAGCTGGAGACAGACGCCAGGCCGGCTGGCCAGAGAACACGCCCAGCTCTGGCCCCTCCGCCTTGGCCCAACCAGTCTGGCCCTATACCCTGTGTTCTCCTGACTGCGAGGCATTTTGGTTTCTGTGTGTTACCGTTGACACCCTCACTGTTTTATCCTGGCGGTGGTTCGGGGAGAAAGGAGTGGCTGGGGGAGGTGTGCGTGGCTGGAACTGGGAAGGAGTCTGGACGGGGTGCCCTCAGGGACGTTCTGCCACGTGGCGAGCGTGTGCCTTTTTAGCTCCTTCTGGGCAGAAGGGACCCTGTGGGGCCAGGTCCAGGGGACCAGCCACTCCAGGTTCCTGGTGAGTCTCTGGGTGAGCTTTTGGTCATCTCCCCAGATGGCCCGTGGCACCCGCCAGCACTTGTCCTGAGACCAGGAGGTCAGGAGTGGGCGGCTCCCCAGGGAAGATGCTGCTGTAGCCGGAAAGATCCCTGGTCTCCTCAGAGTCCCCCAGGCTGTGGGTCCACACCCGCCCCCACCACACGTGTCCGCAGGAGCCAAAGCGGCCAGGAGAGCTGGCAGCCGTGGCCTTCCACACACCTGGGTTGTGGCACGTGGACCGACCCACCGAGGCTGGAAAGTCAACCTGGCCTGACACTGGGGCCATGGCTGCCTCAGGCCACGCAGGGGCTGGAGTCTGCAGAGGGTCGGCTGGGTGGGCGGCTTGGGCCCTGTCATCACAGCAGCTCACTCTCCATCCGGGTACCAGGCCTGCCTGTCCGGCTGCGCTCCACGAGTCGTCACCTTTACCAGCGCCAGACACGGGAGGGCGCCGCTCTGCACGGCGGGGAGTCCTGGAAAGCCCTGCCCTTACCCCGCTGAGCGCCCTCCCCTCCGGCCAGTGTCACCGGCTCGCGGGCCCGGGGTGGACACTGAGTGTCCCTGGTCCGCCACCTGCATCTCTCTGTGAAGCTCCGGGTCGCCTGGCACTGTCGAGTGTGGAACCAGTGGTCAGGGTTCAGACCATCTGTCCTCCCCCCAACCCCGACCCCGGGATCCCTTATGAGGTCGGAGTCACACTAGGGGGCCCGCCCGGACTAGACGCCGTCACCTCCTCCTCCCTCATTGCAGGGGGCCTGCAGTCTCTTTCTGCCGCCTGGGTGGCTCACGTTGGCAGTGTGCTGTTTGTGAGAGGTGGTTTTTTCTACTTCAGAATTAAGCCAAATGGAGAAGGTGAAAAGTGGATGTCTGAGCTGCTAATCAACATGCACTGGTAATTCTCAGGCGGGAGGAGGTGGGCTTGGTGGGGCCGCCAGGCTGCTGGCTGCTTACCCAGACCCCGCCGGGCCTGGAGGGAGATTGGTTTAGGTCACAGCAGGCCTTGTTCAGCTGGCGCTCTCACTTCCCCTAAAGAAAGGTCTGTGCGGACCAGTCAGAGTGAGCCGCCCAGCTCCCATGGCGCGTCCCGAGATCTCTAGACAGAAACTCCTTCTTCATTGGCCCCTTGAAATTCAGGAGGAGAAAGAATTTTTTGGCTTTTTTTCTTTGGGCAGTTTCTTTCTTTTTGGAGGCAAAGACAAGACCGAACATGAACGCGTGTTAGAGAAGAGGGTCCTTTGCACGAATCCTTTAGGGTTTGGCCTGAGGGGCAGTTGAGGCGGAGAAGGAGCTGTCTTCGTCCCAAGCCCCAGGTTCTGCTTTGCCCCGAGACGGCTTCATCTGGGATGGGGACTGCCGTGCCCCCAGGAGCCAGCTTCAGGCGCCATCAAGCTCACAGCTGCCCCCCATGGCTTCAGTGCCAGCTAAGCGGCGCGCTGCCTGTTCTAGAATAAGTTACCAAAAATGATGGTGAGGCGCTGCAAGTAGGAATGGATGGAGCTGCCAGACAGGCCCCGGGGTGGGGGGCGGTTGCCAGTGGGAGCCTCACCCTCGCGGCCAGCTGCTGGAGGCTGCCCTCGGGGATACCTCTGCCCAGAAGCGAGGTGACTTACCACGAGTCATTTATGTTATTCACACGTGCTGCTACGAGGCGGGGATGGACCCCAGAAGGAGGGGGGCTCTCTGGGGGCAGGTAGGAGCAGTGGCTTCTGTCCATGGTTCTCAGGCTGCTCTCACGCGTTTCATGAACTCCTCTCATCTCACTCGTCCCCTCCTCCAGGCATGATTGCATCGTGTGGACCCGCCCTTCCTGCCGGGGCCCCAACCTCTTGCCTTTTCTCTCACCCCCAGAAGCTGCTCCCCCCTGGGTCCGAGGGCCAGTCTGGGCCATCCGTCACCACGCAACCCCTGGGGTGGCCTCATCCGACCGTGAGGGCCCCACCCGGAGTCACAGCCGCCCTTCAGCACGCTGTGTTTGACACACACCATGAGCGTCTGCTCTGAATGGAAATAGAAAGCGGCCCGTTGGCTGAGTGTGTTCAGGGAAAGTAGTTTTGCTCTTCTGCCGAGAACGGTCACTTGCCGCCCCCCCCCCCCGACCACCAGGCTGTCGGGGCGTCCCTGTGGAAAGCCTGTGCGCTGGGCTCAGGCTGAGGCTCCGCTCTGCCCCCACCCACGGGGTCATCCCCTCCTGCCCTCATCCCCGGGGACATAGGAGACTCAGCAGAGGAGACAGGTCGGAAGGATTCATGTGTCTGGGTTTGACAAGACACCCCCCCCCCCATCGTGTCCGAGTGAATGTCCCAGCAGCCGCCGTGAGGGTGACAGGAGGCCTCCTGCGGGCTCAGGGCTGACCAGGAGGGACGTCTGTGCTCTTGTCTTCACACGGCCCTGAGCTGGAGATCTCAAGTAGGCGAGCCTCAGGGAGCGCAGGGTCTTTTCCTCTCCCTCTCAGTATTCTAGGGAAGACTGGGGGCTGCAGGCACTTTGATTTTAGGCATCTTTCTTTTTCTCCAGGGAGGAACCTCGCTCAGAGGATTTCATTCATTCCTTGGACCTGCTTGTCATGTGGGAAGCAACTGGGTTCAGGTCCTGAGAAGACAAATTCAGGAGGGGGAGGCGGGGAGCGGCAGCAGACAGGCTTCTCTACTTTGGTTAATGGGCTGAACGCTGGCTGCATGGGACCCCCGGCCCCACCCCCGGCCCCGACGAGCCGGGGGTCTTCAGGTTACACCCTCCATCACCCTTTTGCTGCCAAGGGAGACAAGAGGTCTTCAAGCTATTCTCACTCTCTTGCCCCAGATGCGTTATCTTAAGAGTCAAAATAGAATTGGAAGAATTCTAGGTTATTATTCTTTGTTTGAGATCCTTTTTCTGCAATCGGTGGCTCATTGGACTCATGCAAATATTTATTGGTGGTTCACTCTGCATGAGAAACAGTAAAAAGTGCAGGGGAGTCCAGACGCAAGAGGGATGTGGCTGTTTAGCACTGTGACTCCCCTGGGCTGACATCTTGGTCGTCCCACTCACTAAAGATTCCATGCTGCTTATGTGAAGGTTTGTCTTAGTTGCTGGTGGCTCAGCTGGTAAAGAATCTGCCTGCAATGCAGGAGACCTGGGTTCGATCCCTGGGTTGGGAAGGTGCCCTGGAGAAGGGAATGGCTACCCACTCCAGTGGGACTGTATAGTCCATGGGGTAACAAAGCTGGACACGGCTGAGCAACTTTCACTCACTCACTGACTTTCTTAACTGCAGTGATAAGACTGGCCCCTCTCAAGCTGTTGCCGTGACCCCAAGGAATACTGTGAGCTGTCCTCAGATTCTGAGCATATTGGCTGAGCTGGAATGAGGCCTGTGAACCTGAAATGGATTTCTTATGCATAAAGTTAACTGGCCAAAAGGCTATGGAACTACGCCTGTGGCTTCTTAAGATCTTAGCCTCTAAATTTCTGATTTAAGTTAGCCAAAAAAGGTTTTAGTAAGTAAAAATAGGATTTAAAAATCAAACATTCTTAAGTCTAGCCTCTCCCAGCTTCCTTCCAGGATGGGCTTTCTGGGTACCTGGTCAAGGGGGACTGACCCTGTTTCGTTTCTGCTCTAGGACAGGGACAGGGAGGAGAGACGAAGCGTGTCCTTGATTCTTGCTTTTATATTCAGACCGAGACCCAGGCAGCTTGGCGCACGTGGGCAAGGTGTAAACCCAGCATGGGTTGTGTTTTCTTATCTGACAGTTAGCCTGTAAAGATCCTTTAGCGGGGGTGGGTGTTGTTAGGGGGTGTGTCTGTGTGCATTTCTGTTGTTTTTTTTTTTCATGGTGGCCGTCTAAAGTTTTTTCCACAATACGTGTAATCATCAGTGCTTTAAAAAAGTGGCAGTATCCTATAGAGTGGGACTTAGGCTCCGTGGTATGTTGGGTGGGAGGCTGAAGTCACGTCGCGTGGCCGTGTTTCACCATCTGCATGTGGGTTCTGGCCTCTGGGGCACCCAGCAGGGACACACACCCCAACACCTGGGCAGGGTGGACGGGTGGGGTGGGTGCAGGTAGTGGGGGGCTCACCTCAGCTAGGCCGGCCTGCATTTTCATTTCAAATGGGATACAGTATTTTTTTTTAATAAGGAGCCATACTTTTTTTAAAAAGATGTTTTGAGATCTGAATGTGATTTCTAATTGTACCAGACATTAATGTTTTAAAACTATAACAAAGTTTTAAAATTTCTACCTTTTTTTTTTCATGTAACTGTTCTTTTATCTATTAAATTGTTGTATGTGGACGGGGAAGTTTTGTCTCTCCTCTTAGCATTTGTTTCTATAACCAGAAATAAAATTATATATTAAAGAAACAACATCAGGCTCCGCGTGGTCTTGTGAGCACTGCTGAGGGACAGACGGACAGATAGGCAGGTGCCCTGGACACTCAGCTCCCCTCTCAGCTGCGGGGAGTCGCCGCCTGCTCTTTGACTGTTGGGTCGCTCTGTTGTGTCCAACTCTTTGCAACCATGGGCTGCAGCACCCCAGGCTTCCCTGTCCATCACCAGCTCCCGGAGCTGGGTCACACGCATGTCCATCGAGTCGGTGATGCCATCCAACCATCTTATCCTCTGTTGCCCGCTTCTCCTTGTTCCTTCCATCTTTCCCAGCATCAGGGTCTTTTCCAACAAGTGGTGCTTTCTCGTGGTGCTGCCAGACTGGCCGATCACCAGGAGGGGGCGCTCAGGCGTCAGCGCTGCAGACCGCCGGCCCAGGGTCTGATGAAGGTTCATCACTGATACGCCCTCGCCAAGGTTCCCCGGTGTGTGTGACTCACGGGCTCCCAGCACCTCTCCTCCTCCTTCTGGAACTCCACCACCATTCCGGAGGGAGGATCAGTGAAGCCTTAATGCCACAGTAACAAGTTAATCACAGGTTGAGAGTTCAGCCATAGAGCAAGCAAGAGCGAGAGTGGTAAGTTTTGGGAGCTACATTGGCTAACTGGCATCTTTTTTTAACTGTTGAGGTCTTAGCAGGTTTATTTTTGATGAAGACCTTAAAATAGCATCTTACACAAATGCAACGTTTTCATAAGAAACAGTCAAATATCACCCTTGGTAATTCAGTCCAATGTGTGGGGAGAGAAGACACAGTTCCCAGTGAAAGCTAAGCTCCCCTGTGACCCTGGGTGTGGACCAACGAGAAGTGAGTGCGCATCCGCCCCAGTGCAGTCAGCCCTGGACTCGAGCCGTGCGTGTGGCTGAGGGAACCAGCAGACTCCCACCAGAACCACCGTCTGCCAGCTGCAGACCCAGCCTGCAGAGGCCCAGCCCACCCTGCTGTGCCACCTCCCCGACGTCGGGCAGCCTCATGCAGGGTGTGTGGGGTGCGGGGGGCATGTCTGGAAGGCTTTCTTCAGCTCCAGCAGGCGTCCTGACGACAGCAACACACAGCACCTGGTGGTCCCAGCCTGCGGGCCTCCTCCCGGGTCAGCGTCAGCCCCGCCGGATCCCTGGGCCACGTCCCGGACTGCGACCCTTCCACCCTCTTCCCTTCCCTCCCAGCATTAGGAGCAGCTGCTCCCCCTCCTCCCTCTCCGTTCCCCCACACCTTGCTGCAGTTTCTTGTCGAATCTTCTAATGAAATGACTTGCCTTCCATCTCCAGACCAGCCGCAGATGGGCGCCAGGTGCCCCAAGTCAGGCTGAACTTGCTCAGCCTCCCCGCGGCACTTGGAACTCAACCCTGCATCCTGCAGCCTCTGGGACCCCGTGTGTCCCTGGCTGTCCTCCCGCTTCTCCAGCCGCTCCTCATCAGGCAGCCGGCAGAGTGGCTCCGAGCTGACCGGGAGTCCGGAGGCCAGTTCGGATCCCTCCTCTTCCTACAGGTATGACCTTGGGTTCTTTAGCGTCAGCCACCTCCTTCAGTAACAGCCCTCCTCGTAAGAGGCCAGACGGCTGCTGCGCGGTACGTGGCAGGCTTTCAGAGAGACAGCCTGTGACCAGGCTCCCGTCCCCAGTTCCCTTCCTGATGAGCACTGAGCCGTCCCCCTTTCCCTCCATCCAGGGTCTTCCCCACCGCTCACCCTTCCAAGGCCTTGCTGACGTGCCCTATCCAAAGACACCCAGCCTTACCCTCTCCTCTCCTCCCTTCATCATCCCTCCAGAGCATTTGTCACCACTGAGCTGCACGTGGTTACGTATTTGATAGCCGTGTCTCTGGCTGTAAATTCCGCGAGGACAGGGACTTGGCCCCCCATTTCCCAGAACTTAAAACGCTGCCGAGCACAGTGCAGGGACACCAGTGTTGCTTGTCCCAGAAATGAATGAGCACAATCCTCTTCATCCTCTCCTGCCCCATGGCCGAGGGAACGGCACCACCCTAAAAGCAGAAAGCTACTGGTGCCCTGGGTTTTTCCCTGTTCCTCCTCGGGTGGCCCTTACCAACCTCAGGAAGCCTCCCTCCTTCCCGCCCTCCTCTGGATCCGCCCCTTCTACACACCCATGCGCGCGCGTGCGCGCGTGCACACACACACACACACACGCACACGACGCAAACGCACGCACTCACTGCACACACGCACACGCACGCACGCACTCTGCGCGCGCGCACACACACGCACACACACGCACGCACTCTGCACACGCACACATGCACTCTGCACGCACACACGCACGCACTGCACACACACACGCACACACTCTGCGCACACGCACACGCACGCACGCACTCTGCACACGCACACACATGCACACACGCACTCTGCACACACACACACGCACGCACTCTGCACATACACGCACACGCACGCACTCTGCGCACACGCACACGCACGCACGCACTCTGGACCAGCCCTTTCTACACACACCCACCCCCCACCTCCAGTTCATTCTCTCCTGCCAGACAGCAGGCTGCGCCCAGGAGTACGTGAGCCCCCGGAAGCAGGCCTTCATGCTGCCTTCAGGACCTTCCCTCCGCCTTCCCCTGCCACCCTTGGCCTGACAGCCTCGGGGCTCATCTGAGGCACCGGCCCTCATCGAGAACTCCTCCCGGTTCGGCTGTGACAGCATCTATCGCGCTGGGCTGTCACTGCGCAGAGGGCTTGCCCTGTGTCCCCACGAGGCCTGCAGGGCGGAAACACTGTGGCCAGCACACCTTTCAGAATTCACTAGAATTCGACCTTCCCTCTCTGAGCCTGTCGCTCTTATCTGTAAAACGAGACACTCGGAAACTGTGATTATGGTGGGGGTTAAGTTGCTTTTTCTTAAGCGGCAGGTACAGCCTACATTAGATGCAAAAAGTGGACTGGGAATTCTAGAAAGGAGCTTCTAAGAGCTGCCGCTGTCCTTGCGAACTTCCGGACACGGACCCAGCCCACGGCCGCGGCGTGTGCAGCAGTTTCGGCCGCGCTGCACACAAGACCTGCCGGCGGCGACGGAGCGGACGGCGTTTGCGGGACGGAACCCGGAACGGGGGCGCTGGGCTGAGGCCCCTCACGGCGCCGGAGCCGCGCCGGGGCTCCGGGGCCCGCGGCCCGCAGCGCAAGGCGCCGGAAGGCCGTGCGGGGCCGCCGCGCACAGCCCCGCCCCTGCCGTGCGGAGGCGCCGCGTCGAAGCCCAT
>CM035301.1:18819167-18866304 GCA_020226075.1 Hydropotes inermis
CCGCCGGTCGCCCGCGGGGCGGCGGCGGGATGCTGGCGGCGGGGACGGAGCGTCTGCTCCGCCAGGCCAGGTGAGCGCGCCTCCCCTGCCGCGCGCGTGGCGGTGGGCCTCGGAGGGGGCCGGGCCCGGCGCGAGAAGGCCCGGGGAGGTTGAGCTACCCCCGGGGAGGCGCTCCGAGGGAAGAGCTGACGGCGAGCGGGCTTGGGCCCGCGGGGGGTGGGCCGGAGGCTCGGCGGCGCCGGGGAGCCTGCCGGACCGAGCCGTGGCGGGCTCCGTGAGAGGTTCGCGAGTCCGCTGCCTTCCGAGGGCTCCGGGGAGCGCGGGGGGCAGTGACTTAGAGAGGCGGACTCGCGGGTGCGCTGGGCGTGTTGAGGGCACGCGCCTCCGGCCGCTGGCCCCGGCTTGCCTCTGGACGCCCACCGACTAGTCGGTGGCCCTCTCCTCACCGACTGGCCACTCACGGGGGAAAACCGGTGCAGACTCGGACCCAGACCCCGCAGTCCGCCCGTGTAAGACTCGCTGCTACCCGAGGAGAAGCAAAGGCGGCCAGAACCATGGTTTAAAGGAAAAACCACCTGGATTCCGAGCTAGACCAGTTGGTGGAAAAAATTAGGCTGGTTGAGGCTCCTGTGATCTTAGGGAAGCAAGATCTTGAATGTGTGTTCGGTTGTAAAGGCTGTGAATGGGGCAGAAGTTTGCTGCAGTCAAAACAACCCTTGAAAATCTGTTAGGCTAGTGTTTCTCCCATTGAGTCCTAAAACGTCTATGTTTCCTTCAATCTTGGACATATATTCCAATACTCAAGTTCCACTATTCCAATTCAGGCTCGTTTGAATTTAGGAGCTGTATTAAGGGAAAATAGCTTTTTCAAAAAGTCGAAGTACAGTTGACTTACAGCATCAGTTTCAGGGGTACAATGCAGTGCTTCAGTATTTTAATAGATTATATTCCATTTAAAGTTGTTGTAAAATATTGACAGCATTCCCTGTGCTGTACTGTGTATCTATATCTTGTTTAATACATGGTTTGCACCTCTTAACCCCTTCCCCTCAATTCCCAGTCTCCACTGATAACCACTAGTATGTGTGCTCTGTAAGTCTGTTTTGTTGTATTCATTAATTCCATTTTTTGTATTCTGCATATAAATGATAATCAGCATTTGTCTTTCTCTGACTTGTTTCACTGTGCATAATGCTCTCTAGGTTCTTCCATGCTGTTGCGCATGCAGAATTTCAGTCTTTATGGCCAAGTAGTATTCCATTGTGTATCTGCACATCCCATCTTCTTTATCCAGTTGTCTGCTGATGGACATTTAGAGTGCTTCCATGTCTTCGCTGTTGTAAGCAGGGCTGCGGTGAGCATTGGGGTGCATGTACCTTTTCAAATTAGAGGTTTTGTTTTCTTTGGATATATACCCAGGAATGTAGTTCAGTTTTTAGTTTTTTGAGGAACCTCTACAGTTTTCCAGTGACTGCACCAATTTACATTCCCGCCAACAGTGAACTGCTGCTGCTGCTAAGTCATGTCCGACTCTGTGCGACCACATAGACAGAAGCCCACCAGGCTCCTCCATCCCTAGGATTCTCCAGGCAAGAACACTGGTTGTCATTTCCTTCTCCAGTGCATGAAAGTGAAGTGAAAGGGAAGTCGCTCAGTCGTGTCCGACTCTTAGTGACCCCACGGACTGCAGCCCACCAGGCTCCTCCATCCATGGGATTTTCCAGGCAAGAGCACTGGAGTGGGGTGCCATTGCCTTCTCCGAACAGTGAACTAGGGTTTTGTTTTCTCCATTCACTCACCAGTATTTGTTATTGTGGTCTTCTTGTTGATAGCCATTCTGACAGGTGTGAGGTGTTACCTCGTTGTGGTTTTGTTTCTCTCAGTTGAGCATCTTTCTATCTGCCCATTGGCCGTCTGTGTGCTGTCTTAGGGGGAGTGTCTATCCGGGTGTTATACCCATTTTTAAATTTTTTTTTTCATATTGAGTTGAGTGAATTGTTTATTTTGGATGTTAAACCCTTGTTAGTCATATCACTTGCAAATATTTGCTCCCATTAAGTTGGTTTCCTTTGCTGTGCAAAAGCTTTTAAGTGTAATAATTAGGCCCCATTTGCTTGCTTTGCTTTTGCTTCCTTTGCCTTAGGAGACAGAGCCAAAAAAACATTGTCACTATTCTGTCACAGAGTGTTCTGGCTTCTAGTTTTATGGTTTCTGATCTTAGGTTATTCAATCCATACTGTTTATTTTTGTATATGGCGCAAGAAAATGTTCCAGTTTCTCTCCTTTATAGGTGACTGTCTTCTCTTCATCGTGCACTTTTGCCTCCTTTGTCACAGGTTAATTGGCCATGAGTGTGGTTTTACTTCTGGGCGCTCTATTCTGTTTCATTGGGGTGTGTGTGTGTTGGTGCCAGGACCATAATGTGTACATAGTGACCACCGTAGCTTTGTAGTTGTTTAGTCTGAAATCAGAGAGCCTGATACCTCTCTCCAGCTTTGTTTTTTATTAAGATTGCTTTGCCTATTCACATTTCAGAATTATTCTAGTTCTGTGAAAAAACTATGGGTATTTTGATAGAGATTGCATTAAATCTGTAGATTGCTTTGGGTAGTATGGAGCTGTTAGCAGTTTTAATTCGTCAACTCCTATACATGAGATGTCTTTCCATTTCTTTGTGTCATCTTCAATTTCCTTCATCAGTGTTTTATAGTTTTCAGAGTATAGGTCTTTCACCTCTTTTGTTATGTTTATTCCTAGGTATTTTATTCTTTTTCACATGATTTTAACAGGATTATTTTCTTCCTTTTTCTGATAGCTCTTTGCTAGTGTATAGGAAAGCAACAGGTTTCTGAATATTAATCTTGTATCCTGGCAACTTAACTGAAGTTATTTTATTAGTTGTAATAATTTTTGGTGGAAACTTTAGTTTTCTATATATATGGTATCATGTCATCTGCAAATAGTGAGTTTTACTTCCCTCCCAAGTTTTATGCCTTTTATTTATTCTCCTAGTTTGACTGCTATGGCTAGGACTTCCTACTTACTAAAGTGCTCCTACAAAACACTACACTGTGTTAAATAGATAGAAATGGTGAGAGGGGGTATCCTATATATGTTTCTGATACTGGACGAAAAGTATTTTCAGCTTTTCAGTGTTGAGTATGACGTTAGCTGTGGGTTTGTCATAAATGACCTTTATTATGTTCCCTTGATACCAACTTTGATGAGAGTTTTTGTCATGAATGAATGTTGAATTTTGTCCAGTGTTTTTTTTTTGCATCTATTGAGACAGTCACATGAATTTTATCCTTCCATTTGTTAATGTAGTGTATTACACCGATTGATTTGAAGATGTTGAAGCATCCTTGTGACCCTGGAATAAACATAAATCTAACTTGACCATGGTGTAGGATTTTGGGGTTTTTTTTTTTTTGCCATACTTCATGGCTTGTGGGATCTTAATTCCCCGACAGGGATTGAACCTTCACCCTCAGCAGTAAAATCGCAGGGCTCGAATCACCTGACCACCAGAGAATTCCCCATGATCTTTTTATATTGTTGAATTTTGTTTGCTAATGTTCTTTTGAGGATTTTCAAATCTATGTTCATCATAGATACTGACCTGTAATTTTTTTTGTTGTTGTTTGTTTGTAGTGTCTGCCTGATTTTGTTATCAAGGTAATCGTGGCCTCATAGAAAGAATTAAAGAGTGTTCCCTCCCCTTCAGGTTTTTGGGATAGTTTGAGGATAGGTATTATCTCTCTATATGTTTGGTAGAATTCCCTCGTGAAGCTCTTTGGCCCCAGACTTTTGTTTGCTGGAAGTTTTATTACTAATTTAATTTCACTGCTAGTGACAGGTCTGTTCAGGTTGTTTGTTTCTTCCTGATTCAGTCTTGGAAATTGTATATTTCTAGAAATGTATCCATTTCTTCCACATCATCACGTTTGTCTGCCTGTAAGAATTGGTAGTATTCTCTGTGGAGTTTCTTGGTATCTCACTTCACAATTTCTCCTTTTTCATATCTTGTTTTATTTGGGTCCTCTCTCTCTTTTTATTGATCACCCTGACCTAAAGGCTTATCAATTTTGTCTTTTAAAATCTGGTCTATTGTTGCAGTCTCTATTTTGTTTCTTCTCTGACCTTTATCGTTTCCTTTCATCTGCTCACTTTGGACTTTGTCTCTTCTGTTTAGATGGTAGGTAGGTAGGTTGTTTGAGACTTTCCTTCCTTGAGATATGCCTGGATTGCTGTAAACGTCCCTCTTAGAATTGCTTTTGCTGCATCCCATAGATTTGGGGATGTGCTGTTTTCCTCTTGAGGTATTATTTGCTCTTCCGTTTCTCTGTTGCTTTAGTAGCATGTTTAGTAGCCTGTAGAGACTCTACATGTTTGTGTTTTTCCCCTTTTCTTCTTTCTGAAATTCATTTCTAGTTTCATACTGTTGTGGTCAGAAATGGTACTGGTTATCATTTCTGTCCTCTTAAATTTGTTGAGGCTCATTTAATAATCTGATATGGGATCTATCCTGGGAACGTCCTGTTTGCATTTTAAAGGAATGCGTATTCAGTTGGTTTGGGGTGAAGAGTCCTATAGATCAAGTCCACCTCGCTTACTTGTGTCATTTAAGACTGATGCTTCCTTATTGATTTTTATGTCTGAGTAATAAGTCTATTGATACAATTGCTTCCCTGGTAGCTCACATGGTAAAGAAGCTGCCTGCAATGCGGGAGACCTGGGTTCGATCCCTGAGTTGGGAAGAATCCTCTGGAGGAGGGCATGACAACCCACTCCAGTCTTCTTGCCTGGCAGATCCCATGGACAGAGGAGCCGGGGGGCTGCAGCCCGTGGGCACGACTGAGCACGGTATGTCCACTGATGTGAGGGAGATGTTGAAGTCCCCGCTGTCACTGTATCTTGGTCAGCTTCTCCCTTTTGGCCTGTTCCTATTTAGGTGCTGCTTTAGTAGGCACGTAGATGTTCACGAGTATAATATGCTCCTCATGTACTGATCCCTGTATCGTTACACACCGCGCGTCTTTGTCTTTTGTTAGACGTTAAGGTCTACTGTGTCTGATAAGTGTTGCTGCCCTGCTTTCCTATTTCTATTTACACGAAGTATCTTTTTCCATCCCCTTTGCCTTCAGTCTGTGTCCTTGGTTGTGAAGTGAGTCTTTTAAGTAGCATATATAATTGTTGGGTCTTGTGTTTAAACTAATCAGTCTGGTTTATGTCTTTGGATTGGAGCATAGTAGTCCATCGGCATTTGCCGCGATTACTGATTGCCATGCGCTTGCTCGTTCTCTAGCTGTTTTTATCTACTTCTCCATTGTTTCTTGAGTTCTTTTTTATTTGTGGTTACCTACCATGAGGTTCACGTATGTGATCTTTGTGGTAACTTAGGTGGTTGACCTACAGTCTTTACTATATATTTGCCCTTACTCATGGGCGTTTTCCTAATCTATAAATTCCTATAACTCTCAGGGTCAGTGTAGTAGTGATGAGCTCTTTCAGTTTTTGCTAGTCTGAAAAGTTCACCTCTCCTTTAATTCTGAATGATAACGTTGCTGGGTGAAGCACCCCAGACTGTAGGTTTTCCTTTTGGGACTTTAAATATATCCTGCCACCCCTTCTGGTCTGAGCAGTTCCTGCAGAAGAACCCACTGAAGCCATGTGGGACTTCCCTTGTATGTGACTGCTTCTCTCTTGCTGCCTTTGGCATTCTCTCTTTAGCTTTTGCCACGTCTTGGTGTGGGGGGCTTTGGGTTCGTCTTGCTTAGAGGTCTCTTTGCTTCCTGTACCTGGCTGTTTCTTTCTTTAGGTTCAGGAAGTTTTCAGTCATCATCTCATCAAATACACTTTCGACCCTTCTCAGACCCTTGTATGTGAATGTTAGCACCCTTGCTGTTGTCCCAGAGGGGTCTTAATTGGTCTTCATTTCTTAAAATGTGTTTTTTTGCTGTTCCGATTGGATAATTTTCAGTCTGTCTTCCAGAACACCTACATGTTCTGTATCACATAGCCGGTTATTATTCCTTCTAGTATGTTTTTCATTTCAGTCAGGCCCCAAGGCCGGGACAGGCAGTATGTGGTTCAGACCCCTCCCTCCCCAGGAAGGCACCCCCCTTTCCTGTGTCCCCTCCTCCTCCCCAAGGTCCGTGTGGGTCCTTCCCCCAGCCCAGGGTCCCGCCAGGCTCCAGTTTCTTTTTAGTGGGAATCGCTCCTCACGTCAGGGTGGCGTGTGCGCGCTTGTGGTGGGAGGTGAGCTCTGTGTCCTCCTGCTCCTCTCCCCAGAAAGTAGATGAAGTGCTAACATCTCACTCCACATGCGATATGCTTGCCCCACAGTTCTTGCCAGGGACACGAAGAGCTAAGACCCACTCACAACTCCCAGCTTGTCTTCTGTTCACGGTCATAAATTCATAGGCTGAAAGGCGGAAGGAATAGCCCTGTCTCTTAGGTGGGTAGGAATTCCTGTTAAGATTTGAGGAAAAGTTAAGTAACTATCAGTTGTGTCTTACTAATATTCACTATTTTTCTTTAAGTCTTTGATTTTTCGTGGCACTTTAAAACAAATTACTAAAGTTTGGGAGTTAGGATTCAGAGAAAATTTTACTTCTAAATTTTCCAGAGACGGAAAGGAGGATGGAGAGGCTTATCAGAAGCAAGACTTGTGAGCTGCAGAGGGAGGGAGGGACTCGGGTAAGCAGGGAGGGTGTGCAGGGCTGGGGGCATTATCCAGCGAGGGAAGCAGCCAAGAGCATTCCAGGCAGAGGGTCTGAGCCAGCGAGGGCAGGCAAACAGGACGTGGTGCCCTCAGGGAAGCGGGGATGGCTGGGCGCTTGTGTGCATCGCCAGCACCAAGGAGTCTGGGTCTGAAAGCAGCGGGGAGCTGCTGAGGGTGTGGGCGGGGGACTCTCCTTTCAAAAGAGTCCTGTGGTTGGAGGGGCTGAGCTGGGGTGTGGACAAGGGACACCTCCGTCTGGGACAGGCTGGCAGCCTCTGCCTCCAGCATCACCCAGAGGAAAGCAGGCTGGACGAGCTCAGGGCCGAGTCTCCTCCGCCCACTCAGGCCTCCACTCGGGTCTGTAGGGAGCTGTGGCCGGAAGAAGTGAAGAAGTGAAATGAGGGGGCAGTGGTGGGGGAGTCTGCTGGGACGTCTCTGCCAGCCCTCACGTGAAATGGGGAAGCACAAGCCACTGCCCAGGACCCCCTCCACAGCCTCAGAGGCTGGGGGTGCATGCGCCCTAAGGTCAAAACTGCGGACCCTGAGCGCCAGCAGAATGGATTTGGTGGGCTTCACCCACAGCTTGTTGGGGGGGTGGGGGGAGGGCCCAGCTGTGTGCTGCGCCCTTCCGGGAACCCCCCCAGAAGCTCACAGCGTGGTGACTTGCTGGCATGTTGCTTCTCCTTGCCTTTCAGCATGGAATGGGAAGCAGGCTTTTGAGACCTCATTCAGCATCGAACCTGTTGTAAAGGCTCAATAGATATATTTTAAATTAAGCACTAGAGTAATGTCATATTATTTGCTCTATCATACTTAACTCTTATTCCCAGAAGTTAAAAGAATCTTTTGAAAAGCAACTTGGTTCAGGCTAAATCTCCCTTAGTTTTGACTGCTAAACCAATTGGTTTTTTTTCTGCTCCTGGAATAACAAAACCTGAGTGTGTGGAAGCTGGTGGCGTGAGGGTCTCCCGCCAGCGGGGAGGGGGTGAGGACCTGGCTCAGGTACCCGTCAGCGGTTCATCCTGAGAGGCCTAGAGGCCCCCCCGCCCCGGGGGCAGCGCTTCCGGTTGCCCATGTGGTGGTCTGTCTGTCTCTGTAGGGAGGTCGGGGCCGAGGAGCTAGGCAGGCTCTGTGCCCGCGTCAGCGCGCTGCTGCAGGCGGAGGACTGGGGCCCCGACACCCTGGACGCCCTGCGGAGGCTCTTCCTCATCGTGGCAGCCACCAAGTATAGCAGGAGGTGAGCACCCCCCGGGCCCGGCCCTGCAGGCTGGAGCCCGTGTGCGTGGCGCAGGAGGTGAGCGGCCCCCCGCGGGCTGACCGGCCCCTGCCCCACAGGCTGGAGCCTCCGTGCGTGGCACTGCTGCAGACCGCCCTCCACTCGCCCCGCTGCCCCGAGCGGCTCCAGCTGCTGTGTGCCGCCGTGCTGAGAGAGATGGCGCCCTCCGACAGCCTGAGCCTGTCCTGCGGCCACGCGCAGAGCTCGCGGCAGCTGGGCCTGGTGGCCTCCGTGCTCTTGGCCCAGGTACTGTGACTGCCGCGGCCCCCACCCCACCCTGCTGGCCCTGGGGCTCAGCGGTCCAGCCGGCTGTGTGCACCCCGTGAGCGAGCGGGCTGGACTGGGCCTGCCCTGGTGATGTTCTGGACGCCTGGGCGGAGTGGTGTTTGTGGGGGGAGTCGCTGTTCACGTTCCACTGCGGGGTCTACAGGGCGACCCGCAGCAGGTCAGGACCGTGGGCCAGCGTGCCATCAAGGTCCTGGAGAGTCGGCAGCCTGAGGGGCACAGCCTGACGCACCTCCTCCCGGTCGTGTCCAAAGTGGCCAGCCTGGCCCCGGATGCCCTTCCTGAAGGTCAGCACACTCCTGTCAGCGGGGGGCCGGGTCCCAGGAAGCCCCGCACACTCAACTCCATCCCCATGGTGTCCCCCGCAGAGCAGACCAAGGCGCTCAGCAAGCGGCTGGGGGACTGGCTCCGCTACGCCAGCGTCCAGCAAGGGGCGGCCCACGCCTCCGGGGGCTTCTTCTCCGCGCCCAGAGCCCGGCAGGTCAGTCTCGGGCGTGGGCCACCTGCGGGCTGCCGTCTGCTCCTCCTGCGGGAGCGCCGCCCTGTTCCAGGATGGCCCCTCCTGTCTCCACGCGGGCATTGCCGGCGTGGTGCCTGGGCCCCGCCCCCGTGATGCTGTGAGGAGTCTCCGGTCGGGAGGGGACCGTCAGCAGGGCCATGTCGTCAGCCCAAGCGCCCACGTTCTCGCGTCCTATGAGGGCACCCTGGCCCTTCCCCGCCCGCTGACCTTCCTTGTCCCCTGCAGCCTGGCCCTGTCACCGAGGTGGACGGGACCGTGGCCACAGACTTCTTCACAGTGCTGTCCACGGGCCAGCGCTTCACGGAGGACCAGCGGCTGAACGTGCAGGCCTTCTCCATGCTGCGGGCCTGGCTGCTGCAGGCCGGCCCCGCACACCCCAGCGCCACGGATGCAGGTGGGACAGGGTGGGCCCCTGGGTGCCTTTCCCAGACGTGTCAAAAAGCCAGACATTGGAGTCAAACGACTCCTCATCTGCATGCCTGCTAGCGGTTTAGACAGTCCCGTGCGTCTACACCGCAGGTGTCCTGTGAGGGTGGGAGCTGGCGGGACTGAGCACCGGCCCTGGGCGCCCAGACGGGGACACTCCCCCACCCTCCAGACCGCCCGTCCCTGTGAGCTGCTGAGCCATCCACCTCTCTTCCAGACGACAGGTCGGAGCTGGAGGGCTCCACCGTGTCCGTGCTCTCGGCCGCCTCCACCGCCAGCCACCTGCTGCCGCCCACCGAGTGGCTTCGGGAAAAGGCCCTGGAGTACTGCCAGCGCCTCCTGGAGCAGAGTGGCCGGCGTGAGTCCTGGGCCTGCCCCACCTGCCCGCACCGGGGTTCCCCCCAGATGCAGGCTCCCTGGCCGCTCCTCACCCGGAGGTGCCGGTGGGACGCAGAGACCAGGCGGCTCTCTTCCCTCCCCCAGGAGCCCTGAGGAAGGCCGACTCGGACCTGCAGAAGGCGGTGAGTGCCAGCGGGCAGCCTCGGGGTGGCGGGGGGGAGCCCACGCACCCTCTGAGCCGCCCGTGTCCCCGCAGTGCCTGGTAGAGGCCGTGCTGGTGCTGGACGTGCTCTGCCGGCAGGACCCCGCCTTCCTGTACCGCGTCCTCCCGTGCCTGAGGGCCCTGCGGACCCGACTCTGCGGGGACCCGGCCTGCGCCCGCGCACTGCTGCCCGTCGCCCGGTTCTTCCTGCGGCACGGTGAGCACCTCCCGCGCTGGAGAACAGGGCGGCCCGGTCCTCCTCACAGCCCCTCTGCCGCCGGAGAGCAGCGGTGCTTTGATGGGCACCTAGCACTTACGTGGAGGGGAGTTTTAAAATGTTACAAAGTCGATGTTAATCTCAAGCTCTTCACCAAGGCGTTCCCTAGAAGGTGCCTGGAAGCCAGCCCCTCTGAGGAGCAGTCCTCACCTCTGTAGCCAGAGGGGCGGGTCTGTGGCCAGACACAGGAAGAGCTGGGTGCGCTCAGCCGGCCCTCCTGTGCTTGTGACGCCGGATGTGTCGGCCGGGGGTGTCCCGGGGACGCCAGAGGCCCTGGAGGCCGGGCCTGAGGCCGCCTGCCCTGACGGAGCTGGTGCTCTCAGGGGAGGCCGCCGCAGTGGACGCCGATGCTGTCTACCAGCACCTCTTCACCAGGATCCCGTCGGAACACTTCCACAGCCCGATGCTGGCCTTCGAGTTCGTCCAGTTCTGCAGGGACCCCCTCCTGCTGCTCGGCAGCAACCTGGACCTTCTCAAAACCAGCTTCCCCAACCTCTTCAAGGCGTGTGAGCTGGGCCCCTGGGGCAGCGCGCGCCCATGAACATGGTGACCTCGTGTGCTTGGGAAGGCGCGCTTGGGCTGGCAGAGCCCCCGAGCTGATTCAGAGCTAGCAGCTCCGCTGGGGGCCCCGCCTGCGGCGTTCAGCCTTTCGACACCATCATCTGTGACAGATGTTTTGAGGTTGGCATGTCACTGCGGGACTTTTCCAAAATCAGAGATTTAGTCCTTTGATCAGGGAGAAACGATGGCAGGCGCACAGGGATTGATTATTGGCACCAGGTGAGGGCGGAAGCAAGCAGGATCATGGGGAGGACAGTGAAGGGCACATTCTGACCCTGGGATCGGGGGGACTGAGGCGGCGCCCTCTCATCCCTGCAGTTTCTGGCCTGGAGCAGTCCGGCGCTCACCTCCGAGTTTGTGGCGCTCCTGCCGGCGCTGGTCGACGCCGGGACGGCTGTGGAGATGCTCCACCTGCTGCTGGACCTGCCGAGCCTGACCGCAGCCTTGGACCTGCAGCTCCGGTGAGCCCAGCGCGCTGCTCCCCCGCCACCTGCAAGGCCCGGTCCAGGGCGGGTGCCATTAGGGTGACGGCTGCTCGAGTCTCTCCCTGACTGGGGACACCACAGGGCAGGGGCTAGGGCTGGAGCCCACGTCCCAGCCTGGCCACACTGTTTCTGCTTGCAGGTCGTCGCAGGCTGCGTCTGAGAGGCCGCTCTGGGACATCTCTGTGAGAGCCCCCGGCTGCCTGGAGGCCTTGCGGGACCCCCAAGCTCAGGGCCTCTTCCAGCACCTGCTGCGTGCCAAGGCCAGCGGAACCACAGAAAGGTGGGCCCACCGGGATGGGTCCTGAGTGCGGGCCGCTGCCACCAGAGCCCGGCCTTCTGACCTGGAGAGAGAGCTCTGCTCACGGCCGCCAGCAGCGCTGACCGCGTGACTGAGCGCTTCCCGGGCACTGAGCTTGTGCTTTGTTCTGCTCCCCAGTCCTGTCCTTACTGCTCCGGCGGGTGGGGGCAGACTGATTCCTTCTGCAGACGGAGGAAGTGAGGCTGAGCACCCGAGAAGCGGAAACGCCGGGACTGGCCCCGGTCCCCTGACCCCCGCCACATCCGTCTCCCCAGGTTGACGCCGCTCCACCAGCTGCTGCAGCCCCTGGCCAGCTGCGCCCGGGTAGTCCAGTGTGCCCAGGCCGTGCCCACCCTACTCCGAGCGTTCTTCGCGGCAGTGACGCAGGTGAGCCTGCCTCCTAGGGCCTCTGTGCCCGCAGCAGAGGGCCAGCCGGAGCCAGGAGCCGCAGGGCCCCAGCTTCACTGCTGGCGGGGGGCAGACTTCGGCAGTGCGTGGGTTGGGGTGGAAAGTGCTACTCACAGCAGCCCAGGCCCAGCTCCTGTCCCAGGACGCGGCTGTGAGCAGCCCCCAAGGCAGCAGACACAGCCAGGCCCGGCCCAGAGGTGTCTCTGGGCAGGTACCCAGGCTGTCTCTCCCTCCCAGTTCGCCGATGGGGCCCTGGCCAGCCGCCTGGCGCTGCTGCTCTTGGAGAGAAGTGATGCGCTTTTCCAGGTTGAGGGGTATGAAGCCGACGTGCACAGGTGGGTCTCTCCCGGCGGCTCCGCGGGGCTTCTCCCCTCTATAGCTCCAGCCTCAGCACTTCGTGGGCTGCCGCACAGACCCTTCCCACCCCAGAGGGTTGCCACATCGCCCTCCCCCCCAAGCTTCTCTTGGGCAGAGCCTCCCAGAAGGTGCCCTTTCTGAAAGCCCGGCTCATCCCCTCGCCAGCCGAGCCCGAGGACGGAGCTGGCCCCTCCCCACCACCCAGTTCTCCTCCGGACGGCCGTGGGGCTGGAGTCTCTGAGGGGTGTCGTCTCCGGCAGGGTGCTGAGTTCCCAGGTCCCGGCCCTGTGCAGGCTGCACCCCCCACTGGTGGTCGAGCAGGCCAGAGAGCTGCTGGAGTTCGTGGGCAGCCGGGGGGGGCCCTCTGGCACCGGCTCCATGCTCACGTCTGTGGTAAGGTGGCCACCCTATCGCCCCGGCTCACACCTGGCACGGGGCCTGCTGCGGGCTGAGTGCTGTCCCCCGCCCAGGTGTGGGCCATTGGCGAGTACCTCTCGGTGTCCTGGGACCGGCGCTGCACCGCAGAGCAGATCAACAGGTTCTTCGAAGCTCTGGAGGCCCTGCTCTTCGAGGTCACGCAGTCTCGGCCCTCCGCCGCCCTTCCCCAGTGTCCTCCACAGGTCATCACCGTGCTCATGACCACGCTGACCAAGTTGGCCTCCCGGAGCCAAGACCTGATCCCCAGGTACAGGTTTGGGGCAGGTAGAGGGAACCTACAACCTTCCCGTGGGGAAAGCGAAGGGCTTGGCGGCCGCCCCCTCCCGGACACTTGGGCGCAGCATCTGCATGAGCCTCCCAGCTGGACGCAGTGGCCAGGGCTGTGGGCAGTTCTTGGAGTTAAGGCCACACTAGCCCGTGCTGGTGTCTGGGCCCCTTCCCGAGCCCCCCGTCCACCTGAGGGGTGCGCCTGCACTGATGGGCTGGGCCCCCCACCCCCAGGGTCTCCCTGCTCCTGTCCAAGATGAGGACGCTGGCCCAGAACCCAGCCGTGGGCCCCGTGCACAGCGAAGGCGACCTGGGAGCTGTCCACACACGGGCCACCGAACTGCTGAACCTGCTCAAGATGCCCAGCGTGGCCCAGTTCGTGCTCACGCCCAGCGTGGAGGTGTCCCAGCCCCGCTATCACCGCGACTCCAACACAGCCCTGCCCCTGGCCCTGGACATGGTCAGCCGGCTGCTGGAGCGGGAGGCGAGCCTCCTGCCAGGGTGAGGGGACGGGGGCCCAGTGGGCACCAGGCTGCAGAGCCCGCTGTTCCGTCCCTGCCATGGCCTCGGGGCGGAGAGGCTCGGGGAGGAGGTCACCATCTCAGCCTCAGGCGCTGCCGCCTCTGCTGGGGACAGCACTGAGTCTCGGCTTTGGCCCCTCTTGGGACCAGGTGAAGGCTGATCTGTGTCCTGCTGTTATTTGGGGGTAAGAGGAGATAAAACAAAAATAAACCTCCTTCACAAAACATCTGTGCGCACGCGGCAGGGTCAGTTCCCTTCCTCTCCACTCGGGAAGCCCCGCGGGCCGCCCCATCGTCTCTGTGCAGGGGCCCCGCTGCTGCTGGGCCAGGAGACCTGGCCCCGGGTGTGGGGGGCCCTCCCCCGGGGGTCCTCCTGCCTGATGCCCACGTGTCCCCGATGGTCGAGAACAGAGCACTGACGCGCGGTCAGAAAGGAGCCGTGTCCATCTCCCGGAGCCGACGGCTGCACTGGGGGATGGGTCTGGTCAGTGACTGGAGGAGCTTGGAGATGGGAGGGCGGGTTCGGGCCCTGCAGCCTCCCACCCGCAGGACAAGGCCACCCCAGCACGTGCCGCTGGGAGCCTCGCCCGGAGATCAGGTGCGCTCTGCTCTCACCCCGAGTGGGACACACGGTGCGGCGGGGCCAGAACCCCCGCAGCCCCAGCGCTCCCCACGGCTCTTCCGTTGAAGTCGGCCTGCGGTCCAGCCCCACCTGCGCTGGAGGGGCCTGGCCGCCAGGTGGCGCTGCTGCCCCGCGAGTCCCGGCCCGGCCGCCCTGGCCCCGCCCCTCGCGGGTCCGGCCCCGCCCTGGCCCCGCCCCCGGAGGCCTCGCCCCTCGGGCGCCCTGCGGAGCGCAGCGTCCGCGCGGTGTGCGGGCCCCACGCTTCCCGAGTAGTGACCGGCGGCGCACCCGGCTTGCCCTCCCGGCGCGGGGCTGGCCCAGCCCTGCGAGCCCCTCGTCCTTGCTGCCCAGCCCTCCGGACTTGGGTCCCGGGAGGCCCAGATGGAGCCCATGTCACCTAGAAAAAAATCTCTCCATTCTGCAGACGCCCCGTAACGTGTAGCTTCCAGTGTTTTCAGGTCGTCAGGTGTTTCAAGTCTGGGTCCCAACGTGCGTTAAGAACTCGTCTGAGAACGTGGGTTTTGAGGGGATCTTGCTTGCCGCCTCACACCAGCCACGGCCCCCCAGCAGTCTTCCCTTCCCTTCTCTTTGCAGGGTGGACTTCGGAGGTGGCGGCTGCCGCCCACCCTGCCCGGGGCTCGTGTGGGGAGCGGGGCCGGGCGGCCCGCGGGGTGGCCACACCGCACACAGGTGGACGCTGCGGGCCTGGGAGCCTGGCGCAGCGCGGTGCGAGGCCGAGGCCGAGGCCTGCGTGCCCGCAGAGCGCTCACCTGGGGCCGTGCCAGGCGCCAAGAGGAGGGCGGCGGCTGGCAGAGGCGGTTCTGTGCGGTTTCCCCGCGCCATTCCGCCCGCCCAGAGACAGGAAACCGCCGTCCCACGTGCTCCACCTTCCCCTGAAACAGGGAAGCGTCTGCGTGACTGACGGCCGTGACGACTGCGACCCCACGGGCTCGAACGGCCCACAGCCGCCTCTGTCCGTGAAGCTAGGCACCAGTGCTGGAGTCGGCAGCCAGTCCCTCCAACGGGGTAATAACAGCACCGGCCTCAGACAACGGGTCCTCCCCCAGACCCGCGGGGCTATCTATCCCCCAACCACGGAGGTGGGAGGTCGGGGGTCTCAGGCCAGGGGCCAGTCTCCCTGAACCTGTGGCCTCGTTTCAATCTGGGCTCTAGAGTTTCTTTTGGGTTCAAGCATGCACTTTAAATGACTTTTTACAAGTGCATTTCAGGCAGGCGTCCTGGTGGCTCCATGCCCCTATCGCCTGTGCTCTGCGACGAGAAGCCGCCACCAGAGCAGCCCCCGCTCCCCGCAGAGAGAGGCCCAGGCAGCAGCGAGCGCAGCCAAACATAAAATTCAGGGGAAATGCATCTCACCCAGCGCCCGGGGAGCTGCTTCAAGGCAGTCAGAAGCCCAACGCCCGACGCAAAGCAGCCAGCAGGGCTGCGCCGGCCACCGGCTCACCAGCGCGCGGCAGGGAGTTCGTGGCACTCGAGGCCCAGGGCCTGGGACCCACCTGGGGCAGACCGGACTGCTGCTCCCCGTGGGAGACTCCTTTCCACGGAGGCTGTGTCTGCAGCGGGCCGGCCAGGACCCCTCGTCCCGAGTCTGCGTGCCTGTCAGAGGAGGACACGGGCCCAGAGCCTGGCCCCGGGCTCCGCACCCAGTGAGGATGCAGCCGAGCCTGCTGAAGACAGCCAGCGCCTCACCGTGACACCAGCACAGCCCCGCTGCTGGGGCAGGAGGCGGGCCTGCCACTGGGTGGACGCCAGGCGGCCAGGCAGAGAGCCCAGGCCCGGCCAGCCTGGTGTTAGGGCCCAGCCGCAGCAGAGGGGACACCGAGGGGCGAGGCCCAGGGAGGCCTGGGCACCCAGAGTGGGTCAAGACCCCCACTTTATAGCCTTCCGAGGTTTCTAGACCATTTCTTCGGGACCATGCTGATCGCGGCACCCCAAGCGCAAAGCCCACTCTGAGGAGTGGGCGGCTCTCACACTCCCTCCGTGGCAGGGGGCTGCCTGGCATGGCTGCTGCTCCTTGTCTGGGGCGGGCAGAGGGCAGACGCAGAGTCAGGCAGAACCACCCCACCACCCCAGGGACCCCGTGTCCTCACGGGTCTCCCACACCAGCAGGGACAGGAGCAGATCCGGGAGTCCCCGTGGCCCCTCTGGGGACCGGCATGGTGTCCCCCAGGTACGTGCCCTGCCACCCTCTGGGATATGAAACATAGTTTATTGAATCTATATTTTTCCATTAAAATCTTCAAACATAAAAGCTCTGTAACAAACATCACAACTGTTATCTGTCATATAAATAGAACATACAACGAAGGGACTGCGGGTGTCCTGCGGGGGCGCACCCGCAAGGAACAGCTTGGCCGAGACGTGTGCGCGGGACCCAGTGCAGGCGGGCGGCCCAGCGCACAAGGTGCCTAGGGGGGCGGCGTGCGGAAGCGGACCTTTCTGGCCGTCTCCATGTCAGACTTGGCAACCAAAAACCGCATAATCTTGCCTCCGTGTCGGATCAGATCCACTGCCCTGAAAGCAGCCAAGGGATGCGGCCGGTGTAGACGAGCCTGCCCAGTGAGGACTCCGCGCTGGTCCAGCGGGCAGCGCCTCCTGGAGGTGCCCGGGGTGGGGGGGGGGCAGCCTCCACCCACCAGTTGTCCCAAGGGGACAGTCAGAGACAGCAACCTGCGCCCCCGAGTGGGACGGAGCTCCAGGATCACAGAGCTGGGGCGCCTGCTGCCACTCCAGAGCCCGCCCCGCCCCCGAGGCATCTGAGCCCCTGGGTGGGGACCAGGGAGGCATGAGAGCGAGTGAGGGAAGGAAGGGCAGGAGGCGACGCTGCGCCTCACTTGCTCGTCTCCAAACCGGCTGGTGCCAGGGCCCACTGCTGGGCTTTGAGGCTGCAGCCAGGCTCGGCCCCCAGGGTGGGCGGGGTGGGGCAGGTACCTTGGGTAGCTGACGCCTGCCAGGCTGCTGCCGTTCACCTCCAGAATGCGGTCCCCCAGCGCCAGCCGCCCATCTGCCGCGGCAGGGCTGCCCGGAAGCAGGGTCTGGATGTAGAGTCCGGGGGTGCCCAGGGGCGTGTGCTGAGGGAGAGGGGCAGCCTCAGGGCTCTGAGGACCCTCTCCCGCGGGGCCCCAGCACAGGTACCTCCACACCTCCCCAGGAGGGCCGGGGACACTCACACACCCACGCTGTGGTCATAGGTGTGTCTGCAGGGCCGCGCAAGTCACCATTGTGTCCAGGGCCCAGGACAGACGCCCGAGGCCGAGGGCGCAGGTGGGAGACCCTGCCCGTCACCCCACCCCCGGCCCTCCAGTCCCAGGAGGTGGCCCGGCCCCGGTCCCCATGGTCGCTGGCCTCCCCCCGGTGGAGAGGAGCCCGGGGCACGCAGGGCGGCCACTCACCATCCCGTCGATGAGACCCATGCCGAGACCCGAGGGGCCGCGCTCCAGCTCCACCACGAACAAGTAGCAGAAGTCGTCGGTGCTGGAGCTGTGGCTGGACGGGGCTGGAGGGGGCTCGTCCTCCGGGGCCGCACCGTCTCCTGTAGAAGCGCAAAGTGCTGCGGGTGAGCGGCGGCTGCGCAGGCCTCTGTCCAGAGTCTGCCCCAAGCCCAGGACCCGCGTCCGGCTCAGCTACTCCAGAGGACACTGGCTCCCGAAGGTCCGGGGCAGGCCCGCTGGGGCAGGCAGGCCACCTGTGCTGCCCTGGGACCCCGCCCCTCTCAGGAGGCTGAGTGGGGGCTCTGCTCGGGGTCTCACCCACCTCCTCCCCCCATCCCGCCCCCAGCGGTGATCCCCGTCTGCCCCTCCTGAGGGGCGGCCCTGCTGCTCCCCACCCGGATGGCCGGTCCTCCCCACGGGGCCAGCCGTGCTGCCCACTTGAGCAGTGTCCTGCCTCGGGTGCACCCGTCCCCACCCGCGGGGCACCTGCCCAGCTCAGCTGAGCACCAACGACTCGCCGGTCTGCCCTCCGCTGCCCTCAGCCCAGCCAGTGGCCTGAGCACACACCGGCCCAGGACTCCGGGCCCTCCGCTCCCCCATCCTCCCGACCCGTGGGCCTCGCACTGGCTCCGGGGCTGAACGCACATCGGCAGCCGTCCGTTCCCCCTGAGCCCCCTCCCCCAGGCCCATCTGTCCAGGGTGACGCTTGACAGCCCAGCCAGACATGCCACCCCACTCCGCGGGAGAAGGACCCAGGCTCACCTTCCTGGGAGGCGCCCCGCGGGCCGCCAGACCCCGTCCTCCAGCCTTCCGGGAGCACCCTCCCGCAAGCGCTGCTGCCTTCGGGCCAGTCGGGGGCCGCAGCCTCCAGGCCAAGCGGCGTGCCTGGGGGCGTGAGCAGGCATGAGGGGTCCCCGTGTGGATCCGCAGCCTGGGGGCCCCCATGGCTCGGGCGGCCAGGCGGCCTTCCTGGGGGGCCCTGTGCCCGGGGATCCCCCACAGAAGGTAGGGGGTGCTCCAGGCCAGCCTCCCGAGCTCCCCCGCTGGGGTCCCTGGAAGCCGGCGGGCAGCTCTGGGCCTCAGGGTGGCCCTCGGAACCGGTGTGGTGCAGGCCCTGGGGAGACAAGAGAGCACTCAGCCCCGAGCGGCGGACCTGAGAGGGGGAAAGAGGGCCCCCGAGCCGCGGGCGCCCCGCTGCTGCATCCCCAGCACCTGGAGGCCCTCGGGCCGGGCGGGCGCTCCGCTGGGGCTGGGCTGGCTCCGCAGGCTGCACAAGAAGTGGCGGATGTAGAGAAGATGCTGGTAGACGCGCTCATCTGGGTACTCCGTGTCCAGGTCCACCTGGAAGCCCTCACTCGGCAGGACGATGGGCGGGGGGTTCTCATAGGACTCCAGGACCTCTTCTGGGGGCGGCGAGGGGCTGTGACCTCAGCCAGGAGGCGCTGCCTACGCCCCGCCCGCCGCCACCGGACCCCAGGCAGCTCTGCCAGAGGGAACATGTGCCCCACACCCTCCCCGGTGCCCCCGGCCCAGCACTCACCCACCCTGGGGGCACCCACAGCCATGCCAACTGCACCCCACACCGTCACTTACGGGCACGGCCCACCTGTGTGCTGGCCTCCACACCAGGAACGGGGCTCCCCACCCCCAGACAGAGCCCCCTCGCAGGCCTTGGACGTGATCCCGTACAAGGGGGGACCGTGCAGAATCCAAGCCCGGATGATGAGGGGGAGACGGGGGCGCAACCCCTTCTGTCTGTAGCCCACCCTGCACTGTCCATCTGTCACACTCTGCTCACGACGAGACGGGCTCGGCCGACTCACAAACAGCACGTGCACGTGTGTAGGTCTGTCCCATGTGCACGAGCATGTGCACACGGCGGGTGTGCTCGGGACCGTGCCGCGTCGAGCCGCCCAGTGTGGACAGCCTGCCCCTGCCTGGTGGCCGAGCGCTGCGCAAGGCCCCGAGGGGCAGCAGGGCGCTGTGCCCGAGCCCGGACCTCGGGGGCCAAGGGGAGCCCCGGCCCCAGGCCGCCTTCCTCCTCGGGGGTCCCGCCCTGCCCCCCCAGGGACGGGGCGTCCAGGAGCCCACGGACGATGCCCCAGCTCGCAGCCCCCCGGACAGGCCTCACCTGACTTGAAGGCAGCAGCGCCGTCCTGGGCGCCCGGCTCCCAGGCGCTCATGGGGCCCATGGCCGAGGCCAGCTGGTACTGGGTCAGCAGCCGGTGCAGCTGCGCGGGGCTCAGGGCGGGGAAGGCGGCCCGCAGGCTCGCCCAGCTCATCTGCCACAAGAAGCTCCAAGTCACAGGCCGCGCAGCCCACGAGGGCTCCCGGGAACACTCAGACCGCCCCTGCCTTCTGCAGGGGGAGCCTCCTGGGGAGGCCGCGGGGGGGGGCCCAGGGGTCCAGGGTGAGAGCGCCCCCCCGGCCACCAGGGCTCAGGACTCCAGGCGGGAGGCCCTCGTGGGGAACCTGGAGGTGGCTGTGCGTCCACTCCTGGGAAGCGGGAAGCCGCCGTGCCCGTGACCTCCGGGACACAGGTCTCCTCCCCGGGAACCGGCGGGCGCATCCGGCGCAGGCTTGGGCCCTTCGCTCTGCCTCTCTGGTCTCACCGACTGTCCTCTACCTTCCTCCTCTCTCCCTTTTTCGCTGGACTTCCCTGCCAACATCAGAGGCTTGGGCGGGGTTGCGGGGGGGCCCTGAGCTGCAGGGGGCAGCCCCATCCTCACCGCACCCCGCACCCAGTGAGGGAGTCAGCAGGCGCCCGACGGCCGGGCACCTCCTTCCCATCTCACGGGCTCTGCTTTCTGGGAAATTCCCCGAACTTCAACTTCCAACTCTGCTACTGAACTTCGCATCTCTGCTGTCGCAGATTTAACTTCCAGAACTTTCTGTCCTCTCATTTACAGCATCCGGTCATTATGTTACGGATACTCTGCCTCCTCTTTACAAGAATGTCGGCAGTTTTTTAAACAAGCTTCTTCTCCCTAAACAGTCTGTCTCGAGGCTGGCAATCGACAGTGCCGGGTGGTGAGTGACAGCGCAGGCAGGACTGCGGGCGGCAGGGAGCGAGCCCACGGGGCTGCTCGCCGCCCGCAGGAAAGGGCCTGGCGGCCTCATCCCTCCCAGTGACGGCCGCGTCACGGCGCACGTGAGGGAGGCGGGCAGCTGCCTCCTGTCTCCGGCTGCTGCTGTAGCAAACGCACTCGAACCTGGCAGCGAGAACAAGCACAGCCTCGCGGGTCTTGGGGTCAGACACGGCACACTCGGGCAAGACCAAGCATCGGGGGCTGCGCTGTCCTGGCGGCGCCAGGGCAGAACCCGCTCCTGTGGCTGCAGGGCTGAGGTCCCGCCGCCGCGCCGGCCGAGGGCCGCTCCCGAATCCTGGAGGCCACTGCACGCCCCCGGCCCGTCCTCCGCCGCCTCCTCTCCTGTCTCTCTGACCCAATCTTCTGCCTTTTTTTCCTTTTATGGAAGTGCAGTTGATTTACAGTGCTCTGTTAATTGCTGGTATGAAGTAATTTTATACATACAAGATCA
Source organism: Hydropotes inermis (assembly GCA_020226075.1). Classification (NCBI taxonomy): domain Eukaryota; kingdom Metazoa; phylum Chordata; class Mammalia; order Artiodactyla; family Cervidae; genus Hydropotes; species Hydropotes inermis. Next base: position 18,840,166 of record CM035301.1, read on the forward strand.
TACATGTGTGACTTTCAGACTCTCTTCCATTATGGTTTATTACAGGATACTGAGTGTAGCACCTTGTGCTGTAGAGAAAATTCTGTTAATCCCAAATTCCTAATATCTCTCTTCTTCCCTTTCCCCTCTGGTTTGTTTTCTATGTCTGCAAGTCTGTTTTTGCTTTGAAAACAAGTTCCTTTATATCTTATTTTAGATTCTGCATACAAGTGACAGCACATGGCATTTGTCTTTCTCTGACTTACCTAGTATGATAATCTCTAGCTGTATCCACGTTGCTGCAAACACCATGATCTCATTCTTTTTAACGGCTCAGTAGTAGTCTACTATACACATGTACCACATCTTCTTTACCTACTCCTCTGTCTGTGGACACTCAGGTTGTCCCGGTGTCTTGGATGCTGTAAATAGTGCTGCTATGAACAGAGGTGCATGTGTCTTTCTGAATTAGTTTTCTCCAGCACCACAATTCAAATTCATCAGTTCTTCAACACTAGACCTTCTTTATGGTCCAACTCTCATATTCATACATGACTATTAGAAAGACCGTAGGTTTGACTCTATGGACCTTTGTCAGCAAAGTGATGTCTTTGCTTTCTAATATGCTGTCTAGGTTTGCCATAGCTTTTCTTCCTAGGAGCAAGCATCTTTTAATTTTGTGGCTGCAGTCACCATCCACGGTGCTTTTGGAGGCCAAGAAAATCTGCCACTATTTCCACTTTTTGCCCATCTATCTGCCATGAAGTGATGGAACTGGATGCCATGATCTGTTTTTTTGAATGTTGAGATTTAAGCCAATTTTTTCACTCTCCTCTTTCACCTTCAAGAGGCTCTTTATTTAGTTCTTCACTTTCTGCCATTAGAGTGGTATCATCTGTATATCTGAGGTTGTTGGTTATTTCTCCCAGCAATCTTAATTTCAGCTTGTGATTCATCCAGCCCAGCATTTTGCATGATGTCTGCACACAAGTTAAATACGCAGAGGGACAATATACAGCCTTAATGTCCTCCAGTTAATTTCGAATCAGTCTGTTGTTCTATGTCCAGTTCTAACTGTTGCTTCTTGACCTGCTTACAGATTTCTCAGGAGGCAGGTAAGGTGGTCTGGTATTCCCATCTCTTTCAGAATTTTCCACCATTTGTTGTGATCCACACAGTCAAAGGCTTTAACATAGTTAATGAAGCAGATGTTTTTCTGGAATTCCCTCATTTTTTCTATGATCCAGATACTGGCAACTTGAGCTCTCTCTGGTTCCTTTGCCATTTCTAAACCCGGCTTGAACATCTGGAAGTTCTCAGTTCACATACTGTTGAAGTCTAACTTGAAGGATTTTTAACATTACCTTGCTAGCATATGAATTAAGTGGTGAATCATATGGCAACTCTATTTTTAAGGATTCTCCACACTGTTCTCCATAGTGGCTGCACCAATTTACGTCCCCACCAGCACAGGAGAGCGCCCTTTTCCCCACACCCTCTCCAGCATTTCTTAGTTGTAGGCTTTTTAACAATGGCCATTCTGACAGGCATGAGATGACACCTCTTTGTAGTTTTGATTTGCATCTCGCTAATAACTAGCAACGGCGAGTATTTCGCACGTGCCTTTCGGCCATCTGTGTGGCCTTTCTGGAGACTGTCTATTTAGGTCTCCTGTGTATTTTTGACTGGGCTATTTTTTGATACTGAGCTTTATGACTTGTTTGTAGATTTTGGAAATGAAGCCCTTGTCGGTCACATCATTTGCAAATATTTCCCGGTTTTAAGGACTTATGAGCTTAGATGGGGCTACCAGGGCCGGGGTGAGCTCCCCACCTCGGGTCCTTCACCGCCACTGCAGGTCAGGGGCAAGACGCAGACGTCCTGGGCCGTCACCCTGCCCGCAGGGGCACAGCTGGGGGCGAGGGGCTGCAACTGGAGGAGGCACAGCGACGCACTCCAGGATGCCTGCCTGGAGAACCCCCGTGGACCGAGGAGCCTGGTGGACTACAGTCCATGGGGCCGCCAAGAGTCGGACACGACTGAGGCACACACTTGGCCCACACGCAGGGACTGCAAGCTGCCGAGCCCAGAGGGCCACCGCCCCCCAGCCCCTCTCACCTGGATGAGCTGGGCGCTGGGCGTGGCCAGCAGGTGGAGCGTGCAGGAAAGCTTCCGGAAGAAGTGCTCCCCCGCCTCTCCGAAGCCGGCGCTCCTGGTCCACTCCAGGAGCTGCTGCAGGCGGGCACAGGCCTGGACGCCCCTGGGCCACTGGAAGCAGCTCAAAGAGGGGCCTGGGGGGACGGAGGGGGGTGACGGGGCCCTCGCGGGGCAGCCAGGCCCACCCGCCCCCGAGAGAGACAAGCCCGGCGGGGCCCCGGCCCCGTTGCCTCCCCCCCCCCCCCCCCCCCCAGGCCTCTGGACAGACGGGAGACCTCCCATCACTTTCCCAGCTTCCCCACCTGCTCCCAGACCCCAGGAGGCAGGAGGAGAACCCGTGGGCCGGCCCCACGCCCCAGCGCTTCCTTAGCCAGAGATCCTGGCGACCCTGAGCCTGGGCCGGGTGACAGGGGACATCTGGGCACCAGTGAGGCTGGGTCAAAGGTCACACCACTTCCCTGAGCCTGTTCCCTCCTCTCAGGGGCCCGGGGCCAAGTGGGGATAGCAGGAACCAGGAAAGGTGGGCGGGCCGCCTGCACACGCTGCCGGGCGGCCCCGCACCATGTCCTCCCCGGGGCGCCTGCCCGCCGGCCTCCCCCGGGCATGCGCCCGCCCTCACCCTTGTCCAGCAGCTGGTTGAGCAGCAGCGTGCCCGAGAAGAAGAGGAGGTAGGCCAGCACCTGTGCGGCGATCTCGGGGTGCACCTGGAGCCGCCGCAGCAGGTCCAGGGCGGCCTGGTAGACGCCCACCACACGGCGCAGCTCCTCGGGCAGCGGGGGCCCCGAGCTCCAGCCCTCCCGGCACTCCGACGGGAACGGGGGGCACTCCAGCAGGGCCGGGAGGCAGGCGTACAGAGACTGGGCAGAGGGAAGCGCGGCTGGCAGAGGCCCGGGCCCGCCCTGGCCACGCACGCGAGCCCCACAGGAGCCACAGGGCCCGCAAGGGGGCCGGGCCGGGCGGGGCCGCTGTTCCCCAGAGCAGCAAAGCAGGGGCTCACGCGATGGAAGGACAGCGAGCGAGGGGACGGGGGTGCTGGGGTTTGGGGGGACGGGAGGGCCGAGGGCGGGGCCGGAGGGGCCGGGGGCCAGCACTCAGGCCCCAGGCGCGTGGCGCGGTACCTTGGAGATGTAGTAGACGCACTGCTGGAAGGCATACAGGACCACCTCCTCCAGCACTGCCATGGCCTCCTCGCTGGCCGTGAGGGCGCAGGAGAACAGGGACTCCTTGGAGCCTGCGGGCAGAGCGGCACCGTCACCAGGGCGGGGTGCGGGCTGGGGGACACAGACGGGAACCTTCCGGAACCACCCGTGGCCTCCTGAGAGCTCCACCCAACGCCTCCTCTCGGGCTTGGAGAATGAGATAAACCAAAGCCACGGGCAGCCCACCCTCCCGGAACCAGCCTGCCACACCACTCCCGGGCCCGGCGTCCCAAGGAGCTGGCCGAGGCGGCCGGAACCCAGGCCCTGCGCCTCCCGCCTCTGGACGCTGAGCCAGGGCCAGCGCAGCAGGCGCTCGTGAACGGGCCGGTTCAGGACTGTCAGGACCCAGCGCCCGCGACAGCCGACCTGGCCCAGTCACTTCTCACTGGGACCCAGGTCAGAGGGCACGGGCCAACGCTCCTCCAGAGACCATCACTCGCAAGAGCAGTGTGTTTTCCAAGAGCCCACACGGCCCCTGTGCACTGCTGGCCCCCAGCGCCCCAGTCGCCCCGCAGGAAGCCGCGCCATCCCAGCACAGGGCAGAGGCACCGGGTCCTCGGCACCTCGGGTCCAACGGGCAGCAGGAGAGTGTGGGCAGGGCTTCCAGGCTGGGCAGCGGCCAGGGTCAGGGTGTGAGCGGTTCCAGGCAACTCTCCCCAGGAGGGGCTCCGGTAGAGCCAAGAGCCAGACTGGCCACAGGGTCCCCAAGAGCAGAGGCCCCAAGGGCGGGGCCACCTGAGGGAGGCCTGGGCACACGGTGCCCTGGGGGAAGAGAGGGCCAGACGGGACCCCAACCCCGGCCTGCATGCTCCGCCCCCATTTCTCTCTGCGAGGACAGGAGGCCGCCCACACGGCCGTCCTTCCGCTGTGAGCCCTGCGCCGCCTTCTAATTAGCGCGGAGTGTGAACCTACATCCAGGAATCTCCTCTTAGGGTGGGAGGGGGCCCAGGAATCAACGTGAGCCCTAAGCCAGGCCCCCCGGGAGTACAGGGTTGGGACTGCTCATCACACGGGGAGCAAACAGTGTGAGCCCATTAGAGACCCGCCCTACAGACACCACCACACACCATCGAGGACTCGGGCTCCCTCACCCCCTGGCTCACACCCTAAGAACCCACCTGACCAGGAAGCCAGAGGCGTGCGGGGCCCCCAGGCTCCATCCCGGAGTCTCATTTGAGAACCTCCCTGGGCTTCAGAAGGGCCTGAAACTTCAATACTTTGGCCACCTGATACAAACAACTGACTCATTGGAAAAGACCCTGATGCTAGGAGAGATTGAAGGCAGGAAGAGAAGGGGACAACAGAGGATGAGATGGTTGGATGGCATCACTGACTCAGTGGACATGAGTTTGAGCAGGCTCCAGGAATTGGTGATGGGCAGGGAAGTTTGGAGTGCTGCAGTCCAGGGGGGTTGCAAAGAGTTGGACACGACTGAGCGACTGAACTGAACTGGGCTTCGGAGGAGAAGCCAGTGGTGCGATTTGAGGGCCCCAGGCCTGCGTCCTGCAGCCTTAGATGCCGCCTGCTCGTCTGAGAAGGCAGACCTGCACCCCTGAGTGGGTGCCGGGGTTCCGGTGGGATGAGCCAATGGAGAGGCGGCAGCAGGGGACCCACAGAGCACGACCCCAGGGCGGCCCCCAGCAGATGCCCAGAAACCCCCCGAAGCCCCTCCACCCACGGCACAGGCTGCTGGGGTTTCCAACTAAGCCAACACCCACACGAGCTGGTCAGAGGTCAAGAGCCTCGGCCTCCCCCGACCCGCATCCCGAGCCCCTGGGCCCCGAGGACGCCCCTCCTACATCTCAGATCTGAGGCAGGACCTCCGAGTCTTACAGGAGAATTTTAAATGAATAACATAAACACCCCCTAGATGGGCTAACATTTTATCTGCCCGTGTGAACGGGCTCTCTGGGTAAGAGCTTCAGGCAGAAAAGAGTGTTTGGGAAGGACAGCTCTTCCCAGTGCTCAGGATGTGACGTCCTGCCCCAGCATCCTTCCCACGGACACTTCCTGCTGGGGGGCAGGGGGCCGGCGCCCCTCGGCCTGCCCTCAGCACCAGGCTGGGGCTCCTGCCCATGCTCTCTGCACCGCACATGCCCCCAGCCCGTTTCCGGGGCTCAGGCCCTGCTGTGGCCGCCCCGGTCCCCGGCGTGGGCAGAGGCTGGACTCCGTCTCCCAGCGTCGACGGGGCTACACAACATCTGGCCTTGGACCAAAAGTACCTCCCTCCTGAGAGCAGAGGCAGCGGCCGAGGGAATGGAGCCCCCGCTTTATGAACGTGAGCCAGACTCAGGGTCCCTCTGCAGGACACGGCGTCTGAAACGATGAGACAGGAAGGGGCATTGGTGGGACTCGCATGGGCTTGGGGAGACCACCTCCAGGCTGACGGCCTGCAGGAGCCTGGCGGGGCGGGGCAGAGCCGCCACGGGCAGCCTGGGGAACAGAGCACCCAGGAGCCGCCGGACGAGGTGCGCAACGTCCACCCGAGGGGAAGGCGCCAGAGCGCCAGGTCGGCAGGCCCGGAACGCAGACCCGCGGACACAAAGGAGCCACGGCCCGCCCCAGGCATCCCCGCGGGCCCAGGCCCCCCGGCCCCCAGAGCCTCAGAAAGACCGGCCACAGGGAAGGAGATGGACCCACCTCCCCAGGGCCGGCGGATTCCGCCCGGGGCCTCGGCCCCCACGGCTCAGCTCGGCCAGACCTCCAGCCCCTCAGCCGTCTCCACAGCCGGCGCCCCCACGGCCAGCTGAGCACAGAGTGGGGCCGTGAAGCCTGCCCATGCCCCACGCCCCTGGCCATCACAGCCCTTCCTCCAGGAGCCGGGCCGGCTGGCATCGGGTCCAGCACGGACGTCGGGGCCAGGGCCTCAGGCCGACATGAGCCCGGGGCCACGTCCCAGTGAACAGGGCCGGGTCAGTCCCCGGCCTCCCCACAGCCCTGCGCAGCCGGACCTTGGGCCGTGCCCCTGGGCAGCCGCCACTCCAGGGAGGCTGCAGGAGGGACGCGCAGCCCTGTCCAGGCCGAAACCGAGCTCTTGGGGCCGGGCCCGCATGCCCAGACCTGCTGCAGGTCAGCCTGCCGCTCCGTCCTGGGACCCGCCAGGGCCCCCAGCCCCATCGGACACACGTCCGCTGACACCGCGCACGCCTCAGAGCCAGGCCGGACACCACCTTCCCCGTGAAGCCCTGCCGAGCGCTCCCGGGAGCCCCTTTCCCACAGGGCGTCTGCAGCGCTCAGGCCGCCTCCATCAGTTCCCCGCGTTTCCGTCTGCGTCTCCATCACGCTCGTCTGTCTCGCGGCAGCGCGCCCGTCTCTGAGCCGAGGCCGGGCGGCAGTGCCGGGCGGGGCCGGCGCGCGGCTCACCTGTGACGCCCAGCTCCTCCAGGCTCTGCATGAAGAGCGGGCTCCTCTGCTGGACGAAGTACAGCAGCTCCACCGCGTTGGCCATCCAGAAGAGGACGTGCTGCAGGTCGGGCGCCAGGCCGGCCAGGGAGCAGCTGCCCGCGGACGGCGGCTCGGGGCTGCCGGACAGAGACCCAGCGTCACCCAGAGGCCGGCCCGCCCCGCCAGCCGCTGGCGGATGCGCGGTCTTCACATCCTCTCTCAGAATTAGGTCACGCGGGCAGGGGGGCCACCCCGGGTGTTTAGGAGCCAGAGAGCAGCACCCAGTTCTACGCTAACAGTGGAACGAGGAAACGACGACATAACTGCTCGGGGGTGAGCAGACGGGCAGCTAAGCGCAGGACTTGGAAGACGATGGGGAGTCAATGGGTTGGGGGTGTCGCGGGGGTCACTGGAAGATTTAATCATCAGGAAACACACAAAGGGCCCGGGGCACTGACATGCTGCTCAGCTCGGGCAGAGGCGCTCATGTTCCCTGGGAGCCGACACAGGCAGGGCCCCCAGGCCCCCAGGCTGGGCTCCCCCCAAGTTCCATCCCTCCTGGGGGCCGGCTGCCCAGGCCACCCAGCGCCTCTCCCTTCCCCAGGGACACTGGGGACCTTGGGGCCCCCTGCCTCCACGGCCAGGCAGCTTCCGCCCATCTCAGGCCCTTCCTCCCGCGTCTCCAGAGCCAGGACCTGGGGTCCGGGTCACCTGCGTTGTGACAGAAGCTTCCGTGCTGTCCTTGCCAGTCCCGGGGGGCAGCTGAGGGACGGGTGACCCTCGTGTAAACAACAGCCCCGTCTCTCAGCCCGGCTCCTCCCCCGCAGCAAGCCCAGCTGGGAGACGTGTGTCCCAACAGCATCCTCCACCGGGTCCCTGACCACACCTGCCAAGGCTCCGACAGGTGAGCAGGGATCCACAGACGAGCAAAGCAAGCCCCCCGGGGTACCCCGGGTCTGGCCAGGTGACTGCAGCCGTGCCTCTCACTGGCCGATTCCAGGCGCGAGGCAGGCACTGCAGACTTCGTGCGAGGACAGGGCTGACCCCCGCTCTTCGTCCTGCCTGGGAGGCTCCAGGAACCCAGGGCAGCCCGCGGACTCCGGCTGTCGCAGTGACCGTCACGCTGGGGGCTCCGGGGGTCAGACCACAGGCCCAGCCGGGAAGCGTCGGGAGGGCTGGGTCCCCCTCGGAGCAGCTGGCCCGGGCCCGGGCTCCCTTTCCCACGTCCGCCTCTCCTTGTTTTCCCTTGCTCCCCTCGCTGGTCTGAATCACACACGTCTGTGCACCGGCGTGGGGCGCTGTGTCCTCGCTGCTCGGGGCTGTGTCCATAGACTGCGGCACGCCAGGCTTCTCTGTCCTCCACCATTTCCCAGAGTCTGCTCAGACTCATGTCCATCGAGTCGGTGATGCCATCCAACCATCTCAGCCTCTGCCAACCCCTTCTCCTCCTGCCCTCAATACTTCCCAGCGTCAGGGTCTTTTCCCGTGAGTTGGCTCTTCACAGCAGGGGGCCAAAGTATTGGCGCTCCAGCATCACTCCTTCTAGTGGGTATTCAGGGTTGACTTCTGTTAGGATTGACTGGTGTGATCTCCTTGCCATCCAAGGGACTCTCAAAAGTCTTCAACATCACAGTTCGAAAGCATCACCTCTTCGGTGCTCAGCCTTCTTTATGGTCCAACTCTCACATCCAGACATGACTACTGGAAAAACCATAGCTTTGACTAGACAGAACTTTATGTCACTAAAAAAGGATTAATCTGTTTGTGTATGCATACAAAGCTGCTTCAGTCATGTCCGACTCTGTGCGACCTCATGGACCATAGCCTGCCAGGCCCCTCTGTCCACAGGACTCTCCAGGCAAGAACACTGGAGTGGGCTGCCATGCCCTCCTCCAGGGGGTCTTCCCAGCCCAGGGGTCAAACCTTATGTCTCTTGCGCTGGCAGGTGGGTTCTTTACCACTAGCGCCACCGGGAAGCCCATTAATCTGCTTGTCAGAACCTAATTCCATTTTGTTTCCACATGTATCGCCCTTCTCAGCCTCACCCAGAACCCAGGGGGACGGACAGGCCTCCACATACGAACAGCCCACCAGCGGGGCTCTGGTGTCGGGGCCTGGTGTGGTCAGCGCTGAGGTCGTGCCCCCGGCCATCCCGGGTGGCGCTCTGGGGCCCCAAGGAGGCTCTGCAGCCTGGCCCACCGCCCAGCAGTGCCTGAGTGGGGCCGGGGCCGGAAAGGCACCATCCACGGGGCGGAGCCCAACCAGGGCGGTCACAACAACGCAGAGGAAACTGCTCACAGGACAAAAGGCAACCGACAGATGGGAGAGTTTACAGACCACACGGCAGCCGAAAGGGGTTAGTCTCCAGTACACACAGGAACTCCTCAATTCACAAGCAAAAAGCCTGATAACCTGATTCAGACAGGCTAAAGATGTCAACAGACATGTCTCCAGGACAAGTCCTCAGCCTCCCTGATCACCAGGGAGACGCAGGTCAGACCCACAGGGCGCGGCCACGTCACACCTGTCAGAGACGGGAGCTCTGGGGGCCCAGAGGTCAAGAACCCGCCCTGCAGGGCCGGGGAGGCGGGTTCGGTCCCCGGTCAGGGAACTGAGCCCCCACACGCCGCAGAGCCACGGAGCCCACACACAAGGGAGTCTGTGCGCCTCAGCCAGAGCTCCCGCCGGATGCAGCAAAGACCTCGATGCAGCCAAACGTGTCAGTCAGTATTTAAAGAAAACCAGACACAGTGAGTGTCGCAGAGCACGTGGAGAAGCCGGAACCCTGTGCACTGCCGCGGGAATGCGAACTGGCGCAGCCGCCGTGGGACGCAGCACGGAGGTGCCTCAGAAACATAAATCAGAGCATCCTCATGACCCAGCAACCCCACTTCCGGGCCAGTGCCGCTCGGATGCCCACAAGCCCCACAGGGATTCTCAGCCCAGAGGGAGCCTTGCCGCTCAGACCCCCGGCTCCCAGCTCCATCCCTCCAGGTCCCAACAACGATGTGGGAAGGAGGGGGCGATGAGGCCTCCTCCTGTTTCCCTTACAGGACCTACTGCGGGTGGACGGTACCCCGCACGGACGACAGCAGACACGTGCCTTATAAACGGGCCCTCTTCACTCGACATCCTCACGTGAACAGTTCAGTTCAGTCGCTCAGCCGTGTCCGACTCTGCGACCCCATGGACTGCAGCACGCCAGGCTTCCCTGTCATCACCAACTCCTGGAGCCTGCTCAAACTCATGTCCATCGCATCAGTGATGCCATCCAACCATCTCATCTCTTCTTCTCCTGCCCTCAATCTTTCCCAGCATCAGAGACTCTTTTCCACTGAGTCAGCTCTTCACATCAGGTGACCAGAGTACTGGAGCTTCAGCCTCAGTCCTTCCAATGAACACCCAGGACTGATCTCCTTCACGATGGATTGGTTGGATCTCCTTGCAGTCCAAGGGACTCTCAAGAGTCTTCTGCAGCACCACAGTTCAGAAGCATCGATTCTTCGACGCTCAGCCCTCTTTATGGTCCAGCTCTCACATCCATACATGACCACAGCTGTATACATGACCAAAGCTGGAAAAACCGCAGCCTTGACTAGACGGACCTTTGTCGGCAAAGTGATGTCTCTGCTTTCTATGCTGTCTAGGCTGTCACACAAACGGGGATGAGGCAAACCCCCGAGGACCGCAGTGGGACTTGTGGCCTCAAGAGCCCCTCACCGCCAATGTGCAGGGACCACGCGCAGTCTCTGCCATCACCACGCATCACGCTCCTTCAAGGGGACAGGTGCCGTGGCTCAGAGTCTTTGGCACAGACACAGGCGCGTTTGCCAAGGCGGTTCCCTGTGGTGCCCGCTCATCTTTGCTGTTAACACCAAGCGGTTTTCCCAAGTCTTCCAGCATCAAGTAAGAGTAGATACAGTGCTTCTGGTGAAATCCGACGTTGGAGAGCCAAGACTGGCTGCCCCATCTGGACCCCCGAGGTGTCCATTGCCCCAAAGCAGCAGGTTCACATTAGCACGATCCTTACGGGACCGAGGGAGGCGGCAGCTTCCGAGAGGGCCGCGCCCGCTGTGTCACACGCTCCCGACGTGTCACACGCTCCCGACACACAGTTCTGCAGACATGGAAGGACCCCCCAGAGACACAGAGACTTCAGGACAGACTGGTTGGATCTCCTTGCAGTCCAAGGGACTCTCGAGTCTCCTCCACACCACGGCTCATGGAAGCGCAGAGCAGACTGTGGCGGGGGTGGAGGGAGCTGGGTCTGAGCCCCCCGGGAACCGGGGGCCGGGTGGGGGGTGCAATGACAGGGCCGTACTTACAGGAGCGCCTGCTTCTCTGCCAGCTCTTTGGTTTTCTCCTACAATCAGAAACAGGGGGAGCAAAGATGAGACAGAGGCCAGCACGGCTGCCTGCAGTCAGACCACCACCGACGGCAGCTCCCATCCAGGTGTGCACTCGGCTTCCCTGCCGGGGCGTCCCATACCCGGTGACCTGCTCTAAGCCACACAGGACGCTGTCTTCCCATTTGGTCAGACCTCCCAGCACAGAAGGAACATTTCACACCCAGCTCTCTTACGTAACAACTGGCCAGGCAGGGAAGAGGAAAAACGGGTCAAACATTTGACAAGTTTCAGAATAAGGATTCCAGCAACTCTCTGATGGTGAAGCTATGTAAACGCATTTTTAAAAGCCAGTCCCCGGAAACAACAAGCAGCTACATGTGGGCTTGAGTTTGTACAAATGCAGTTCCACGTGCCCACGGTGACTCAGGTCTAGCCAATGTTTTCTGTCCCTTTTAATCAAGAAATCATTCTTGGGACTCTCCTGGCAATCCAGTGGTTAGGGCCCCTCACTTCCACGGCAGGGGGCTCGTGTTCTGATCTCTGGTCTGGGAACTAAGACCCCACATGCCTAGGGGACGGCCACACAGACACACAAACAAAAAAGGAAATGACTCCTGCTTTAGTGAAGGTGGCCGGGCGTGACCCCAACAGACTCCCTCTCGGGCTCTCTCAGCGCTCCTGGCGCCTGAATGGAGGAGACACGTGAGCGCCAGGGAGGGGGGCTGCTGTGAGAATGAACCAACAGCAGCGGATGACTACACCCAGCATCTGGCAGAGGGCAGACTCGGGAAAGGAGGGTCAGTCGTGGAGTTCGGGGCCTCTGACAGCCAGCCCCTGCACCCGCCCGGCCCGGCCCCACCACTGACCCAGACAGTCTCGCGGATCAGCCGGGCTATCTTGAGCAGCAGCTGCCCAAAGGAGCCCGGCTCAAGGCGGGTGGCGGAGTGCTGGATGCAGACGCAGAGCAGGAAGGCGGGGGTCAGCGCGGGGTCATCGCCGCCAGGCTCCACCAGCGTCATGATCCGCTGCAGCAGCACGTCCTCCACGTCAGGCTCGAACTCCAGCTGCAGCGGCCGCGGCCGGAGCGGGGTGGGCGCACTGCGGGCCCGGAGCGGGGCGCCGCACAGCCGGCAGCTCTGCGGCGCGGCCCGGAGGCAGGCCAGGGCCTGGGCGGGCAGTGGCCGGGCCTGCGCCGGGTCTTTGAACAGCAGCAGGTAGTGGAGGCCCAAGGACAGCAGGTCTCCGTGCTGCAGCACCACCGGGCGGGCCCCCACCTCCGCGAAGTTGACCGAGACGGGCGCCCCGGGCAGCGGCTCCAGCACCAGCTGGGCCCCTGCCAGGCCCGGGCCCGAGGGCTGGCGCCGGCGCAGGGTGCAGTGCAAGGGCAGGATGTCGGGGGCCGAGAGGCTGATGCTGGGCTTGCTGGACGGGGTCCTCTGGCCCACCGTGTGCCGCTCCCGGTTGAGCACGTACACCAGGCTGTCCTGAAACACAGACGCTGGAGATTAGGGGCTGGACACCACGCCAGCAACTCCGTCCCCGCTAGCTAAGCCGCCTGGGGCGCGTCCTGACCGCAGCCTGCCCCCAGCCTGCCCACCCTGGGCGTCCACCCTGTCTCCCAGACACCAGGGGCAACTCCAACAGAGACATGAGAGGCAGCCCTGCACACACTGGGGGCCACGGGAGGCGGGCACCAGCCCACAAGAACCAGTCCCTGGGACCCGCCAACCCCCCGGAGGAAGTGGCAGATGCCCCCTCAAAGCCAGGCAGGTAGCGGCCTAAGTGACAGGTGGGCGGGGCCAGTATCAGGTGAGCCCCAGGCTGGGATCAGTGAGAAGCTGGGAGACCCCTGCCCAGAACCCTGATGCCTCCTACGGTAGCTGCACCAGGGAATATTCCGGAAGCAGAGGGCAGGGAAGCCTCTACTCTCCTCCAGAGTCCAGGACCAACCAAAGCCACTGCAGCCCCCCGACCCCCCGGCCCCCCTGGGAGCCCCCAGCCCCCCAGCCCCCCCACGCCCCCTGGTCCATCTGAGAGCCCCCAGCCCCCCCGCTCCCCGGTCCATCTGAGGGCCCCCCGCCCCACCCCGCCCCGCGAGGGGCTCACGTGCTGCTGGCTGTAACCCTGCAGGAGCAGCAGGTGGGGTGACTCATAGAGGGAGCAGCGCATGGCGTCCTGGGCAGGCTCCTCGGGGCCCCGGGCAGCAGCAGGCGGGGCGGCGGCCGAGCTCAGGCTGGTCTCACTGACCGTGCGGCGCAGCCGGGCTGGAGGAGGGCTCTGGGCGCCCCCTGCGGCTGGGGCTGGGGTTCCCTTGGCACGGCTCCGCTGCAGCCTCCGGGCTTGGGCGTTGATCCCTGAAAAGCAGCCGTGCGGGGTGAGCAGGGCAAGCCTCCAGTTCCGGGCTCAGGACACAGGAGCCACTCATGCCGGTCACTGCTCCGTCCAGCGGGCCTCGGGGAGCCGCAGGACTCTACCCACTGACCGCATCCTGGAAGGCTGGGCACCCTGGGGGCCCCCCCCAGGAGCCAGACAGCCCAGCCATCTTGAACCCCAAACACCCCACAGGAGCCCGACGGCACCCTGCAGTGGGTCCCTGCGGGATGCCAAGCCCGACCCGTCCCCTGGCCCGCCCTGGCCCCGCGTGCGCGCACTGGTTAGACGAGAACCGCTCATCCGCCCACATCTCACAGGAGGAAGCCGCCGACTCGCCGGGGCCCCCCAGCCCACCACTCGGAACACAGCTGTTCCTTCCTGGGCCGCCTCCAACACGGCAGGTCAGAGGTATGGTGTGCCCACTTGCGCACACAGTCTCACCCCAGGAAAGCCTTGGACAGACCTGTGCGGGTGGGAAGCGCTCTCTCACACGAGAGCCACACTGAAGCTGGGAAGCCACCCGTAGCTCCGGTCTCCCGTCACGCCGCGTCCCCAGCCGGCCAGGGCGTCCGCTCTGAGCCCTCCGAGAGCCCCCACAGCCGCTGTCTGCTGCGTCCTGCCCAAGACCACTCCAGACAGAAGCAGACACCGCCGGGGGAAGGGTGGGGCAAGCGGGGCCAAGGGCGCTGCCTTACCAGGAGCTGGCAGCCACGCGGGAGGGAGACAGACCTGCTTCCAGCAGGAGAGGGAAGCCGGCGCCTCTGCAGCCCACAGGGGGCCGGGGCCGCGGGAGGAAGGCTGCTCCGCTCAGCCCAGCCCAGCCGCAGTGCGAGCCATCTGCCGGCCGCTGCCGCAGAGCCGAACCGGGCCAGCGGCGACTCGGGCTGGGAGCCGGGGGCGGGGCGGGGTGGGGTGGGGGCAGGGGGCAGGCATGGAGGAGACAGCCCCCTCCGCCCTGTGTGCTGGCTGGGACATCGCTGCCGAGCCCCGGCCCCCCTCCCTCCATAGAGGGCGCCCAGAACCGCCTTCCAGAAGCGAGGCCTCCCAGGCGGCAGCAGAGCCCAGAGGGTCGCCCTTCCCTCCCAGACCAGGACGAGGCCTGGGGCCCGGGGCCAGGGTCCCCTGGGACTGCAGGAGACAGGCGTGGGGTGGCGCCAGCTCACAGCACCCGGTCCCAGTCCTCCAGCTGGGGTCCTGCCCCACGATGACCCCTCCCAGGCCACAGCAGGGCCTCCCACCCGCCCGCGCTCAGAACTGCCTCGTGTGGAACAGCGCCGCCCAGCCCGGCTCCCAGGGCCCCTCCGCGGGCCCCGGGGGGAAGGCGGGCAGCTGGTGGCCAGGGCCCCGGACCACCGAGAGCACAGCCAGTGCGCAGAGCCGACACGAACACTGCAGACACCGCAGCGGCACAGCCAGGACGACCCTCGCATGTGGACACCGAGCAAGAACGGGCACTGGGCCCCCGTGAGCTCCACGGGGACCGCTTACCCGGCAGGACGGAGACACTGCCCGCTGCCCAGGGGAGGCCGGCCCCAGCCTGCACCCGGCGGGGGGCAGGAGACCTTTGTTCACACGGGCCAAGCCGCACGGGAAGCGCCCCGCATGTGCTCATGGTTGGATCCCCGTGCACGTAAAGCTGTTTGCCAAAGCAGACAGAAAGGCACACAGCGCATTCTAGAACCAGCCGGCTCACAGGTCGGGGGACGGGGCCTGGGGGCCTACCAGGACACGTGGGACATCACACCTGCATGCACTAGGACACGCTTCATAGACAGCTGTGTGTGCCACCTACTCACTCATAAAAACTAAACAAACAAGACTTTTAAATGTCCAGGTCAACTCAGGAAGGGAGGCAGGCATGTGTCAAGTACCTTATAGTCTACCCTTTATTTTTTAAAACTCCCTTAAAGTCCAAGTTATAAGCACAACGTGGTGCCCTCCCCTGTGAGGACTCTGCAGCTGCCCCGAAGCGGGGGGATCACCGTGCGGCCAGTCGCTCCAAGGAGGTCGTGGATTCCGGGGTTGATGCATGCGTCCCAGTGCAGCACAAAACCAGGGCGGCTCTGCCCAGCTGAGCAGACCCTCCTCGCTGAGCCTGGGATGGGCACACGTCCCCGTACAGCGGGAGGCAGGACACGCAGGCAGCATCACTCCTGGACAGGGTGTCTCTGGCGGGGAAGGGGGTCGCGCCAGCGGGAGGGGTCCCTGATGATCAGAGGGGCGGCATGTCCTCCAGGCACGATGCTCGCAGCTCAGGGAAGGAGCAGGCTCTCCTCTGGCGACAGCAGTGCAGGGCGGGACCTGAGTCTCCCCCATCGGACGCTCCGGGCCAGGCAGCAGAGGAAACCCCACCACACGGAGGTTCCTGCGCTGGTCCAGGCATCCCGTCCTCTGTCCTCTCTGCCAGGACAGAGGCGAGGACCCTGGACACGGGGGAGGAGACGCGAACACTGGAAGCAGCTGTTGTCAGGGCTCCAGAGCAGCCCTGGGAAGAACAAGCCTTTTCCTGCATGTCAGGACGGTCCCGACAGTGTTGGGTTTGACCCCCAGGCCCTGTGTGAGCGTCTCTGCCAGGAACCAGAGGGTCTGAAACAAGACACACAGCTCGGAGAAGTCTCTGCTGCTCACCCCCACCACCGCGGCAGGGGCAGGACTCGGACGTGACTGGGATGCGGGGCTGATGAGGCAAACCAGCCTGTGCAGGCGAGTCTCGCTAAAACGGGGGTAACTGAGACGAATTCAGGGCCCTAACAACAGCTGGGGACGCGCTGCTAAGAAGACTCGGCCACGGCCGTGGCGAAATCCCGAGTCAGACCTGCCTTCAACACGCCCTCTGGACTGGAATGCTTTTTCCAGGTCAGCAAAGGCTGCGTGACGCAGCTCCACGACAACCAAGCGACCCGTGAGCTTAACGTGACGCTTTTTTGTATTTGAAACGTACAACAGAGACCTCAGGATCATCTGAAGAGCATCCACCTCCTACATGGCTGGCCTTATTCTGCGCACTTTACATTTAATTCCATTTCGTTCTCTTATTATAATAAACCCTACAAAGGGACTGCAGTGAGACAGGAATATGCTACCTGGCTTCCCAGGCTCAATCTTCCCATGGGCAAACACAGTTCTAAACAGAAACATCTATGCACACCCACCTCCCCACAAGGAGCACACGGGAGGCCTGCCAACCACTTCTGTTCACACTGAACTGGGGTCCTAACCAGTACAGCCACATCCGGAAAACACATGGGCAGTGGGAGGACTGGAAAAATAGAAACCTGTAATTATTTTACAGACAATGTGATTGTGTACACAGAAAATGCAAAAGAATCTATGGACAAACTATTAGAAGTAAGAAATGAACTTACTAAGCAAGGGGCCTAGATACCACATGTAAAGAAATGCAATACTGTTTTTAAATACTAGAAACAAAGAGAAAGGGGCATGTCATTACAAATGACACCATTTACAACAGCGTCAAAAAATAGGAAACAACAAGGAACAAATCTTCCAAAAGCTGGTAAGACCACATCAGTGAAAACCACAAAGTGCTGCCGACAGGAATGAAAGAAACTGAAGTGAAAGAGACAGCCAGCGTGAGAGGAAGGCGAACGGTCAGTGCCCCGCACGCTGCAGGGCGGAGGCTCTGCCGCTGACCGGCACGGCCTCTCCGCGGTGGGCGCCACAGGCACATGCCCCAGCAGAATCACTGCAAACAGGCCCAAGCTGGAAACTGCTCATCTCCCCCAACAGCAGGATGACCAGGTCACCTGTGCTATAACACACTGAAAAGACACAATAAAAGGCCAAAATGACGTGGGCAGGCACTAACCACCAATGGAATGCACTTTAACACTGTTAGCCCTGTTCTGTCCATTTTATTTCCATTTTTTAAAACGGGCTTTAAAGACCCTCACGTGAAAAGCAAGACCAGAAAGGTCTCCAAAGAGAGCGAGGGGAGTATCTCTACGACCCCGGAGACAGGAGAGGATTTCCCACACAAAACTGAAACAAAAAGAATGAAGAAGAGAATGAACAAGTCAGCCACACTGACAGTTTTACTTATCAAAAGATGCTATAAGTAGAATTTAGAACATCATCTCATAGATCTGGGGAAACAGTTACAACACGTATCGCTGATAAAGACTAGAAACTAGAATAAAGGACGCCCACAAATCAATACATGGCTTCCGTGATAGCCAGTTGGTAAAGAATCCGCCTGCAATGCAAGAGACCCTGGTTCAATTTCTGGGTCGGGAAAAAATCCACCAGCAATGTAGCAAGACCTGGGTTCAATCTCTGGGTTGGGAAGATCCCCTGGAGAAGGGAACGGCTACCCAACTCCAGTATTCCGGCCTGGAGAATTTCATGGACCGTATAGTCCATGGGGTCATGAAGAGTCGGACATGACTGAGCAACTACCACTTTTTACATTTCACAAATCAATAAGGAAAAGACCAGACAACAGAAAATGCACAGCAAGCACTTGAGGTTGCCAACGAGATGTGAACCAGGAAGCCAGCCTCCCCAGGTCAAGTGAAAATATGCACACTCAGCTTCCAGCCAGTCCCAGCCAGGTGCGTGCCACAGGGGGGTCACACACGCGGGGGCCAGGATGCTCGGAGCAGCATGGCTCCCAGACTCATTCGTGGGGGAGCAGGCCACGGCTGGGAGCAGTGTGATGGAGGAGTCATAAATCCACCAGCACAACTCAAAACAGGCAGAGCCGAACCGTCGTGGGCAGAAACACACGGGCGATAATACTGAGGAACACGGAGAAGACGACTGCTACAAAATCACGACGGTGGTTCCTTCCGAGGGGGAGAGGGAGGATGGCGCTCAGGGCGGCCCCAGGGGACGGCAAGCCGAGTCCACGTGCCCACCTCACCCTTGGTACTGACCTACGGCCCACAAAGGGTGCCTCCAACAGCCCCACACCCGACCGAAGCCTCAGGACCTGCCACCGCACCTGTCCAGGAGGAGGGCGCCCGGAGGATGCCACAGGCACCGTGCCCCGCATCCATCCCACTGAGGCCCCGGCCTCCTGCAAGCGGCCACAGGCTGCAGTAACCCCCGTTCCAGCCAGCATGAGGACGCGCCCACACCAGCCGCTCTGGAAGTCGGATGCTGCCAGCTTTGCGGCTCTGTCTCTCCCCAGCCCCACCCCGGCACGAATCCTCGCCCGCCACCCAAGGAGCTGACAGATGTCCACCTTCCCAGGGGTTCAAGTCCCGGGCAAAATGCAGATGTCCTGCGCTTCCCAGCTTCCTCGCCAGGGCTGGGCAGAGAGCCAAAGCCACCTCCCCGGACCGCGGCCCCACACCCTCACACTGCACTCCAGCTGGGGCGTCTTAGTTCTGAAGCTGGGTCGTGGGCGCACAAACAGGTCACTATGTTACCCTCGGTCTAGCTCTCTGCTGGAAGTATTTCAGTCTAAAACCCACTGCATCTCACCAACGGCAAAGGAAACAAACCAGCACGAGCGCGTCTCCCGGCCCGGCCAGCAGAGGCCCTAAAGGCCAGAGCCGCAGGGCAGCGCAGACAGGCAGACGAGCGTGCCTGGAAACTGCCCGCGGGGGCATCACCCAGCACCGGTCCTCGCCAAAGGTCAAAACCAACCAGGGGCACGGCGCCAACCACGGCCTGTTGGCACGCACAGGCCTGCCTGCATCTGAAAACACCGCCATCTCTCCACGCATGAGTCCCACCTTTAAGTTGCTATCCTCCAGAAATAATCAGAAAGGAACCAAAGATGCTTACATAAGCACGACTTAGAAAGGTGGGGATATTCTGAAGCTTCACTAAGGACATAGTTACGCAGACCGCCCCCCGCTAAGCAGTAAAGGTGGCGTTCGCAGCATGAGTAAGTACCCTGAGTTAGAAAGAGAGGAAGAACTCCGTACACAGGTCGATCCAAACCATGTAAGAAAATACACTTGACAGTAAGAAAAGAATGAAAGGCACCGAAATGCCACAAGCGATTCTCTCAGATGATTTTTACCCTCTGTATTCCTTTTCTTATTTTCCAAATTTTCAACAAGAAAAACGTTTTCAAGTACCAAGTGGCGCTTCCCTGGTGGCTCAGTGGTAAAGAATCCGCCTGCCAGTGCAGGAGACACGGGTTCAAACCCTGGTCGGGGAAGATCCCACATGCCGCAGAGCGACTGAACTCAAGCACCACAACTACTGAGTCTGTGCTTGGAGTCGGGGAGCCGCGGCCAGGGAAAAGCCCAACGAGCAGCGAAGAACAAATCAACTAAAGTAAAGGGCGCTTTTAAGCAAGAACAGCCTTAAAGCGCGGAGGAGCAGTATCTCCGTGGTAAAACCTGGACCTTCTCCTGCCAATTAGGGCCCTCATCAGCAAGAGCAGTGTCTCTGGGAAGGCTAACAACCTAATTAAGATAATGGGTAACTGAGATCAAATGCTTCGGCCACTTGTCAGCCCGTCACAGATGGAGCCGGGCCCCCCAGAGCCGTGCCAGAGACAGATGGGCCTGGCGGAGGCCGGAGTTTTCTTTAGCTGAAACCGAAGGCCCTGTTGAATTCCCCAGAGACTCCTCCAGCGCCCCCCCCCCCCCCCCCCCCCCCCCAGCACACCCCCAAGAGGGAACCCTGGTAAACACAGCAGCACCAGCGCAGCCGGCGCCCCAGGCCTCGCCGACCCCCCGGCGCTCAGCTGGGCATGCAGCCCTCCCACCGAGCTCAGCACCGCCCTGCCAGTCCACAGGGAGGAGCCTCCCTACCCCGGACGCCACGTCTCCAGATGCCCGCACGGCTGCCCACGCGCATGCAGGTCGGAAGACAGAGTCGAGGAGACCACTTTGAAAATCGAGCGAGAAGACAAAAAAGAGAAGCTAAGAGAGAAAAGATGACGGAAAGATGGCCGTCCAGGAGACACTGAACCCGGATAAGAGCAGGCCCAGGAGGGGCGATCCGAGGACAGGGGTGATTGTTCAGAACCAAAGAACATGCGTTTTCAAGATGAAATGGCCCATTAAAAGTCGCTAAACACAGTAGAGATAAAAAATGCATAAAGGGCCAAAATACGCAAGCAAAATTTCAATAGCCTTCATAAAATAAGACAACATGGACTTTATAAACAAATATGATAGCCGAACCTGGAATAGGAAGCGCAACCCTCTCCAGAGCTCTCGCCCGGAAAACCCCCGGGACAGAGGAGCCCGTGGGCTGCAGCGCATGGGTCACGGAGGGGGGACACCACCACGTGACTGGCACTGGGCACAGGGTGACTGATGCAGCCATCGCTGCTACACTGAAGCAGCCTGCCACGAAGGGCGCAGACGCACTGCGCCTGTGCACGAGCCGGGGGGACGCTGCGCTTCCAGGGCAGGAGGCAGGGGCCAGCCCAAAGGAGCGAGAATCATGGGTCACAGCTTCTCCCGGAGGGAGAGTTAGAGACACGGAGTGAGGCCTCCAAAATGCTAGGAGAGAAAGCATTTTCATATAAAACTCTGTATCCAGCTAAACTACTAATCAAGCATTAAGGTAGAATAAAGATCTTTAAAGCAACTTCACTTCCCATGGACACGCTCAGGCCACCACTAGAGAAGCCAGTCCTCTGAGGCCAGGCGTAAACCTAGAACCTGGAAGAAGGGGGCGCGGGGCCCCTCTGCAGAGACACCAAGGAGGGGCGGCTAAGAGTGGGCAGGAAAGCAGCCACTCCCAACTGGATAAAACCCACACACATCTGAGCATCCTGAGGAGAGATACCGGCAGAGGACCAAGGAATACTGAGCGAGGGAAAAGTACCGAGGAAAAAGGGCAAACAGATGACGACGACAGCTTCAAAGAAATAGAAGCGGAAGGAGAAGAAAAGGTAATCTTTGTGAACACTAGTCCTCAGCTGTAAAACGCTGTCTCTGGTCATAGAATGTAAACACTGATTACAAATCTAAACAAACTTATTCAGATTTATGAGCGGACAGGGCCCAAGGGGCTGATGCTTTAAATGAGCGAGGGTGGAGAGTGGAATTTTCGTCTAGCGGCAGTGGGACACGCGTGTCACCGTGAGCCGTGTGGTTAAACGCCAGCAAGGACCAGAGTTCATAGCTGAGCCTGGGGCCCTCTGGGCAGGGATGGGCTGTCTGGCTTCCGTGCTTTGCCTCTGATTTTAATCAGCGATGAGAAAGTATCCCTTAGCCGCTCATGGATGTGACTGGTGAAAACAAGCTTTTAAACGTACATGCTTTTCTACCTACTGAACGAAGAAGCGAATGAATGCACACAGATATGGTATATATTTCATCCATTACAAAACACAGTTTCACATCTCTGAACGCACCCTGTGTGCACATGGGGAGTCCCAGACAGCAGCTGTCACGTGAGAACTGGCTGCCGTTCCTGGGGGGCCAGACTTTGCAATATTCCAGTCACTCGGGGACCCCCTCAGAGTGGGTGAGTTTTGGTTCTTGAGCGCAAACTTGCAGAATTTTGAGCCACGGCTGAGAGACAATCTCAGAATAACATGAAGTGCTCTTAAGAGGCGTGGCCTCGGCGATGCTTTTTGGGCTTTCTATTCTGTTTGTTCATGACTGGCTGTGCTGGGCAGCCACTGTCGCACAGGTCTCGCTCCAGCTGTGAAGAGGGGGAGCCACTCTGGAGCTCTGCACTCGGGCCTCTCTCGCTGCGGAGCACGGGCCCAGGCGCACACGGGCTCAGGGCACACGGGCTCCAGCGGCTGTGGTGCGCGGGCTTAGCTGCTCCACCGCATGTGGGATCGTCTGGGACCAGGGATCAAACCCGTGTCGCTGGCAGAGGGGTTCTTTCACACTGAGCCACCCAGAGAAGCCCAGCAATGTTCTTGAGGCCCAGAAAAGGGCACTTGTGCACAAATAAGTAATAATATAAGGCACTGTGTCCTTGTTGAACTTGTAGTTTTTATGTTAATGGGAAGCAGGTACTGGTGATCTTACAATCAATAACATCTTTCATGTGGTAAAATACGGTATATATAGGAATACCTACTGCAAAACTGTTCTCAATTATCCTAAAGTGTACACAATGCTCTGACCACACCACGGAGTATTCCATAAGCCCTGAAATGAATGAATTAAAATGGTAACAGATGACATGGGGAGATTTTCAACAGGAATTTGGTAAGACAAGATACAGAGGGTTTCCTTGGTGGGCGAGTGGTTGAGAATCTGCCTGTCAACTCAGAGGTCACAGGGTTGATCCCTGGCCCAGGAAGTTTCCCCGGGGCACGTAACGACGAAGCCCCATGTGCCGCACCCACTGAGCCACACTCAGAGCCTGTGCGCCACAATGCCTGAGTCCCTGCGTGGCAGCTACTGCAGCCCACATGCCTACAGCCCGAGGTCTGCAGCAGCAGAAGCGCCAGCAGCGGGAAGGCCGCGCGCCACCACGAGGCGCGGCCCCTGCTCGCAGCCACTCGAGAAAGCCCACACGCGGCAAGGGAGACCCAGCGCGACCAAAGGTGAAAAAAAAAATCAATCTTTCTTTTAAAATACAGAAAAACAAATTTTGATGAAAATCCCGCGCCCGTCCATATTTACATAGGTCTGTACATCAGCATGGGAGCACAGGATAAGTGTGGAAGGCCACGGGGGAGCAGAAGTCTAAGGTGCCCGTGACCTCCGCCCCTGGGGTCTCTCCCGGGAGTAGGCTCGTGGGCAGGAGCGATCCTGCAGGTATCACTAAGGTTCCTGAGCAGCTGATCTGAAGACAGAGATTATCCGGCGGACCCAACCTAACACACGAGCAACCTCCAAAGCAGAGTGTTCTCCAGATGGCCACAGAAGAGAAGGTCTGAACAAGGGGGTCGCCCTGCTCGGATGGGAAAGGGAGCTGGGACTGGATGCTGGCCCACAGCGTCAAGGAAGGGAGGGCGAGGACAGAGCGCGGCGGCTTCCGCCCTGGAGCCCCAGGGAACAGGGCGCCGCCTCGCACCAGCGGCTCCTCCTCACCCTCCATGCCCTCCTTTTGACCCGGAATGCCCATGGCGTTCTCCCGCGTCTGTCCCACCACTGGCTGCTGGGAGCAGGACAGGTAGCCTGCCCCTGGACCCACGGGTCCTCGGGGGAAGGACTGTGCCCCTCCACCCTCAGGGCTGTGCTTAATGGACTATACCTAGGGGCCTCCTCCACACCCGACCGAGGCTACTTAAATGCTGAGATTTGGGACTTGAACTGATTCTGTAAGGGGGTGAGATGTGGGGACCGGGAGGTGGGGTGCCTGCATTTTGCACGTGGATGAGGGTTGCTGGGACCATAGGGCAGGCTACAGCCGGAATTCTGGATGAGCCCAACGACCGAGCCAGTCTAACCACCTCCCCAAGGGTGGGTGGGGCTGTCTGTCATACGGCAAGAAGCGTCCCACAGACCTAATTAATTTCACTAATCAGTTCACTGGTTTCATCCAAAGGGAGATTATCCAGGTGGGCCTGACCTAACCACAGGAGCCTGTAAAAGTGGAGAGGAGAGCACGGGTCAGAGGACAAGGAGAGCTGATGTACCAGCAGGGGCCTGAAGGCGGGGGGGAGATAACCCCAAGACGACGGCCGGCAGGGAGGTGGGAGCCTGAGCTCCACAGCCACCAGGAGCCAGGACGACGGGGAGGCAGGCTGGGAGCCGGCCTCGCCCCCAGGCATCTTGATTCAACCCTGTGACTGACGCCCAACCTCCAGCCACACCACCCCAGCCTCTGAGTACACAACTGTGAGCGCACACACGGATATTATCAAAGCTGCCGAGTTTAGGGCGACTTGCGACCTGGCAAAACTAACACAGGCATCAGGCTGTTAACCAGCACAGAATTCACGATAAAGAAATTTGTATCAGACAAACTCAGCCACGTGAAATTGAGTCTGTGTGTTTGTTAGCACCGGGAGCAGTGTCTGTTCCCTGAAATACAGGGGTCACATCGGATGTCTCTGGACAAGGACACTATCAACACCAGAAACAGCTAGAGCTGGTGGGGGGGGGGGGGGGGAGGGAAACAAACTGTGAGGCCGCAGCCCGAGACGCAGCAAAGTGACCGACTGGTTCCGAATGGGAAAGGAGTACGTCAAGGCTGTATATTGTCACCCTGCTTATTTAACTTCTATGCAGAGCACATCACGAGAAACGCTGGGCTGGAAGAAGCACAAGGTGGAATCAAGACTGCTGGGGGAAATATCAATAACCTCAGATATGCAGATGACAGCAGCCTTATGGCAGAAAGTGAGGAAGAAATAAAAAGCCTCTTGATGAAAGTGAAGGAGGAGAGTGAAAAAGTTGACTTAAAGCTCAACATTCAGAAAACTAAGATCATGGCGTCTGGTCCCATCACTTCATGGGAAATAGATGTGGAAAAAAGTGGAAACAGTGTCAGACTTTATTTTGGGGGGCTCCAAAATCACTGCAGATGGTGACTGCAGCCATGAAATTAAAAGACGCTTACTCCTTTGGAAGGAAAGTGATGACCAACCTAGATAGCATATTAAAAAGCAGAGACATTACTTTGCCAACAAAGGTCCATCTGGTCAAGGCTATGGTTTTTCCAGTGGTCATGTACGGATGTGAGAGTTGGACTGTGAAGAAAGCTGAGTGCCGAAAAATTTATGGTTTTGAACTGTGGTGTTGGAGAAGACTCCTGAGAGTCCCTTGGACTGCAAGGAGATCCAACCAGTCCATCCTAAAGGAGATCATTGGAAGGACTGATGCTGAAGCGGAAACTCCAATACTTTGGCCACCTCATGCGAAGAGTTGACTCATTGGAAAAGACCCTGATGCTGGGAGGGATTGGGCAGGAAGAGAAGGGGACGACCGAGGATGAGATGGCTGGATGGTATTACCGACTCGATGGACATGGGTTTGGGTAGATTCCGGGAGCTGGTGATGGACAGGGAGGCCTGGCGTGCTGCGATTCATGGGGTCTCAAAGATTCGGACACGACTGAGTGACTGGGCAACTGAACTGAAGACCCAGAGGAGGGAGGATCCCCGGCCACACCTGCCCTGAAAACGCTGCGGGTTCCAAGGGGAGGGAAAGGGGCGGAGCTAGAGACCAAAGCTGGGCTCACCCACTTCAGTGAGTCTAAAGGAGGCCCTCCCCACACCAGGATGAAAGCTCAGAAGGGAAGGGAGCCACAGATAACCCCAGGGGCGGTGGGAAGAGGCGTCCGGGCAGCAGTAAAAACCCGGGCGGAGGAAGGCGAGAGTTCTAACCAGTTCACGGGACAGTACGGGGTGCAGGGCGGGTCCAAGAGACCTCGAGCTGCGGTCTCAGCTTCAAGGCCTCGCCTTTTCCAGGGCAGTCCGTGCGCGCTCAGCAGGCGGCGGCACCGGGGAGGCCAGCACGGACAGAAGGTGGTCTCCCCAGGAGTGGCCCCAACCGCACCCCAAGCCCGGGCGACGACGGCAAGGGCGCCGTGCCTCATACCAGCCCGAGACCGGACACGAGCAGGGACCGGCCCGCGGCGGGCAGAGCAACGGCGCTCAGTGCCGCGGGAGCCGCGGTCAGCGCGCACGCACCCACGGCGGGCGGAGCATCCGCGCTCCGTGCAGCGGGAGCCCGGCCCAGCGCGCACGCACCCACGGCGGGCGGAGCATCCGCGCTCCGTGCCGCGGGAGCCGCGGTCAGCGCGCACGCACCCACGGCGGGCGGAGCATCCGCGCTCCGTGCAGCGGGAGCCCGGCCCAGCGCGCACGCACCCACGGCGGGCGGAGCATCCGCGCTCCG
>CM035301.1:18866314-18951780 GCA_020226075.1 Hydropotes inermis
CGCAGCGGGAGCCGCGCTCAGCGCGCACGCACCCACAAGCACCTGCCTGAACTTCGCAAGCCGGCTGAAAGGAGACACGAAAGCCCGCACCCCCTCTGATTTAGCTCACAAAGTTCACACCGAGGCAAAACCGGGCCATCTGGAGAAAAGCGAAGCGTCCCAGTCGGGAGCCGGGCCGCCCGCCGAGGGCACCCTGCCCAGCGGGGGTGACGGAGCTATTTTATAACTGCTGGTTCTGCTGCACAGACGCGGCTTTGTTTGTAACGGTTTCCTTTAATTTATTCTTTGTTTACTGCTGTTTGCGTCGGGCCCTCACTGCCGAGGGCGGGCTCTGGAGGGTGCACAGCCTCAGCAGCTGCGGCCCCCCTTTCCAGAGCACAGGCCGAGGGCTCGGCTGCTCCTTGGCCTGCCACCCCCCCCCCCCCAAAATCAGAGGTTGAGGCCGTGTCCTGCCTTGGCGGTGGACTCTGTACCTCTGAGCCACCAGGGAAGCCCTCAGATGTGCTTCCTATCTGCTTCTGTAAAAAGGAAAACGGTTCATCGTGGTGGTCTAAGGGGAGCCAGGGTCTCGGACAGCTTTCTTCTCTGTATTTTCACCAGCGGTTCAGTCTTTAAGATGAACGTGTGTTGCTATACAACCAGGACGGAGGGTGGGCAGGACAGTCCCACACGCGGTGGGCAGACCTCCCCCTAGCTCCCTGGCCGTGGGCCCCAGCCCTGGCACCCCACATGCTGGGCTCCCAGCCCCACCTCCACCCCCACCCGCGAGCAGCAGGCGCCTCCCTCAACCCTCCTTTTCAGCCACACGTTGTGGAAAGTTTGCCTACACACAGGCTCCTAGTCTGTCTCCTACTCGCCCTCCTGGGTAACAAGGAAACGCTGCAGGCACCTGCAAGGGAGTGAAGAACGGAACAGACCCACTGGAAAGGCCATCCTAGAAACGGGTGAGAAGTCTTCCCTCCAAAAAAGAGCTATGCGGATCTGGGGTCGTAATTCCTGTGTCTGTGTTTGTTCATGGATTAGTATGGTGAGGATGTTATATACACACACAGTAGCTCTCTCTGAAAAGCGTGTATCTCATTCGCAGTCTTTAAAAGCCTGATGAAATGGTAGCATACGTCTGAACACAGCCGCTGGCTCTGCACGCCTCTAGCTCATTCCCGTTCAGTGCTGTACCGTATCTCACCGTAAGGCACTTAATGGGCCATTCTGCCCGCTCATCAGTGAGGAAGTCTCCAAGACAGCCCCAAGGGATCTCCTGCTTCTTGAGCTCTTCTGGAGTCTCCTCCAGTTTAACCACAAGGACACGGCGGAAGGGGCGGTGTGACTTCCATGTCCGGGTCGTGAAGACACTACAGCTTGCGCCTTGCACTCTCAGATCACGAGTTGGGGTGGAACTCAGCTGCCGCGCCGTGAGGACACTCCGTCAGCCTACGCAGAGCTGGGCCCTCCTGCCGACAGCCAGCATCAACCTGCCAGCCGGCATCACAAATCTTAAGTCACCTCAGATTCCAGAGATCCATCAAACTTGCTCAGGATGGCTTGGTATACATTTCTGGCTTGGGTTTAGTTTTCATATCCACATTCATAAGTGAATTTGGCTTTTAACTTTTTTCATGTCCTGTTTCTCTGGTTTTGATATAAACATTTTATTTGTTGTATAGAATTTTTGTTTTCTGGCATAGTCTCATGTAAAATATTGGAATAAGTCTTCTCATTGAATATCAGGTAGAATTTGCCTGTACAACCTTCTAGGTCATATGTGTTTGTGATTTTACTTTGGTTTTTGTGGGGGACATTTTCAAACTACTCAAGCCATTTCTTTCAAGGTTGTAAGTCCATTCAGGTTTTCTATCCTTCAGTAAATCTGGGTAGGTTATCTCTGTGTAAGAGATTGCCCATTTCAACTAAGTTTTCAACTTTACTAGCATAAAGCTTTCTAAAGTGTGTAGCATCTTTAGCTTTCCTCAGTCTTCCCAGCTTTGACTATTTTATCAGTGCGCTCTTCACTTTGTTGATCCTCCCCAATGCATGTGTATTTCCTGTCTTTACTCTCTGCTCTATATTGCTTCTTTGAATTTGTTACATCCTTTTTTAACCTAGCTCTGAAGGCACACAGCACATCGCTCTTCAGTCTTTATTATTTTCTAGGGTAGCCTTTACAGCCAGGCCGCTCTTCTAAACGTCATGGCTGCATCCTTAAGTTGCATTTTCATTACTCTTCAGTTCTAATTCATTTAAAATGTCTTTTTTGATCCTGACTTATTCAGAAGTGTCTTTGTGTCTAAATGTATGAGTGTGCGCAAGATGCTCTATCATTGTATTTCAACACCCATTCTGTCCTTTTTCCCTCTCTCTCAACAATGGGGATGACGATTATGTGTCCGGCGAGCACAGACTACACCTTCTGGCCTCCCTTGTAGGTAGGCAAGGCCTTATAGGGCTTCCCTAGTAGCTCGGGTGGCCAAGAATCCACCTGCAATGCAGGAGACCTGGGTTCAATCCCTGGGTTGGGAAAATCCCCTGGAGAAAGGGATGGCAACCCACTCCAGTGTTCTGCCTGGAGAATCCCATGGACAGAGGGGCCTGGCGGGCTACAGTCCGTGGGGTCGCAGAGAGTCTGATGTGACTGAGTGACTGACACACAGAGCCTGCCAAGTTCCAATGAGCCAAAGACGGGGTCATGTCATCTTCCAGGACACGGTCTGCAGGGACACCGTCACCCCTCCCGCTTCCTTCCTTCTTCCTGCCTTTCACCCTGCACCTGCGGATGGAAGGCACGGACTACAACAGTGGGGCTGGCCCTGGGGAAGCCGGGGCCCCTGGGGACCAGGAGCACTGCCCCCCAGGCCCTGAACCGACTCCCTCCGGACGTGAGAGTCTGCCTGTACTGGGCTCAGTCACTGTCAAATGCAATTCCTAACTGATGAAGACGGGTTTAAAACACCCCTCTGGAGGTGGCCCTCGGGCACAGCGGACAGCCCACTGGACTTCGGGAGATGACGGCACCACGGTGCTGGGCTTCTTGATCTCAGACGACCTCAGACACACAGAAGCATTTACAACTTGGACTAACAGTAAAACCAACAGCATCTCCTCCCCCACCCTACCTGCAAAAAGAGGAAGGCTTCCCGTGTCTGCGTCCCAGCCGCGTCAGCTCCCCCCGCCCCTCTGGCCATAGCTACTCTGGATTCTGTTCCACTTCCCCTGGTTTCTCCCTTAGAGTCACAGTCCACAGTTGTGCTAAATGACACTACCCTATTTTGCTTCTCTCTCAACCTCGTACAGAATGGCCACACTGCATATTTTCCTGTGCGTTTCTTTTCCCCTCAACGTTATGAGATGTGCCTATTAATACTATCCGGACACATGGTCGGCTTGGGTCCACGTCATTTACTGCATGAATACACCACGCACCCTCCACTCTGCGCTAATGGAGATACGGGTTTTTTCAGGCTTCAGGCTATTACAAAATGCTGCTGTTTCACTCTCCTACTCATCCCCTGGGGACCTCGGGGCAGTCTCTCCAGCAAAGTGCTTCCTGACATGGCACGTTCGGGAATGGATGACATCCACGTGGCACACGGGAGGTAAGCTAGAGGGGCTGGGGGTCTTCAGGGGCTGCAGCGGCAGCCCAGACTCTGGCCACCTTGACAGAGGTGGGAGCAGTCAGACAGAGGGCACCAGAGCCCCACGAGTGGGATGGGCACGTCGGCAACACTAGCAGAGACCCCCATCTCTTGAAGGGACCCATCAGCGTGCCGTCCCCTTGGCATCACATCAGCGTGCCCCCCTCCTCGCCAAACCTCAATACTGTCAGACTTCATTTTTGTTTAAAAAAAGAGGAAAAAAACAGCTCTGTGGTCTTAATTCCCATTTTCCTCACCACTAACAAGATGCCGCATCCTCTCACATTTACTGTCCACTCTTATTTCCTCTTCTGTGAACACCTAAGCATCTCTTTCACCAGTTTATCGGGCCGCTTCATCTTTTCAGAGACCTTCGCCCCCACTGTTAACATCTCCTGGATCGTGACTGTCCGTGTATTATGAAATCTCCGTGTTGACAGCCTGTTTTCCACTTTCCACTGTTCATCACTTGACAGAATAAGAGATTCTGTTTGTCAGTCTCTTCATAACTTTAGCTCTTTTGTGTCTTCTTTAGGAAAATTTTCTCTGTGCTGTTTATTATTCATTTCCAACTTAACTGTTTTACAGTCAGAGAACATGTTCTATCAATCAGGTAACTTAAAGTATGTTGAGTTTTACTTTCTGCTTGAACATGAGGGTTTGTGTGTGTTTACATGCCCACTGTTTATTTGACAATAAAATGCATTTTCTAATTGTTGAGTGGAAGGTTCTATAACAAACGTCCAACAGAGCAGAGATAACAAACGCCGGTGGGGGGAATGGGTGACAAATCCAGCCTGGCTGTCCGCTGACATACATACTGTCTGGGGCTTCCTTAAAGGGCAGAGTTCAGCAGCTGGGGCCGAGACTGCAGGGCCCCACAGAACTGAACACACTTCCCAGCTGGCCCTTCACGGGCTTCCCTGGCAGCTCAGCAGCCAAGAACCTGTCTGCAATGCAGGAGACGGGCTTGATCCCCGGCTGGCGAAAATCCCGCAAGAGAAAACAGCTACCACTCCAGTACTCGTGCCTAAAAACTCCCACGGACAGGAGCCTGGTGGGCTGCAGTCCCTGGGGTCGCAGAGCCAGACACGACTGAGCCCCATACCACCACCACCTAACCCTTCACAAAAGTGTTTGCCAACCCCTTTTGTTGCGTTCAAAACTATTTCCCTTTTGGCTGTTTAACATCAACTAAGGAGAAGAGCTGTGTAAAAACCTCTGACAAGGACACTTCCGACAGATCGCAACCTTTGTTTATGTTGAGGCTGCTTTATTACATCCGAACACCACGCCGCGTCCTTTCCTGCTGCATTTCCTCTCCTCTCCCTGAGGGGCTGGTCCCTTTTGCCCCTGGTAATTCTCTTCCCTGAAACGTCTGGATGACGTCGTCACTGGCAGCTTCCCGCCGGCCTTCTCTCCTCTCACGTCTGCATTCTGGGTGTGCCGCTCGGAAACCAGGCAGCAAGCAGCCGGCCTCAGTCTTCCCATCGGGATGTCTACCCCACTTACCGCACACGCACTGACAGACGGACTTGGTTTCATTTCCACCATCTTGGGCCGTATTTTCCTTCTGTGCCTTTTCCCACCCCTCGCCCGCCCCACCTCATTCCTGACATCCTCTGATAGGATGTCAGCTGGGCAGCTCTGCGGGCACGTGGGCTCTCTGTTCCCTGACCAGGGACGGAACCCTCGCCCCCCTGCCTTAGAAGTGCTGAGGTTTGATCGCCAGGGACATCCCCTACCTTTTTTAGGATTAGGAATTTTTTAACCCTATGTTTCAACCATTTTCCCCCAAAAGAAAGTAGTTCATTGCTTTTAGGACAAAGTAAGATGCTCTCAGAAATTCTTTTTAGTGGAGAAAATTCTTCTGGAACTTTAAGACTTTTCTAAAATGCTATTTTTGTCTGATACAATACAGAAAACTCTCTAGAGGCCACTGCCGGGGCTGGAGGGCGCAGTTCACAACCCCGGGTCCCCCCACCGCCGCTGGCTGAAGGCACCTGTGGCGAAGCAGGGCCTGCACTCGCCAGCGCCCTCCCTGCCCCTCTGCCGGCACCCACTCCAGCTGTTCCTCCCGCCTCGGCGCCCCATACAAGAGCCTGGGGGGCGGGGGGCGGGCAGGAGCCAGGCTGCTTCTGGTGAGGCTGGCTCAGAAGGAAAGCCAGAGGTCCTGTGCTCACTGCTGCCGCTTCAGGCCCTAGTCTGGTTGCGGGGTCAGCGCGCTTGAAATGAAGTGTTAACCTTTTCAGGCTTCTCCCTAACGCTGTATCAGGAACTCTAGACTGCAAATAAAGCGGAAAGGTTCATCAGTGTCTCTCCCTGCCAGAACACTGTAAGAACAGCTGAACCGTTATCCAGATTTACACCTCTCTGCTTG
Source organism: Hydropotes inermis (assembly GCA_020226075.1). Classification (NCBI taxonomy): domain Eukaryota; kingdom Metazoa; phylum Chordata; class Mammalia; order Artiodactyla; family Cervidae; genus Hydropotes; species Hydropotes inermis. The sequence continues at coordinate 18,872,324 of CM035301.1, forward strand.
CTTCTTTCTCGTTTATTGTGTTCTTTTTTTAAATGGAGAAATACATCATCTCTTTTCAAAATAGCGCTTGAAAAATACAAGGAGTACAGATACTATAAAACAAAGCAAACTCCAGTCATGAGATACTATGCACACCGTATGAAAAAATAGTCCGATATTCAGGTAATGAAAACTAGAATTTAAAAGGTCCAACTTTCCAGCTTGGAAAAACAAGTACGATTACACGAAACACTTAACAAACTAATTTCCCCCAATGTGTGAACAAAACGACAGGACTAAATTTGTGCCTGGCAATTTCAATGACACAATAGCTATTCAAAATACACAGGTAGTGTGCACACGCCACCCGATTTGACTGCAGCAGGAGGGGGAGGACACAGAGGCAGCAGGGACACCGAGCGCCAGGCGTCAGGAGGTCATGGCGAAGAGTCCCAATTACCGCACAGGCCACGACGGAAACGACCACCATCCAACCCTGGGGAGATTATTCAACAGGACGGGGAAAGAGCTTCAGAAGCTGCAGTTTGAGATGAAAAATGCACGTGTGGTAGAAAGGAACACTGTCGGGGGATGGCAAGAGCCAGAACCAGGCTGTATGGAAAACCTGCTAGGTCTGCTGTATCCAGAATAAGACTAAGTTTTCATTCATCTACAAGTGCGGGCATGCCTGTTTTTCAACATGAATGTCCTGCGGCTTAATCATGAGTGGTCTTTTCTTCTAATTTAAAGAAAGCTATCTCGAATCTTTTGCAGGATAAACAAGAGTAGAAAGCTGACCAGATGTCAAGTGCTTGCTAGAAACGTTTTATGTTTCTACATGTAAATTTCACTAATGAATTTTCATAAGTCACTTACAAATAAAAATTGATTTAAAATTCTAGAGAAGATGCTTCTGCTAACACTTTTAAATTAGAAATTAACTTTACCATAAGCAGGTATTCTGTGGAGTATATGCATTTTCTCTTATGTGGAGACTGAACGGCCATCCAACATGGATAACATGCTTCACAGGAATTACTTTTAGTAAAACTTCACTGAAATACTGGCCAGGTGGCCACAGGACTGTTGGTTTCACATCATGGTTAAGAAAACACTAGCACACTGAGTTTTCTGTGAAACAATATACAAGCGCACCTTGTGCACACAAGCAGAGAGAAGGCAGTAGGGCTGGGGGATACAAACAGTTCTTTCTTAAGACAGATGATTAAGGGTATGAGAACACCGAGCTTTGTTAGCTCAATTCAGTATCTGCTGTCTGACCACTGATTGTACGCACCCTGAAACAGTTCTACAGATAAAACCAGTGTCTCCTTTCTTGATCCTGTCCCATCAAAACCAAACACCTACTAATTACTGTTCCAATGCCAAGTGCACATCCTAAGAGCTGATATTTCATTTGAAAGGGTTACCTCACAGGACTGAGCCAGGTGGACCTGATGCTGGGTTACCTCACAGGACTGAGCCAGGTGGACCTGATGCCTTTTCTGAAGTACAGTACACCACTCACCGCACAATGGGAACCCATCTGAAGATTAATAGTGAAGAACAGCCTTCAGGAAAAACTGAAATTCATCAAGCTGAAAAATCTAAAATTAGTTCTACTTTCTAATAAAAATATACATAAAGTGCATCAGCATAATGAATTCTGATACCAGTTTGTATTGCAAACTTCCCCAACAATACATCCAACATCAATCCCGTCCAGATGTCAGTCATGGGTACAAATATAGCTGGAGAAGTTCTTTCCTCATTTTTTCCTCCTAAAGGGCAGGAGTTCTTTGAAATAGCATAACTGTGGCTAAACACATAAGTAACCTCACACATTAATAACAGCACTTCTAGCTTCACATACTAACCTGGACTTCTGACCAAGGTCAGCCCATGAGAGGAGGCCCCAAGCGTACCTCATAACCCTATCTGGGGCCGCGTCTAGTCTGGCACCCTTCGTTCTCCTCCATTAGCACGTGCAGACAGCAGGTTGAGTTGGCAGATACTGTTTGTGGCCCCTCGAGGTGTTTTTCTCAGTTCAATCGGTTTTATTGAATTCCTGGTAACCGGAATAGGATCTGCGGGGAGAGCAGGGGTACTGGGAAGGCCTAAAGTGGATGTCCCGTGAGCCCAGCAGAAGCTGCCGTCTGAATGGTTTTCAATCGAGCCACACTGGTCTCTCTCTGAGAACATTCCTCTTGTTTTGGCTGCCTCGGTCCTTTCTTCTTGGTGACACGACAATGTCCTCTAGACTCCTACGATAGGATTCGCTATGCTTGCTGCTGCGCTCCCTGAAGGCCTGGGTGGATGGCTGACCAGCCGTGTCGAGGAAACAACTCTGGTGACCATGGGCTTCAGTGCTGGAGGTACAGCTGGCTGTGAAGCAGTCTGAGGGATGCTTTCACTGGGCGGGCCTCCCGGGCTGTCACTGGGATTTGCTTGCTGAGAGGAAACTTCAGGAAACTGTACACCAGTCACAGATGCTGCCGCTGCAGCCGGGGCAGGACTGTTTCTGCCTTGAGTGCTGCCAGTCACTGGGCCAGTCTTCGAAGCGGCAGGAAGTGATGATACAGGTGTGCTGTTCTCACCGTCGACAGACAAGTCAAGGCTGCCGTCATCCAAGGCTGTCAATCTGACACCTTCTGTCGAAAATGTTTTCTTTTTCTGAAGCACATGATTAGGCAGTAGTTGATGAAGTTCCTTTCTTTTCAAATGCATTGCAGCAATTTTCATGTCCATCTCAAACATTTTACTATTTATCGCTTGCCTATACACAGTGTCTGTGAAAGACTGGATATCATAGGTGAGGTCAATACTGAGAACGTCAGAGTTTTCTGGCTTTTTTAACACTAACCCAATCACCCACATTGTACGAAATTCTTCCTTGTCAGGACTCTCCTTGGGTGCTGGAAACGACTGAGGATTCACATGAGCCAGGGTAATAAATTCATTCTTCTCCAAGCTTCCAACCAGGATTCGGATTTTTGATTCCACCAAGCCCACCCACTCTAGATGTTGTTTCTCTGTTGGCGCACTTGCCAGAAGCACAATATAATGCTTGTACTTCTGGAAGAAGCTGGGTGCTTCAAAAAGTTTGGACCACTCTGCCTTACTCAGCAAAATCTCATGTGTGATAGCAAGCCCTTGCTTAAACTCCTCAATCATGACCATCCGTGTTGAAACAGACACGTTGTACGTGGAGTTCTGCTGTGGGTATGCTGGTGTGATTATGGGCATGAGATGGTACCTATCACTGGGATTTACTCTTGGGTCCCAAACAGGCAAATTCAGATTTCGTTCTTCCGGCTCTTTCAGTAGCACGGGATTCGGCCATTCCCACTCAGAAAACACCAAGAAAAATTTACGGACAAGAGTTGATGCTATGGCATTTGGATAAAGCTGGCAAGTTCTTGCTACTAGCATCGCCCAGGAAACACCCCCGAGGAAACCTAGTATATTGGAATAAATATTGTGACATTTGGCCCACAGCTTGATGGCTCTCAGAGTTAATCTGAAGTTGTCAATGTTTGGTACTAGATGTAAAATCTCATCAGTTACCCGGCAACCATTAAGGCTTCTTATGCATCTTATATCTAAGTTTTTAAGCAGACTGTCATCTCTTAGGTCCAAATCTTCAGGAATAGTCTGCAGTGCTAATCTTGCAAACAAAATATCAATCTCTATCCCATCGAAACACAGTTTGATAACCGGTACAAATGCCTCCTCAACAGCCCTTAAATCCTTTACTTCTTCATGTAGTTTCAATTTATCATAGAAGGAGGTGAAAAAGTCGCTTCGATCAACGTGTCTCGGTGCCACGCACAACGCATCGATATCTGCACCTTTCGTATGCACCCCTAACCTGTAAGAACCAAATGTAAAGATTTTCCCTCCAACATTTTCAATTACAGCTTGTGGAAGGCTCTTGCTTTCACTGATTTCTCGTATCCATTCCTTTACCAGATTATTTAATTTCTCCAAAATTAAAATCCTGCGCTGCAGTTCCTCTTCCTCTTCAAAAACCCCGAAGGGCTTCAGAGTTTCAATTAATTTCTGGGTAAGTATGCAGTCAGTCTCCCTGGGGGGTGCTAAACTGATGGGGGAAGAGATGCCGTAGTGCTTGGGCGGCGGCGGGGTCCGCTGTGGTCCCAGGGTGGTCACCGGAAACGGCATCATCTCTAGCGCTGGCCCTGCCACGCCGCTTCCCCCGCCACCGCGACCTCCGTGGCCGCCGCCCGGGTCATGATCCGCTGAGGCGGGAGGGGCGGGGCTCCTACCAGCCCAGGTCCGACCCGCTCCCGCTCCGCTCCCGCCGCTTCAAGCGCCTCTCCGCGGTCCCCTCGGCCCCAACATGGCGCCGGGGCCCTCGCCGCTGCGTTCTAGAATGCCCACGCACGCCACGCCACGCGCCACGCACGCCGCGCACCACGCGTGCCACGGCGCAGGCGCGTGCGCAGAGCCTCATGGGGGCTGTAGTTCCGGGGGCTCCGCCCCGATGTCCGGCCGGTCGGGGCTGGCAGGGGTGCGCCCCTGCTCCGGCCGTGTCAAAGCTGCGGGAGACATTTGCTCAGACCTACCGTCCATCTGCTCGCTCGCCATTTCCTCCTTGCCGGCCTCCGTCCCCTCCCGCGGCACCTTCAGGGGGCCTCTGTCCTCAGGCCCGTCCTTGAGGACCCCTGCAAAGCGGGGCCGTTGCGGGGGGGTGGCTCCGTCACGTCCCCGGTGGTCGGCCTCCTGGGTGGCAGCAGGGCAGCCGCAGCCGCTGCTCCGGGCTCTCGGTCCTGCCCTGTCCAGCTCTGAGGCTCCCATCTGCCAACCTCTGGTTTCTGCGGCTCCCGGTGCGGAGTCTGCAGCCGGCTAGCCCGCGGCTCGCCGCTCTTGTCTTTGTGACTGCTGCAAAAACCCGTCTGAAATGTCCTGCGGCATCGCCACCAGGGAGCAACGGGCGAGCCTCTGGTTCAAATCACGCGGCAAACGCAGAGTCCTGAAGCGGAAGACTGGTGCTCGCCGAGTCACGCCTCCGGGTGACTCTCGGGCGCGTCCGTGGAGCATGTCCCCCCTCCGCTCTCTTGACCCTCTTCGCGTGGACATGTGCCAGACCTTCCCATCAGTTCCCCGTGACTCTCAGCCCATGTTTCTGTCTGCATGACGCCGGGTCTACCTTGTTCTCTAGTTCTCTTCGGTCGTATTTAGTCTGCTGTTTAAGCCATCACCAAAGTGTCCCTTTACAAACGTGCATTTTTATTACTAAAAGCATCTTTTTCTTTTCCAAATCCTCCCTACCTTTTGGGATGACATTCTGTTCTTTCCTGTTTTCCTTCTACTTGTATTTCATTAAATATTTTAAAACTACTTACTCAATATTTTATAACTAATGGTTCCAGTTCCCAGGTTCTTGATAATTTGATTCTATGGTTTTCTACTGACTCATTTCAAGTAGCATCACTTCATGTGTCTTGTTATTTGGGGTTCTGAGCTCATCTCTGGCCAGATCTGGGAGGCCTGTGTGGAAGGATGTCCTTCCAAAGAGTACTTTGTTCCATCCGATGTCCTTGTACATCATCAAATTATGTACAATGTAATTTCTTATCCACATCAGTTAAATAGTACAATTCTGAACTCCAAACATGTGAGAGGAAGAGTGATTTTCAATTCCAGGAAAGAGTATTTAGTTTTTCCCACCCAGAGCCCAGGTCAAGAGAGAGAACTCTTTGTCATCTCCTTTTACCAGGTAACAAATTCTTCCTATTCTATCTTTTCATTGAGTGTGTCCGCCTTTATAGTTTTCAAATAGATATGAGGTCTCAGTTCCAACTCGCTACATCTTTCTTGGACAGCTATTAAACTTAAGTTTCTTGATTACAAAGACTGGCAAATAACTGCAAGGCAATTTTAGCCTCATCATCAGTTCAGACTCTAAGGTCCTCATTTTGTCGTTTTTTTCACCCCTAGGGATTCCTTTATTTTGGGAGGTTCTCAGCTAAGCATCTAAAAGGAGAATTGTTACAATTCATCCAGCACTTCCAGGTACTTTATACAGAAAGCTCTTCCAGGCTAATTAATCCCACGTATTTCCAGAAATGTAAGCACCACTTTCTCAACCTATTTCAACGTGGTATGCATGTTAAACATTCCAGCAACATAGCTACCAACAGGGCATTTAGTGACCTCCATGTTGCTTAATACAGTGGCTTCTATGGCCTGCACCTTTTCTGACCTACAGTAGACTCACACTGGCCTCCACGGTATCACCCACTGTGTTGTCTTGTACATCTCTGGTCTCCCCTCAGTCTAATTTGCTCCTTCTTCATTACTTTTCCTCTAAAGTTGGAGCTCTTCCAGTTTCCTTGTTAGGCCCTTGACTCTTCTCACTGTATATGTATTTATTACCTGGGTCATCTATCAGTTTTCACAGCTTAAGTATCACCTATTAACAGCTTCAGTTTTTATAACCTGCTCTCTTCTGAGCTCCAGATCCACATCATCTGACTTCCTTCCTGATACCTCCACTTGGATGTCTCAAACTGGACACAGTCTACAGAGAACTCTTACTCTTCCCTCCATAATCTGTTTCTCTCTGGGAAGTCACCACTTTGGTAAATGGCACCTCCACCTACTCAGCTGTTCTTATCAGAAATCTAAGCTTCATTCTTGACACCTCTTTCTCATCTTTGACATCTAGTTCATTTACAAATATTGATGATTCTACCTCCAGGATATATTTGGGATTCATCAGCTTCTACCTGCTTTTTCATAACTCTAGTCCAAACTACCATCAACTTTCACCTAGACTCCTACAATAAAGTAATTAATCTATTACTGATTTTTCAAAGTATTCTCTACCCAGTAGCCACATCAGTCTTTAACCCCTCCAGTGGCCTCCCATTAAACTTAGTCTAAAATCCAAAATCCCTAACAACCCCTACCAACTCTCAGCTTCACCTCTCACAACTTCCCCCACCCTCTGGCTACCTTGCCTTTTGGTAACTCACATTTGTTTCATTCTCTCGCATATTAAAAAGCAGAGACATCACTTTGCCAACAAACGTCTGTATAATCGAAGCTATGATTTTTCCAGTAGTCATGTAGGGATGTGAGAGTTGGACTGTAAGGAAGGCTGAGTGTCAAAGAATTAACATTTTCAAACTGTGGTGCTGAAAAACACTCTTTAGAGTCCCTTGGACAGCAAGAAGATCAAACCAGTCAATCCTAAAGGAAATCAACCCCTAATATTCATTGGAAGGACTGATGTTGAAGCTTCAATACTTTGGCCACCTGCAAAGAGCCAACTCCTTGGAAAAGACCCTAGTGCTGGGGAAGATTGAAGGTAGGAGGAGAAGAGGGTGACAGAGGATGAGATGGTCAAATCAACTCTGGGAGACAGTGAAGGGCAGGGCAGCCTGGCATGCTGTGGTGCATGGGGCTGCAAAGACTCAGAGGCGACTCAGCGACTGGCACCAGCAGCGACTCACCCCCTCGCACTGCACAGCGTGCCCCCTCCGCCCAGAAGGCACCTCCTGCCACCTCCTGCCCACTGCTCCTCACTGCTTGCTGCTGTCAACTCTGAGATTGGCTTGAATTAATCTCAGAACATCCCTAACCTCCCTGCTACATTAGCACCTATACTCTTCTTTTATAGCACATAGAATTTGTAATTCTGTGTTTTTCAAATCATCTTTATTTCCCACTGTAGAGTCTTAGCTCCATGAGAACATGACCTGTTTGTTAACTGCTGTATATCCAGTACCTAGTCAAGTACCTAATATAGTAGCACTCAACAAATATTTGCTGACAAATAAATGAATCAGCATAACAAAGAAAATTATTTCAGGACTTCCATTAGCTCAGTGGCTAAGACTCCACACTCCTAATGCAGGGGGCCTGGATTTGATCCCCAGTCAGGGAACTAGGTCCCACACATCACATTTAAGAGTCCGCATGCCGCGACTGAAGATGCCACTGCTGCAGCGAAGACCCGGTACTGCCAAATGAGTATCTGAAAAGGAGAATTCGCTCACCTTCAAATCCTGGGCTGATCAATATCCAGAAGGTCCATCTCTCGAGTTTTGTTTAGGCCAAGGGACCATTTCAAAGTCACACTCTGACTCCGGAAAGTCAGCTCACGGCTCAGTCCACAGTTGCTCACGCCCGCCGGCCCAGGACACCTCTCTGGCCTCATGACTCCAGCGCCCTGCCACCCTGCAGCACCTTCTGATTTTAACCTGTTTCCGGGAAGATTTCCATGGGGCAGGGGCTCATACTCAATGCCTGAGGATACGGAACGGCTGTACAAGAAAGCAGGCAGCCTGTCTGCAGACACTGCTGTCCTGCCATAATCCAGAAGCGCCATTCCCTAGTGGGAACCCCCAGGGAACTTGGCACAGGCCCTGGAGAGGGTCATCATGCCATGGTCTGTAGCAGGAAGAACTGGATGCAACCTGAGTACCCATGATTAGGAGAATGGATCATGGAGCACAAAAGCAAGTGGTGGAAACCATGCCTCAAGCAAAAGCGGTGCTGCAAAAAAGAGCTGGATTTACATGCAGCACCACGGGTAGAACTAAATCTTGTATCTTATTACACATTATATAGTATATAATGTCTGTAGATGGAAAGAAAGCTTAAACTTCAATATAGTCAAATTTATCTGCCTCACCCCATGGTTTGTGTCCTATAAAGAAAGCTGAGCACTGAAGAATTGATGCTTTTGAACTGTGATGTTGGAAAAGACTCTTGAGAGTCCCTTGGAATGCAAGGAGATCCAATTAGTCCATTCTAAAGGAATTCAGTCCTGAATGTTCATTAAAAGGGCTGATGCTCCAATACTTTGGCCACCTGATGCGAAGAATTAACTCATTGGAAAAGACCCTGATGCTGGGAAAGATTGAAGGCAGGAGGAGAAGGATTCGACAGAGGCTGAGATGGTTGGATGGCATCACCGACACGGACATGAGTTAGAGCAAGCTCCAGGAGTTTGTGATGGACAGGGAGGCCTGGCGTGCTGCAGTCCATGGGGTCGCAAAGGTAGGACACGACTGAGCGGAACTGAAGCCTTATTTATGAAATCTTTGTTTTAGCTCTATAACTTTCTCTCTGATGTGTGGGTTTTTAAACTATTTGGAGTAAGAATCCAACTTTACTTTTCCTTCCCTGCACCATCCATCCTAGCCATACTGTAGCCAATTCCTCGTATGTTTTGTGTCTTTCAAATATTATGCACCAGTTCTGATCTCCCCCCGTGTTTTCTGTGTTAAGCGCTGAGGCTTCGAAGGCTCCTTAGATAATGTAGCCCAAAGTCTCTGGGGGGCGGGGGGGAAAGGTGCTGCCTGGCCTGCAGCCAGGCCCCAGGTGGGCACCATCCAGCTCGGGGGACAGGGCTTCTAGGCTTCCTTCCAACACCCTGCCTCTAAGTGAAACTAAAGGCTATAATTTTTTTCTTTAAGCAGTGAATCGAAGGATGAAACTGGTTAGCAGCTAACCATACAACTTTATGTTCTCTTTGAATTAAAAATCCTCAAGAACAGACTTCCCTCATGGTATAATAGATAAGAGTCCACCTGCCAACGCAGGGCACACAGGTCTGATCTCAGTCTGGGAAGACACCACATTCCTCGGAGCAGCTAAACCGGCGCACCTCAACCACCGAGCGCGTGCTCTAGAGCCCAAGAGCCACACCTGCTGAGCCTGCGCGCTGCAGACCCCGAGGCCCATGTGCCCGGGGGCCTGTGCTCTGCCTCGAGAAGCCACCGCGGCGCAACAGAGTAGCCCCCTTGACGCAACGAGAGAAAAGCCCACACACAACAGCAGAGACCCAGCTCAGCCAGAAAGAAATAACAGAAACCCTCAAAAGAGTCTTTTAGGTTCAGTCAATTTTCTAGTTTTAGAAAACTAGGGGGAAACTATGGGGAAAGCTGGGCATTGTTTTGCTTTTAGTCAACCACATAAACTAAACGTTTCCAACAATGACTGTTGCTGAGAACAGGCTCAAGGGGAGTCTCGTTCCAGACTCGAGAGTTCAGTAAGAGAGAAAAGAATCCAGATCACCTCCTTCATCCTGAGAGAAGTGTTATGAAACGTCAGGTTTGTGGCAGAAGCGAAAAAAGGTCAAAAGCAAACAGCACTGAGAAGCTGGCGGACACAGGACAGAATCCACAGCACAGTCAGCAGATGAGACAGCAGCGGTCTCACCAGAAGCCTGGATACCCCAGTTTAGTCGGGGCTCAGGCCTGTCCACCCCTCCATGGACCAGGTGGGACAGTGAACACACACCCAATCTGCTGCTCAGATGACATGCCCGCCACCGCCAGCCCCACCAGCCGGCCTCAGAGGAGATGGGAGGCTGGCAGGCCCTATGGTCGGTGCCAAAGCAGCGCGTTCCTCCTCACTCGAGCCCCAGCCCGCACTGGTGGGCACCCATGCCCTCTGCAGGCCACCCCCACCTCCCATGCCCCACAGAGAAAACCAGTCCCAGACCCGCAGCCTGGGGTGTGCCTTGAAGCCAACACCTACAAGAGCTTGCCCGTCTAATTTGCATCAACCCTTAAACAGGCATTTAACGAGCACCTGCTGTATGCCAGACCACACAGACACTGCAGGGCAATGGGGACAAGCCCAGGACTGATGCAGAGACGGTCCTGCAGAGAGAACCTCACGACACGGCAGCTTCAGAAACCCTCTCAGCTTGCCTCCCTCCAAAGAGGGTGCCCAGAGCCAAGGAGGCCCTGCCTCCCAGACAGGCAGCAAGGAAGGCACCCCAGTCCCTCAGGCAGGGCCCCAGGGACACATGGCCTCGGGTGCCTGCAGGAGGCGCGGGCACGGCCGGCAGGCTGAGTTCATGCCTTGTCCAGGCCACCGGGTCCAAACCAGTGATTCCCACTCCAGGGCGAACTTGCCCCCTGGCCACTCAGCCAGGCCCAGAGACATCTGTGGTTGTCACAACTTGGGGGCGAGGCCGGGACGAAGCTAAGTGTCCTACCGGGCCCAGGGTGGCCCCCACAGCAGAGACCTGCTGGCCTGGCGTGCCCTGGGGCCGTGGGTGAGAACCCAGCTCACGAACTCGCCTCCGACCCGGGACACACACAAACCCCACGCTCTCGCCTTCCCTCACCACCGAGGAAAACCACACGGCCCGCACCCCTCCCTGGGGTCAGCAGAGGTGACTGCCTTTTTCCAGGGGCCAGGCTCAGAGCTCTCCCGCAGGGCACGAGCCCTGGGTGCCAGCCTCTGGGCACAGGCGGGAGCGGCTCTGGCCCCCGCCCGCGCCACACAGGGCTGCTGCCCTCTGGAAGTCGTGGGCAGGCTGGCAGCTGGGAAAAGGCAGTATTTATGGAAAATACGCCAGCACTGCCCGAGCACACACTACAGGCGCGTGGTAACAGCTGGACGGTCCGAGAGAGCCGCGCGGGTTCTTCCTCCAGCACCCTCGGACAGCCCCTTCCGCCACCTGGCCTGGCGGGGTGTCCCAGTCACCCAAGGGTGCCTTGTGCACTCCTGGAGCCTCCAGGACGCACGAGGGGGCTTTTAACCTGAAACCAGCACAGCCCATGAGCCCCAGCACACCACACAGGTGCTTTTCTGATGTGAGGACAATGTGGAAATAACCACTAATGCTGTGACTGTTCAGTAACCTGACACCTAGGGAGGCGGGTGCTTGTTCACATCCACACACAGGCACACGCGCACATGCACACACATGTCCACGCACATGTCTGCACACACACATGTCCACATGCGCACGCACACATCCACACACATGCACACATGTCCACGCGTGTCCGCATGCACGCATGTCCACGTGTGCGCGCACACATATCCACACGCACACCCACACACATGCACACACACACATCCACACAGGCAGTGCATTCCTCTCACACCCTTCTCCCAACGAAGTGGACCGTCCACTCCCAGGGCACAGAGACACCGTCACCCATCCTCAGGGAAGGAGGCAGGGAATCAGGTGTCTGGATGCCCACCACAGCTCACACCCCCTCACAGCCTCTCAGTGACACTCAGGTCACCAACAGCATCTCAGGGCTCATCACAGACCACCCGGGAGGTGGGGTGCCCCGTTCTCTGGAGACGCGGGTGTTAGGAACAGGAGAAGCCGCCAGGGAGGAGCGGCCAGAGGGGCTCATTGACCACCCCCCGACAGCCGTGCCTCACTCCTCAGTCTCTCTGCAGTCCCCGCCATCGCGAGGAGGGGGCCCGGACCCTGCGGTGCACTTGGAGGTGAGAGACACCGGGGGACCCGGGGCTGCAGCGGACTCTCTACGTGGGGAAACAGTGCAGAGTGCGACTCACGCGTGCAAGCGTGTGCACACATCCACGTACCACCAGGATCCCCAGACATCTGACACAAGGGTCCTGGGCTCTGGTGAAGCTCCGCTGCCCCTGCCCCACGGAGCAGGGCTGGATGGGGCGGGCCTGCCTGCAGGGTCCTCGGCGCTTGCTCTGCGGCGTGGTCACTGGCGGGGGGCACGGTCCAGCCAGGAGGCACAGGGCACCCAGGCCACACCCGAGTCGGAGGCTGGCCAGAAAGGCCGACTCCCTGGGACCCGGGAAGCCTGCTCCCGGCAGGTAACACAACCCGCTTCCAGCCCAGCGAAGTGTGTCAGTGAGACCTACCCAAGTCAACAGACTCTCTCTCTGAAAACCACCGCCAGGTTGAATAGGCTGTGCGCCGCCTTCTGCCTCAGCAGTGTAAGAGGAACAGGTCTAAATAGGGTCGGGGACAGGACAAAACCCTGCGCACCCAGATGGCAGCCGGCCCCGCCGTTGCCCTGCTCCCCCCCTGCTCAAGCAGTCACCCCTGTGACAGAGCAGCCCCCCCAGGGCCCACCTGGGACCCACAGGACCGGCAGGGTTGGCCCAGCCCACACGCTCTCTGCTCTCCCTCCAGCAGAGGAAACGCTGGGCAGGACGGCGACTGTGAGCTGAACAGCCACCCCTCCGCCCACAGGACAAGACCGGAGCCCCTTCCAGGCCTCCTGGAGTGAGGCGGCCTCAGGAGCAGCAAGGCAGGGCCAGCATGGGACCCACAGCCTGCAGCCAGGCCTGCGGGTGGGGCATTCAGGGCATTCCAGGAGACTTGGAAACAATAACACTGAAATTAACACAACACTGTAAATTAACTCTACTTCGATAAAGCTAAATTTTTTTAAAAAACAATAAAAGAAACAACCCAGAAACATCAGTTACTCACTGGGCAGCTCCTCATTCTCCCAGGTGCCTGAAACTCTGCACAACATGGGTGATAAAACACCCGGCCCACACAGGACAAAACAGTCAATCACATCGGGAACTCCGCACACATCCCTGCACCCTGGGACCCCTGTGAGGTGAGCACCCAACCTCCAAATCACAAGACTGAGGCCAGAAGAGGTAGCAGGATCCGCTGCTGCCCACCACTACCCGTGGCGGCCCTGGAGCACCATGGCCCCGGCAGGCCCCGGGACCCCAGCCCTCCATCCGCCTGCCGCACTCTCGTCCCCACGCCCTGAGCGTGCAAGGCAGGCTTCGCACCAGAGGAGGACCAGAGCACGTGAGCATTCGAGACACCTGGGGACACACACAGGACGTCAGCAAGGGCTCCAGCCCCCCGACCCTGCAGTACCAAGTGATGGGTCCCCTGAGGCCACCCAACGCCCTCTGCTCTGAGCCACTTGAGACCACTCCATTTGCTCACATAAAGCCACCATTTTCACAAGAAACAAAGGAGAAGTCAAATATGACGCGAGATATGTTTAAGAGTCTTTCGGCATTTGAAAAAGCGTATTTTTTTTTATAGCGTTTACCATTAAGATAACCAGCTTCTTTCCACTAAGTGAATAAAAGCCAGACACAAAGAAGCGGCCAGCCTGCAGGCCCCAGAGGCTGCGGCCCCCTCAGGGGCTCAGGCTGACCCAGCGAGCCTCCGGCAGTGACCCACCACCTCCAGGCCGGGCCTCCTCCAGCCCAGGCCCCGAGCTCTGGCACGTTCCCTGGTGCACTGCAGCTGAGACCCCTTCCTCCAGCAGTGCACATCCCCCTGCTCCCGAGAGGCCCTGGGAGCCTCCGACGCTGAGGGCTTTTCTGTACCACATCTGCCGCCTGCGCGGGCCGAGGTCCTCCCTGCCCCACGATGCCGCAAGGTGGCACTGAGTCGGCACCAGCAGCCGCCCGCCGTGTGGACAGGCCCCTCCATCTGTCTTCCTCCAGACACCCCGCGTCCCCCGCACCCCCGCCTTCACCGCCTCACCTGCCGTCATGGTGTCCACGTCCTTGGCGGCCAGCTCCTCCACCTCCGACCTCTTCCTCAGCTCAAACCTCCGGGACAAGCCTTCTCGGGGCTTCCATAGCTCCTGGATCAGGAGGGGCTTCTCGTTGTCGCCAAACACCCGGAAGCCCTGGGCCTGCCACGCATGCCCGCCGCCGGCCTGGCCCACCACGTCACACAGCACGTACTGGGCGGCGCGCTCGGGGCTCAGCGCGTAGCGCTCCAGGGCCTCCCTCACCAGCTCCCGGGCGCTGGACGTGCCGGTGGCCAGGACGCTCTTGTAGTGGGTGCCCGAGCACACACTGTCCCCGAACACCTTCAGGACCCCGGGGGCCGAGAGCTGCGTGGACAGCTCGGCGGGGTCATCGCCGGCGCCCAGGCCCGAGCAGGGGGCGTCCAGGTCGCGGTACTTGTAGCTCAGGGTCCGGGACAGCACGCTGGACAGCAGCTGGCCCTGCCGCTTCAGCTTGCTCTTGGCGGGTGGGGACATGATGAACTGGGTCCCATAGAACATGATGGGCCCGTCTTCACCGATGAGCGCCCAGGGCTCCGGCCAGCGGCAGGGAAGAGGCCGCGTCCTGGGAGAAAACGAGAGGCGGGTGAGCACCGACCAGCAGGAGCCCACGAGGCTTGGGAGAACTTCACAGGACTGGACGGCCGTCCCGCTGCCCCAGAAGCCGCGGACACGGCACCTCAGAGGAATCAAACAGGGAGGATGTGGCTGAAGCCGGTGGGATCGCAGGGGACAGAGCAAGTCCAGAGCGGCTGGGGTTCCCTTCACAGAAAGCCATCACTAGGAAGCTCCGTGAGGTCACCCAAGGGCGGGCAAGAGATGCCCAGAGCCAGGGCGGAGTCCGGCGCGGCTCTCCTAAACGCCACCTGCCCCGCCGCACAGCCTGTGCTCCGGGAGAGTCAGCCACACGGGCCGAGCGGACAGCCGACCGTGGTCAGCACACAAGCCCCCAACACGCTGCTCCGGGCGGGCCGGCCCTGGTTTGGAGGAGCCGCTCCCCGGGACGGCAGCGCTCGAATGGACACATGACCACCACGGGCACAAAAGGGCTCTTCCAGAGGCAGCGGAGGCAGGGCTGGAATGCCGGGGTCCACCCACGGCGTCCGCGGGCCCGAGCCAGGCCGGAGGGGCCATCGTGCCGAGGAAATGAGAACACAGCACCGAGACGCCGAGGAGCATCATAAAGTCACGACTCTCACGCATCGGGGCCCCAGAGGCCTAGGACTCCAGAGAGCGGGTCCCAGGCCCTCCCCGCACGAGCTCCAGGCGGGCAGAGGGGAAGGAAGAGGTCCTCCTCCACAGAAACTCGGGGCTCACGGCCCTGGGGGAGCCCGAACTCGGCCAGCTCCCGACTCTGCAGCCCCTCTAGGCAGGCAGATCAGAGAGGACAGGTCCACTTTCTAGAAGGCTCTGGAAACCCAGGCCCAGCGCGGGCGAGAGCAGCTCTGGGCACCGGCCCGCATGACCAGCGTCAGCACAGAACTCCGCCACAGTCACCACCTCAGCCCTGACGCCCGGGCACTGGGAGGGGCTTCCCAGGGGGGAAGGAGACCGCCCGGGGTGGGAGAACTGACTAGGGAGCCCCCCTGAAGACGACGACCCACGCCCACACCACGGGACCCAAAGAGGGCGAGGCACCCGGCCAGGGCACCGACATCAAACCGCGTTCTTCCCAGCTGGCTGGCCCCTGGGCCTCAGTCACAGCCTGTGAGGTCATCACCCCCACCCCGACCCCAGGGCTGTAGGAACGAAGGCTGAGTAGTAGACCCGCCCTTCCGTTCCTCCAGAACCATCCTCAGAGGACTCTGAACCCTTCAAAACGCTCCTGACAACGTCACCCCCCAAGGACTGGCTTCCGAATGCTACCACGTGCCCACCGGTGGGCCGGAGCCCCCTGCACGGCCAAGCCTGCTGCGCACACTCACCACCGCAGAGCCCCTCGCTGTGGACCAGCTTTCTGAAGCCTGAACCTGCTGAAAGCAGCCAGGGGTCCTCAGCGGGGGAGTGAGGTCTCCGGGCTCGAGGCCGCTGCAAAGGAACGGCTCCGTCCTCCCTGAGGAAGGCGCACCAGCCTCCCCGTCAGAGGCCGCGGAGCCCAGAGCTGGCCTGGCTCCCCCGCTCGGACCCGCCCGAAGCCCCGAGTGAGCCTGCCGCGGAAGCGTTCCCGATGGGCCTCCAGTGACAAGCACGCAGCTTTGGTTCACACACCACACGAGTGCCTTCAAACCACCGCGCCTCCGGAGAGTCACACCACCCACCTCAGAAACTTCCAACTCGTGCCTCGGGCCACCACCCGCTCTCAGCGGACCTGATCCTCCACAGACGCACGGCTCACCTCGAGCACAGCCCCCACGGTCCTGACCCAGCCCCGTGGTCTGCCGGGGACATCTGGCAAGGAAACCTCTGTGTTCAGAGACCATGTCTGACTGTAAAAGTAAATACAATGCTGAAAATGGCGGAAGCCATGTCTCAGCAGAAGGCCAACTCACAGAAAAGTCAGGAAGTAATAAATGCGGGGATTTAAAAGGCCCTAGATACAACAGAGGCCTTCCCAGGTGGCTCAGTGGTAAAGAACCAGCCTGCCAATGCAGGAGACATGCGTTCGATCCCTGGAGGAAGGAAAGGCCTCTCACTCCAGTGTTCTTGCCTGGAGAATCCCACAGACAGAGGAGCCTCGTGGGATACAGTCCATCAGGTCAAAAAGAGTTGGACGTGACTTAGCACCTAAGCAGAGCAGATACAACAAAGAAATAAAAAGCTATTTTGCATCAGGAGGTGCATCTTTACAGGTTCTGTAAGGTTCTTACAGGTTCTAAAGCTTATATGATTCTGCTTTAATTAAAAACAGAAAATCAACACATAGCTGCTATGTGTAGAGTCACGGAAGGAAGCCCACCCTCTGGGGCAGAGTTAGCAACATCAATAAAAAAGGGGCAGAAAAACATAGGAGACACTGACTCACTCCCTTCCAGCAACTGCTTCTTGAGCCCCAAGAAGTCCCAATAAACACAGACCCTGATGGGCTGGATCCATTTTACCAGGAGACTCTCGCCTCCTCATGGGCATTCCCTCTGTGGCCACCTTCAGGGAGAAACCACAGAGTGTGGCCACTTGCTCACACGCGCCCTTCCCCCACAATCACACACAGAATGCAGAGTACAGCCTGTTTGTCAAAATGGGACACAGGAGTTTTTGCAAAGGGCAAGAGGCGTGCAGGAGTTTCCTACGGAGCAGAGCACGCCCGGGGTAACCAGATCTGTTTTTTTGGAAGCATGACCGGCCTTCTCCTCTTCTGCTCAGTCCCCTCCTCTTTCTCACAAAAACTTGGGGAAACGGGGGCCCAAGGCTGCAGGTCGCCTGTTGTTGCTTCTCCTGGAGAATGTTTTTCTCTTGTTCTCAAGAAGAGAGTCCAATTTCTGATGAAAACAAGCCCCAAGTCACAGCAGCGAGTGAGGTCAGTGCGGGGCTGACCGAATGGGTGGAGGGACATGGCCGTTCCAACACTGCAATGTGGGATCCATTAGCATTTCCACCGGGGCAGGGAAGGAAGAGGGTGGATTCACAGGCTCTGTCTGATTCCGACCAGCCATAAATCCTACATTGACAGCTCCAGCCAGAGCCACACTTTTAAAGATGAAAATAATTTAATCAGATTTAATTCGGACGTGCTAGCCTCCTGAGAGGCATCTGACTTTTTCTGTCTGTGGGATTAAGGACTGTCTCCTCTCTCCAGTATACTCCAGAGGCTGCCCGAGCTAATGGGAGACACCTGTAACTAACCAGAGACACCTGTAATCACGGCTGGAAAATTCTTTCCAGCAATTCAGATTAATCAAACACTTGACCAGGTGCTGGGAGCCCGGGTGTCTGGGTCTGCAGCCCCGCCCTGGCCGGACCCACTGGCTCCGAAATGGGATAATCCTGTTTCTTCGGCAGGGTTCCCCAGGAGCCCCAGCCCTGCATGTTTTCTTAAGAGGCACTATTTTGTCGAGGGGCTGGAAATGGTACAGAAATAACTGGGAGACAATGCTTTCTGCTCGCACACGAGCGGGGAACGTGCTACTATGAACAGAAAACCAGAATAGGCTGTGGGCGTGGGGGGGGGGTTGTCGCCCCGACCCTGGAGAAGAGGGTGACGGACCCGTTTGCTCCGTGCCCACCTGCAGGCGCCCCTCTCCAAGGGGGCCGCCAGAGAGACAAGCTCAGGGGACGCCGCGGTTGGGGGGACTGGACTCGGAGGGCCGCAGGGGACGGTGGCCGCAGGTGACCTCCTGGAACCCTCGGACCAGGCCGCCCTCACCCTCTGCAGCTGGCCTGCTGGACCCGCCCCCCGAAACCGCGCCCGGGCCCCCGAGAGCTGCCTGTTTCCACGACAACCGGACAAGCCTGTCCTGAGCGGCCCGAGAGACGCCCCGTGCGGGCCCAGCCGCCCCAGCGCGCGCCCCCCGCCCCGGGGCCTCGCCGCCCAGCCAGCCTCCGCGCCCCGGAGTCCCGGACGCCACGGAGCGACCCCTGCCGCCGCTCCTCGCGCACCCCTCACTCACCTCCAACGCAGCCCGCCGCCGCCGCGTTCCCGCGCGGCTCCCACCCCCGCCGTTGGCCCGAGCCCGTGCCCCGGACCCGCGCATGGCGCGACGCCTCCTGCCGGCCGCCCAACGGACGGGGGCGGGCCCTCGGGGGCGGGGCCAGGTGGGCGGGGCCTCGCGGGGCGGGGCGGGCGGCGGGAAGACGGGAGCGCGAGCTCCTCCTGCGGCCAACCCGAGACACGGAGCGGGCCTCGAGAAGGGGCGGGACCTCCGAGGGACGAGCCGCTAGTCCAATGGACGCGGGTGAGACCTCGAGGGGCGGGGCCCGTGAGTGGGCGGGGCGGCAAGAGACGGGCGTGTCCTGTGGTTCTCCCGCGGCCGCCCAATGAACGCACACAAGGCCTGGAGGGGGCGGGGCCTCGAATGAGTGGGTGGAGCCGATGAGGGGCGTGCCGGGCTCCGGCACCACGTGCCGACCAATTAATAGGCATGGCCGTGCCTCGAAGGCAGAGGTGGGCGGGGCTGACCGCAGAGAAGTGGGGGCCGGGCAGCGCACCTCTATCTTCAGCTCAGGGGGCCTATGCAGGAGAGGCCGGGCCAGAGCTAAGCTCTGAGGCCAAGTGGCGGCCTCAGGCTGGGTGGGGGCGGAGGCTAGCAAACTATTTTGTCCCCACCTTCTAGTCCCTAGGCGAACAAGGCCAAGGCAAAGAAGCTGGGTTAAGACAAGCGCTGACGGAAAGCTTTTATGTTGCTACATAGCCGTTACTCTGATATATGAACATCCAAAACACGGAAAGAGGACAAGAGTGGCAGTTTCACCTCTCTCTTACAATCCGTCCCCCACCTAGCAGCCTGAGTCTTAAACGACAAATCAGATCATGGCTCTCTTCTGCTTAAAACGATGCAAAACGGGGTCAGGTCAGCTCTGGGGCTCTGGCCCAACCGTCCTCCTCGAGTAACTTGTTTTAAAAGAAGCTCGTGACCTTAGACTCACCTTGGCACAGGTCCTCCAGCTGGGGTTTCACCTTGGAGAAAGGCTTCTCACAGACAGCTCTTTGTACCGCCCTGCTCTTGGTCTAGACCTGGGGGATTCATGTGGCTTCTGGATAAAAACATGCAGAATTCTAACCCTGGGAGTGAATCTTTTTGGTGACAGCTATTGGGGTAAAAAGGGTTTCCCTAGTGGCTCAGACAGTAAAGAATCTGCCTGCAACACGGGAAACCCAGGTTGGATCCCTGCGTAATGAAGATCCACTGGAGAAGGGAATGGCAACCCATTCCAGTATGCTTGCCTAGAGTATTCCATGGAGGAGCCTGGCAGGCTACAGTCCGTGGGGTTGCAAAGAGTCGGACAAGACCACCCGACTCTCACTTTTTCACTGAGGTATAAAGTTTTATGGTCATAACCCCAGATTTGCTAGGGAGAAACTGGGGAGGCGGGAACAGAAATCTATTGACCACCTACTGTATGCCAGACCCTATGCCAGGGACTTTATGTCAGTCATCCCATCTAAAGCTCACATCAACTCTCATGAGGCAGATGCTGTTACATCCAGGCAAGTCAAACAGCTAGAAGTAGATCCAGGAGCTGAAGCCAGGACTGTGTGATTAAATAATATTCTCGGCAAGACTCCCCATATATCTGCAAAGCCTTCCCCACTCTGACCCCGAAGAGGCAAATGTCAGCGCTGGAAGGAGAGCCTGGGTTTAAACCTGTTTTCCTCCTAAGGCATTCCTCACCATCGTCCTGTCCCAAGGCTTACCCTTCCCCTCACCCCTCTTCAGCAGGATGATGGGAGCAAACTCCCACATGTGAGCCAAACCTGAGCTGCTGTTTTTTGTAAATAACGTTATGTTGGAACCCAGCCACACCCCTTTGTTCATATATCATCTAAAACTGCTTTCATGTAGCGGAGACGTTTCAGACCCCAAAGCCTAAAACATTTACTAAATGGCCCTTTATAGAAAAACCCATGGCCCTGCTCTTCAGGGTCTAGTAATGCCAACCATTTGTTAGCTATTTCTTAGCATCCCTGGTGGCTCAGATGGAAAAGAAATCCACGGGGTCACAAAGAGTTGCACGTGACTGAGCAACTAACACACACACACACAGGCACACGCACACACACGCACACACACCCAACTTTCACATCTCTGTCTGCTCAGTTCATCCCCTCTGCCTTGGTACACCTTTCCCAACTGTAGTACTCAGCTTAGGTGGCCATAATGAAATAACACAAACCAGGGGGCTTAAACAGTGGAGATTTATTTTCTCACGGTTCTGGAGGCTGGCAGTCCTAGATCAAGGTGCCGGCAGACATGACTTCTCCTGAGGCCGCTCCCCTTGGCTTGCAGACAGCCAGCTTCTCCCCTTCTCCCCGTGTCCTCACTGTCCTCCTTTCCTATTTGTGTCCTAATCTCCTCTTATAAGGACACCAGTCAGATTGGATTAGGGCCCACCCTAATGACCTCATTTCCACTTAATCACTTCTTTAAAGGCCCCATCTCCAAAGACAGTCACATTCTGAGATGCTGGTGGGTACAGCTTCAACATAACAGATTGTTTTTTTAATTTTTAAAATGTATTTTTTTTTTGGGGGGGGGGGGGTGCTGCACTGGGTCTTCATTGCCCCTGGGCAGGCTTTCTCTAGTTGTGTGAGCAGGAGTGACTCTCGGGCTGGGGCATGCAGGCTTCCCATTGTGGTGGCTTCTCTTGTTGCGGCGTGCAGAATCTTCCAGGACCGAGGATCAATCCACACAGGCAGGTGGATTTTTAGCCACTGGACCACCAGGAAAGTCCTCAACATATGGATTTGAAAGGAACACAGTTCAGTTCCTCACACAGTCGTCATCATCCGGCTGATTTCTACTCATCCTTTAAGACTCAGAGTAGGTGTCACTTCGGTAGTTGCTTCCCTCCACGGTGGTCCCCAGCGATTCACACTTTCTGGTTTCATACCTCAGTGTAGTACCCTCCCAGGCTGAAACAGATCGGAGCTGTGTAAACAGTAAGATGTCGCCCAAGTGACCATGTGACTTCTGTGGCTTCCGCTCTTGCTCTCTCCACGATCATTCCCTCCAGAGGAAGAATATTCAAGGAACCCTGGAGGGGTCCACGTAGCGAGAAAAACCAGTGCCTCCCATCAAGACAGCACCAACTTGCCGCCTGCATGAGCCATCCTGGATGTGGGTCCCCCAGCCCCGGGAACCTCCATGACTGCCACCCTGACCGACATCCCGACCCCATCTATTGAGGGACCCTCAGCCAACAGTGGCTCAGACAGTAGAGAATCTGCCTGCAATGCAGGAGACCTGGGTTCGATCCCTGGGTTGGGAAGATCCCCTGAAGGAGGAAATGGCTACCCACCCCTGGAGAATCCCATGGATGGAGGAGCCTGGCAGGCTACACTCCAGGGGGTCGCAAACATGACTGAGTGACTAACACAGCCAGTCACCCAGCAAAGCTGCTTCTGAATCCCCAGCCCTCAGAAACTACCTGAGATGATAAGTGTTTACTCCTGACTTGTGCCCCTAAGTTTTGGGACCGTGGTTATGCAGCAGTAGATCGATGAGTACCCCTTACCCAGAAAGGCCTCCCCGCTCCCAGACCTGGCCACATGCCCCTCCTCTGTGCGCCCACAGACCTTTTTTTTTTTTTTTTTTTTGGCCTTGCCACTTGGCTGGTGGGATCTTAGTTCCCAACCAGGGATTGAATCCAGGCCCTCGGCAGTGAGAGCACAGAGTCCTAACCACCGGACCCGCCGGGGAATTCCCTCCCACCGACTTGTTTTTTACCTTTTTATTCACCAAATCCATGTTATATCAAACCACGTTCCTTAGCTTAAAGTCCAGCTACCACGGCCTCCTCCAGGGGGGCCCTGCTCACCGCTCCGCCTGTTCTCTCCCTCCACCACGGAGCTCCAGCGATGCCAAGCTTCTGTCTCCAAACACACCGAGCTCACTCCCTCTTCTGAAACCTTTCCCCTTGCTGGGTCCTCCCCCCCAAATGCTCGTCCTGCTGCGCTGGCACGATGCCATCCTCCTCTCCCTGAAGCCCAGCTCTGGAACTGCTCTGGTGGCCTAGTGGTTAAGACTACGTGCTTCCACTGCAGGAGCCATGGATTCGATCCCTGGTCGGGCAACTAAGATCCCACATACTGTGGGGTGCAGGCAAAACAAACAGTTCTGTTACCTCCTGACCATTCTCATGGTGGTCACCCCTATGCTCATTCTGTCTCACAAGCTGTTTACTTCATAGGCCTTCATCACTGTTCATCTGTGTATTTGACACACACTAGGATTTGAGTTCCATAAGGGCCGGCTCCTCATCTGTCTTCTTTACTGCACAGAGTAAGCGAAAAAGTGCTAGTCACTCAGTCATGTCTGACTCTTGCAACCCCAGGGACTGTAGCCCACCAGGATCCCCGGTCCATGGAATTTCCCAGGCAAGGATACTGGAGTGGGTTGTCATTTCCTTCTCCAGGGGATCTTCCACGGATTTAACTCACCTTTCTTGCATTAGCAGGTGGATTCTTTACCATCTGAGCCACGAGGGAAGCCCCAGATTTTGGGCTGCATAAATATTTGTTAAGTGAATAAGCAAGGGAATGAACAGATTTCCACCCAATCTCAACCTCTCAGCCCCTCCCTCAGCTGGAAGCTTCTCAAGGGCAAGTGCTGAATTTTATTCATCTTTGTATTCCTTCTGGGAAATTCACTCACCAGTTCAGAATAAGGGCTTCCCAGGTGGTACAGTGGTAAAGAATCCGCCTGCCAATGCAGGAGACACAGGTTCGATCCCTGGGTCAGGAAGATCCCTTGGAGAAGGGAATGCAACCCACTCCAGTATTCTTGCTTGGAGAATCCCATGGGCAGAGGAGCCTGGCGGGCTACAGTCCATAGGGTCATAAAGAGTCAGACACAACTGAGCGACCAACACTTGTATTCCTGCAACCGCCGCCACGGGCCGGGGAGCAGAATTTTGAACTGTAAGGTTAAATGGAGCGTTGAGCTGCCCTTTGTGGCCACCGGAGGGCAGCAGAGCCCTGGGACTCAAACTAGGGGCGAACCAAAGGCGCCCAAAGGAAAAAACATCTTGTTAAGGTCAAAGGGCAGGTTCAGGGGCAGAGAGCCTGGGCTCTCGAGAGGCCAGGAGGGAGGGAGGGAAGGAGGCAGCAGACACACCGAGGAAGTTACCTCTCCATCCCTAGAAGGGGCTGGAAACGAGTGGTTTCCGGCTCAGGCCCCGCCCCCATGAGCTCAGCACCACCGCCCGCAACCGCAGCGGTTGGGGCTCCCTGTGGACTCAGCAGCCGAGAGCTCTGCAGTTATCGTTTGTCTTCCTACATCCTCTGCTAAACAGCTCTCGGCTGGCAACTAGTACCCCTAGCACTGGTACGGAGAAGGCACTGGCACCCCACTCCGGTGTTCTTGCCTGGAGAATCCCAGGGATGGGGGAGCCTGGTGGGCTGCAGTCCATGGGGTCTCCAAGGGTCGGACACGACTGAGCGACTTCACTTTCACTTTTCACTTTCACGCATTGGAGAAGGAAATGGCAGCCCACTCCGGCGTTCTTGCCTGGAGAATCCCAGGGACGGGGGAGCCTGGTGGGCTGCCGTCTGTGGGGTCGCACAGAGTCGGACACGGCTGACGCGACTCGGCAGCGGCAGCACTGGTAAGGTACGGGTGCCAGGATTTAGGCGCTGGGTCCCCGCACCCTTTAATCAACAGGAGCTGGTAAGAGGCCAGACGAGCAGTTCAGGCGAGGCTGTCCTGGGACTCATGCTAAGGAGCGAACACAAGTCACAGGTGCCCTGGCTTGCTCGAAGGAGCGCGGGCTGCTTCCCTCAAGGGTGAGGGCCGGGAGCATCAGCGCATCTGGCGGGAGGAGCCGCCTGGGTGGTCTGCCCACCCCTTGGTGCTGCTGCACGTGGGGATCAAGCCAAGGCCCCTGCTTTTGCTCCCAGCACCTCAGATGTGGCAGTTGGTTTGTAGCCTTTTGTATCTGATTGCCCCTAATTTGCCCCACCTGCACATGCCTGCAATTGTTTTTAGCCCCTTTTAGTTTCTTTTTATTTCCTTGCTTGAAGAGATGTTTGTCCAAGGGCAAGCACTGCAATTAACGGTCCCAGGTCCCAGCGAGCTCAGTATGGGGTGTCAGGACTAGAGTAATGTCTGGAGTAACAGGACTATGAAAGTAAAAGATGCTTCCTCCTTGGAAGAAAGGCTATGACAAACCTAGACGTATTAAACCTAGGCGTATTAAAAGACAGAGACATCACTTTGCCAACAAAGGTCCATCTAGTCAAAGCTATGGTTTTTCCAGTAGTCATGTACATATGTGAGAGTTGAACCATAAAGAAGGCTGAGCACCAAAGAATTGATACTTTCAAACTGTGGTGCTGGAAAAGACTCTTAACAGTCCCTTGGATTTCAAGGAGATCAAACCATTCCATCCTAAGGAAAATCAGTCCTGAATATTCATTGGAAGGACTGATGCTGAAGCTGAAGCTCCAAAGCTTTGGCCACCTGATGGGAAGAGCTGACTCACTGGGAGAAAACCCTGATGCCGGGAATGATTAAGGGCAGGAGAAGGGGGTGACAGAGAATGAGATGGTTGGATGGCATCACTGACTCAATGGACATGAGCTTGAGCAAACTCTGGGAGAGAGTCAAGGACAGGGAAGTCTGGTGTGCCACAGTCCGTGGGGTCGCAGAGTGTCAGACACAACTTAGCGACTGAACAACACCAAGAGGACTACAGGATAATGTGGGGTTACCAGAGCTACAGAGTAATGTATAGGGTACCAGGACTGCAGAGATACAATACTTGATACTATTCAGTTTGAAGTTTGTGCATATATTCTGATGTAGACATCCAACATTCGGTGCTAGGGATCTGTACCTCAGGTGAGCTATTTAGTTGGGAAATATAGACTCAAAGTCATTAGCATAACCCACTGTACAGCACAGGGAACTATCCTCAACATCTTGTAATACCCTATCATAGAAGAGAATGTTAAAGAGAAAAAATATACATATATATATATATACGGGCTTCCCACGTGGTGCTAGTGGTAAAGAACCTGCCTGCCAATGCAGGAAACAAAAGAGATGGGGGTTCAATCCCTGGGTCAGGAAGACCCCCTGGAGGAGGGCACGGCAACCCACTCCAGCATTCTCGCCTGGAGAATCCCATGGACAGAGGAGCCTGGCGGGGTCCAGTTCACAGGGTGGAAGAGTCAGACACAACTGAGCAACTGAGCATGTGTGTGTGTGTAAAATTATATCACTTTGCTATACAACTGAAACTTAACACATTGTAAATCAACTATATTTCAATGAAAGTTTTTAATTAAAACAATAATAATTAAATTCAAAAGTCATTAGCATGCTGATGGGAAATGAAGCCTGGCAGTGTTTAAACAAACAGTAACACTAAAATTCTGTTGTTGAGTTGTTAAGTCGTGTCTGACTCTTTCAACCCCATGGACAGCAGCACACGCCAGGCTTCCCTAACCTTCACTATCATCCGGGAGTTTGCTCAAACTCATGTCCATTGAGTCAGTGATGCCATCCAACCATCTCAGCTTCTGTCGCCCCCTTCTCCTTCTGCCCTCAATCTTTCCCGGCATCAGGGTCTTTTCCAGTGAGTTGGCTCTTCCTATCAGGTGGCCAAAGTATTGGAGGTGCACCTTAAGCATCAGTCCTTCCAATTAAAGTAGATCACATCAAATTACTTTTGAGTGTTGGTTATAAAGAAACTTGAATCATATTAACTGTCAAAGATTTTAGGCTGGGGGGGGTGCTTTAAGAAATCTTCTACCCCAGTGATTATTAAACTCCTCATGTGGTGAAGTCTCTGGAAGTTCTAGCGCTCTTGGGACTGGGAGTATGTTTCAGACCACATAGGAATCAAGATTAATTTCATTAGCCAAAAATATGACCTCGTGATAAACACAAGACTGTGGCCTCTAGAGGGCATATTGTTGAAGAGCCAAAATGCTTGCTTGGGTCTGACATTTCCATGAAGATTAATTTTTTATTGCTTACTTGATTTGTTGCTGCCTGGGAGCATTTTGGGGGAGGTACCAAGAAAGGCCTGGGACCCGAGAACCCTTCGCTGCAATGCTTGCACTGGGACCTACAATACACAGGAAATCATAATGAACCAAAAATAATCGTGTGCATGCACAGTTGGGGCAAAGTCTGGACAAAAGGTTCAAAAAGACCAAAAGAGCCTCGCTGATTCCTTCCGGGAAATCACAGCAAAGGCTGTGGTCCACATTCTCCTGCTCCGACTGCTTCCTGACCCACCTGGTGCTTCCCACTGCAGCCCTGCCTGGCCGCGCACGCCCCCTTCCTTTGGGGTCTGTGAATAACTGTCTTTTCAGTGGCAGTCATCTCCTGATCTGTTGGCCTCGCCATCCCTGAATAATAATAAAATCTACTTTAAAAAAACACATATCTTGGCCACACCACTCAGCATCTGGGATCTTAGTTCCCCGACCTGGGATTGAACCTGCAACCCCTGGACTGCCCGGGAAGTCCCACGATCTACCTTTTAAAGCAGGGTACTCGGCCAGCCTCCCCAGTGAGGGGACACAGCCAGCTGCCAGCGCCAAGCACCATACGACTGGATACACCTTCAGCTGACTCTCCCCACCAGCTGAAGCTGATTCTGAATTCCTGACCAAGAGAAGCCAAAAGGGAGGTGGATGGTTATTTGCTGTTTTAAGACTGCATTCAAGGATAACTTGTTACACAGCAAAACAGTTTTTCCTTTATATTTTTCTAAATATTCCAAATTTTCTACAATGAACAGCTTTTATTAAAAAAAAAAAAAAACTTTTGACCAATGTTATCTTTAAAAAGACAACTGGCGTTACCTGATTGAAGAAGATGAAGATGCTTACAAGAAACAATTCTCTCAGCACATAAAGAACAACGTAACTCCAGACATGATGGAGGAGATGTATAAGAAAGCTCATGCTGCAATACGAGAGAATCCAGTGTATGAGAAGAAGCCTAAGAAAGAAGTTAAAAAGAAGAGGTGGAACTGTCCCAAAATGTCACTTGCCCAGAAGAAAGATCGGGTAGCTCAAAAGAAGGCAAGCTTCCTTAGAGCTCAGGAATGAGCTGCCGAGAGTTAAACCAAACCACAATTTTCTATCAAGATTTTTCAGATAAGACAATAATAAACTTATTGAACAAGCAGTTGTTTGTGTTAAGCACTTGTTAATGGAACTTTGGAAAGCACCTGACATAGCCAGTATTTTCCTTCCAGAAACAAGCATAGCTTTTCCCAGGGCTTACATATTGCCTGAAGGTTCATATCTGCTTCTTGGGCATCAGTTCCTCCTGACAGGAGTTAATTCAAGTCTGGCAAGCAACAGACAAACCTTCCACTAGAAGTATTTCTTCAGTTCATTTATTGTAACCACAAGATAAGTGGGAAGAAAAAGTACCTTCAAAGTTTACAATTTTAAAGTAAGAAAAACTGATGCTAATTCATGGCTTTAATTTTTCAGAGGAAGCTGCCCCATGAAGGTCATATAATTTTAACATATTCATTTTAACCAGGTGAAAGCTATGAGCAGAAAATACTGGGTCTTTCTGACAAGAGATGTTTCTTTTTATAGAGTTGAAAGGCACATGCCAGGTCTGAATAAACAAAAGAGCACATATCAAAAAAAAAAAAAGACAACTGGGCAAACGTGAGGCATCTTGAATCTTTATTAAGTTCTTTCTACTCCACTGGAAACAGCCACATTCGCCAGCAGGATTATTCTTCTTAATGCAAATGTTTATCCAATAACAAGTTAATACAAAATGACAGTTTCACAACCACAGAAAAAGGTCCAGTACCAGCAGGACAATTTTTAAAAGTCATGCCACAAATGTGCCAATCCCAAACATTGTAGACATGATCGATCTATAAAAATGAGTAGGAAAGACAATCAGAGCTCGTGGTTGCTACCCGACCCCCACCCCCACCCCCACGAAAGGGCTTAACAAGCCGCAGGGTCTACACTGCACACAAGTGGGCAGATTCCTCGTGAATCCTGGTGGTGTAAACAAGACTGGTCATTCCCCAGAGTCAGAGCCTGAAATTTGAAATTGTTTACAGAGGCAAAGCTGCTGTTCCAAAATCTCTGGATTCCCCCTCTCCCTCCCGCCTTCCCAACGCTTCCTGAACTAATACCCACGCGCCCAGGCGTGCTGCCAACCCAAAGTCTAAAGCACTCAGCTCCAAGGGCCCCTGAACATGGGAGCATCACCAGGACAAGAGACCCCCAAAGTCTGATGCTGTGTTTCCCTCAGGGGGGTCAGGGTTGGGAGTGACCAGATCCTCAGAGCTCCCCATGTGGCCCTGGGACACCCAGGCTCCCGAGGCATGGCACCATGCTGACCCCCGCCGATCTCGGCCAACTGGCACGAAGCCCCTAACACCAAGGCCCAGGGCTTTTCAGAGGGTGCGCCAAGAGCAGCTCCCAGAACTGAGGATGCCACAGAATCATTCCAAGGGTTGCAACCAACAGCTTGAAAAAAATGCCATAGGATAAGATAGAGCCAGGGGGTCAGAGCAGATTAGGGAAGGTCACAGGGCACCCACCAGCAGGTCCTGTTTCAGGGCGGGACATATAAAACCGGAGTCGCCGTGCAAAACGCATTTCTTATGATAGATATTAAGAAGGCTTGGAAAACACAAACACCAGCTAATCCATGCGCCCTGCAGCCTGACTCCTCGCGATCACACGGGGCCAACCCCGGGACGCACAGGTCACCCTCCCAAAATGGGCTGCCGGGCCACTGCCAGGATGGGCGCCTCCCCTCCGACCACCACCACGAGCGTACACGTCGGTTCGAAAGCCCATCGCGAGGCCAGGTTTGCAAGGAGAAGGTGGGGGGATGGGATGGGCAGAGATTCCAAGAGGACCCGAGGTGGATTCATCAGTCACGGCTGTGCCGGGCCCAGCAGACCCCAAATCCTCACCCAACAGGCCGGGTGGATGAGAGCAGTCGCTTCTCCACACGTGGACCCATTTGAGTGTGTGTACACACTGCCGTGTGCTGGTGGGAAAGCCGTCGGCTGGACACGCGCGTCTTAAGAAGACAAGCACCATGGGGGAGCAGGAGATACCCGCGGTCTCACCCTCAGAGCTGCGAGGCGCGGGCAAAACTGACGGAATTCGGGGATTCAGCAGCCAAATCAGGAGCAACCTGGCCCCAGAAGGATGTTAAGCAGACGCCTTCACCTGCTGCCCAGAGCTCAGCCCTCGGGAGGGAGCAAGACAGCCCGGCCCCTTGGGAGGAGGAAGGGTGCCTCGGCCAGGGACCGCGCCCTGGATTCCAGGCCCTGCCCGCTGGGCCGCCCTGGGCCGCCCTGGGCAAATCACTCGGCCTCTCTGAGCAGCCTCAGTCTCCCCAGGTAAGACGCACAAACAGCAGTTTCATCTCGCCAGGCTTTGCGGGGAGAAACACATGAAAACATGGATGAGAATAAGCGCTCGTCTGTGACTGTGTGTGACTGTGTGCTCAGATGCCCAGTCGTGTCCCACTCTTGGTGACCTCCTGGACTGTAGCCCGCCAGGCTCCTCTGTCCATGGGATTCTCCAGGCGAGAATACTGGAGCCGGTTGCCTTTTCCTTCTCCAGGGGGTCTTCCCGACCCAGGGATGGATCGGTGTCTCTTCTGACCCCTGCACTGGCGGGCGGGTTCTGTACCACGGCAGCACCCGGGAAGCCCCCCAGCTGTGTGTACCTGACCTGCCAATCAGGACGGAGCACAGAAACACCTGCCTGGGGTGCGGGCCCAGGTGTGAACAAGCTCCCCAGGAGGCAAAGCTCTGATGTGCGGGCCGTGCCGATTTCCACAATTGTATATATTCCACTCTGGCCAGATTCACACTAGCCGTGGTTTAAGGACTTTCCAAAGTCCTGACAACTTAACAGTCGGGCTCCATGGCACCACAAGTGTAAAGCTGACCAGTGCCCTCAGGGGCTTCTCACCTCCCTCCAGCAGCTGGCCGCATCGGCCAGGGTCAGCATCCACACCCAGCAGCACGCCCGCCAGCCTCTCCCTCTTGTGAGCCACCAGACCACCTCTTGTTCAGTGGCTCAGCCGTGTCCCACTCTTTGCGACCCCATGGACTACAGCACGCCGGGCTTCCCTGTCCTTCACCATCTCCCAAACCTTGCTCAAACTCATGTCCGTTGAGTCGGTGATGCCGTCCAACCATCTCAGCCTCTGGTGCCCCCTTCTCCTCCTGCCTTCCATCTACAGGCCACCTGGAGGACGCACAGACACGTGCTCCCCTCCCCCTCCACCGCTCACACCTCACGCCTCACGGGCTGGCTTTTCCAAACCTCCCAGATAATCCCGCTCTCCTTCAGGGATGAAGCCCGCACTCCTTCAGGGATGAGGGCGGTGGCCAGTTGTGGGAACAATCCGCCCAATGTCCATAGGAATGGTGGTGGCCAGGATGGGGCAGTCCACATTAGCAGGAAGCAAATTCCACCTACCGTGTGCATGGGGCCAAAAGCAAACACGCTACATACGAGGCAATACTTGATGGTGAAAGATCCTCATCACAGATCAATCTATGTTTGTCTCCTGAATTAAAAGAATGACTAAAGAAATTGTGGTACGTCCACTTAATGGAGGCTTTTAAAAGAATGTTTACACAGAGCTTGAAATAAGGAGAAATAGAAGTCATTTTTTTAAGTAGGCTATAAACGTGTCTATGGCAAGAGAAGAAAACATCAAAATTTAAAAGTACGCATCGAGGGACTTCCGTGGTGGTCCAGAGGTTAGGATGCTGCACTTTCAGTGCAGGAGGGCCTGGGTTTAATTCCTGGTCAGGGAACTAAGACCCCGCAGCTCTCCCAGCCAAAATGAACAAAAAATAGTACCTACTGAGTGAGGAGAACAGAAAGAAAAAAACTAGGAGTGGTTATCTGAGGCATGTGTGTGTTTTTAGTTGCTCAGTAGTGTCTGACTCCTTGTGACCCTACAGGCTGCAGCCCACCAGGCTCCTCTGTCCAAGGGATTCTCCAGGCAAGAATACTGGAGTGAGTTGCCATTCTCCAGGGGATCTTTGTGACCCAGAGATCAGACTGGGGTCTCCCGTATTATGGGCAGATTCTTTACTGTCTGAGCCACCAGGGTTATCTGAGGTAGATGCTGGCAAATATTTTCTACGTTTCTAGCATTTTCTGAAATTTTTATAGTAATCATTTATTATTATAATGAAAACATCTTTAAGAAAACAACCCCCAGGGGAATTCCCTGGCGGTCCAGTGGTTAGGACTCCCAAGTTTCCACCGCCGTGGGCCCAGGTTTGGTCCCTGATTGTGGAACTGAGATCCCACAAGCTCTGGTGCAGTCGAAAAAAATGTGAGCAAGCCACCCCTCCTCGTCACTAGGATACACGCTGCCTCCAGCCACAGGCGTCTCAGGCCCCTCCAGGCTGCCATCCCGACATGGGCAGACCTCGTTTCCCCGTGGCCTCCTGTCTCCCTCATCCTGCAGTGCCAGGGCTCCGGACCCACCTGGGGCAGAGGCAAAGCTCGTCACAAACCTGAGTTGGAAAAAAACAGCCCGAGGTGTCTTCCCCCCCACCCCCGCTCCTGCCTTCCTCCCCAGCCTTCGCACCAGCTCCACTTCCTGCCCTGGAAGTGCCCGCCTAACTCAGGAGCGGTGGCTGAAGCGCCGGAATGTCCAACAGGCCACTCTGCGGCCAACCCCTCCCTCCCCCGGCTCCTTGGACAATAGCTGCCTTGCTGGGTCATCCTGGCACAGGATGGCCTCAAAGGAGGACAGGACGAGGGAGCTGGTGGGCATCTCAATTTCCAGTGTCCTGACCACCCCGCCCCTCACCCCTGGGGCACAGCCTAGGTTGCTACTGGGACGAAGTCTTACCTAACGAGAGACTAAGGAATGTCTTTTCCTTGCCTGCGATGTTTGTGATATATGTGAAGGAATGCCAGGGTCTTGGGTTAAATGGCATCCTGGGAAATTCATTTTCACTTGATCTTAGCCAAAAGGTCGAGAAACGATGGGAAATTAATTTTCAGAATCATGCTGGGAAAGAGAGACAGTTCATGGGCAGCAGGTCCTGAATTGGAGTTGAGGGGTGGGAGCAGTGTGCTCAAGGCTGCTCAGAACACCCTCCAGGGTCCTCACCAGCCTATCTGTAGTCAGACATTCCACCATTAGTGATTCATTCCTTCGGGCGGCACGGGCTTTGCCACACCTCTCATTATCATCGTAGGGGATTGCTTTCCAACTCAGGGAGCTAATGAGGATACCAGGCCGAAGTGTTTTACATTCAGCCTCCTGCTGACTCTTCCAACAACCCGGCGAGGTGCTGCCTTACCACACTCATCTTACAGCAAAGGACACTGAGGCTCAGAGAGGCTAAGGAGTCGGCCCAAGCCTTCACAAAGGGGTGGGAGGATGCTGGAATTGGTCCCGAGTCTAGCAAGACACAGTCCCTCCCTCCCTCCAGGAGCATATGTGGGGCAGCAGGCACAAGTACCAGGGGATGAAGGAACACGGGTGGGCAGGTGGGCACAGGGGGTGTTGGGAAGCAGAGTGGGGGAGCCCCTAAATCAGAGGAAGATCGGAAGTTCTTCCATGCTAATGCCCGAGTGGGGCTTTGAAGGATGTATAGGAGTTGGGTGGATGAGGGGTGAACAGAGTCCCCATCAGAGGAACAGGCACCTCGAAAGGTGTGGGGATAAAGGAGTGGGCCGTCTAGGGAGGAATGTCATGCCCAACACCCAGGAGAAGGAGCATGAGGAAACGCGGGCATCAGAGGCATCAGCGGGGGCTCGGGGACGGAACAGAAGTCCCGGGTCCGCGTCTTGAGCACTCAGCACTGGCCCTGCCGCTGGGCTTCGGCCCCCATCGGCCCCCATCAGTGACGGGACTGCTGTCTGCCACGGTGCCGTACTTCGGGAGTTTTCCTAAACAGCATCCCAGGACCCACGTGGTCCCTCCCCCACCTCCAACCCCAGCAGAGGTCAGGTCACAGGGTCCCTGCCCTCCACCAGGGCGAGCCTGCCCTCCCCCTCAAAGTTTCCCCTCCCCCCACCCCCCCCACCTCCAACCCTGATCCCCAACTGAGAGGAAATCCTTGGTGGGCTCACAGGGCACGTTTGCACACACACACACAGACACACAGCCAGGCAAGAGGACAAAAATTCCCAAGCTCAGAAACCCTCCCACCTGAGGATGTGTCAGAGGACTCAATATCAACTCAGACGTGGGGTTCCAGATGCCAGAGCCCTGAAACAACACCCTGGAATGTGCGAGAACTTGGTGTAAGGCACCCTGTCTCTGCCCACTTGACCCTGGCTGGGAGTCTCAGAGTGACGTCTGTCTAATGAGACACAGATCCTGACACAGTCTGAGACGCCAGATCAGACCCTGCAGGCGGCCTGACTCCCTCCCCAGCAGATGCCCGTGTGCCAGTCCCAAGCTCCGGCCCGGCCCTGCAAGAGGGCTGAGGACACACCCCTGGAAGCCTCCTGGTCTTTGGACTGCCGTGGGCTTCGGAGGTTGGGGGTGTCCCGGACACTCTGCCCAGATCCTCATCAGACAACCTGAGGCCTTCCCTCCAGGGCTCATCCGAGGAGCCTCCAGGGGCGGCTGAGAATCTGAGCCACAAACCCTGAATCTGGAGCCACACACTGAGCTCCTGGGCTCCGCTTGCCCCCCACCCCAGTGAACGGCTCTGGTCGTGTCTCTGGGTTTGTCGGCAAGAGAAGAAACGGCCAAGGCACTGGAGGCGCATCCCCCGCCGCTCGCCCTCTGTACGGAGAACCCGCTGCAGGGCAGCAGGATGGAGGGCTGCTCTGGGTGCCCCTCATCTCCCCCCCATGGCCCCCAGCTGCCCCCGCCAGGGGACCAAGCCTGCTCCCCAGCATGGAGACGCCGAAGTGCTCTGGCCACAACCCCACTGCAGAGCGCACGGGGGCGGGCAAGGCCAAGAGGTGCCCTCACGAGTGCCGAGTCGATTGGCAGTGGCTGCCCAGAGAAATCGTGGAAAGAATTCTAAAACCGCACCATGCGGCAGCTGATTGGAGATGCCTGCCACGGTCACGGATTCTCACCATCCCTGATCTATAGGCTGGGTAACTCCCCCCGCCCCGCCCCCAAGCAGGGGATAATTCCCCAGCCAGGACTTTGGTAGCGCAGAAGGAGGCCCAGGCCACCCGGGGTATCAATAACACCAGACTCCCCGATAGATTTCTCAGGGCCTTGAGAAGCATGTATGGGGCCCGTCATTCCTCAACTGGCCAGGGCTCCGTCTGCCCCCTTTTCTGACGATGTGAATGTTGGTTGTTTTAGGAAACATCTCTCTAGAATAGAAACGCACTACAGGGTTAATCTCTCCTCTGTGAAAATGACTAAATGCCTTCTCTCTCACCTAGAACCAAGGGATGGTCTGGCTTATCAGCAGAAGTGATCTCGGACCCACTGAAAGCTTTACCCGTGGGGGCAGACGGGCCTGGACGCTGTGCTCTGGGCTCGGTTTGCAGGACACTCCCCGTGATGCTCTGCTCCAAAGGCCTACATGTCCCCACGCGTGCTTCGCCGCCTCACTTGGACACCTTGGCCTGCAGGGTGCTGGGCAGATACAAGTACCTCCAGATGGCATAGTAGTGTGTGCCAGCACCAAATGCCACAAAGAGATGCCAGATGGCATGGGCAAAGGGGATCCTCCCGTCACTCTTGAAGAACACCATGCCCAAGCAGTAGAAGACCCCTCCGGTCACCAGCTCCCAGATGCCCTCGGTGTTGGGCTGTCGGCAAGGACAAGGGTGAGCACAGGTCAGATGAGCGGCCGGCAAGACCAAAACCACCCAGCCATGTCCCCGCCACCCCAGACAAGAAGACATGTGGACGGCGGGGCCGCCCAGAGTCCCAGGAGGGGCATCTCAACACACCGATGTCATTAATTCTTCCACCCCACCCCTGCCTCGCCAATTCATTCTCGTGTGTAACACATTTCTGTCAAAATTTCAAAGGATATGTCGTAGCTTTTTGTCTTTCCTAAAAAGCAACACATCAAAGAAGGGAAAGCAGAGATACACGCAGATACTTGTACAACTAAATTCACTGCCCCATCATTTACAGCTGCCAAAATCGGGGAGCAACCCAAGCATCCACCAGGAGGAGAATGGATACGCAGAATGGTATCCGTGTTAGTTTACACGATGGAGTGTTACTCAGTCTTTAAAAAGGAGGAGACTCTGACACATGATACAACACGGGGGAATCCTCAAGGACGTTGTGCAAAGCAAAATAAACCAGACACAGAAGGACAGCGACCGTAGGCTTTGACAACCTGAACAAGTCAAATTCATGGTTAGAAAGCACAATGGCTGTCTGGCTACCAGGGGCTGGGTTGGGGGGAACAGGTAAGGACTGAGGTTTAGTGGGGACAGGGTGTGGGAAGATGACACAGTCCTGTGGAAGGACGGTGGTGATGGCTGCACAACAAGATGAATGAACTTCACGCCCTTGAACTGTACCCTTAAAAATGGCTAAAACCACAAACTGTGTGTGTATGTTATCACAGTTCTTAAAAAGTAGTATGTATCCATGGTACAGATGTGAGAGCGGACTATAAAGAAAGCTGAGTGCCAAAGAACTGCGGTGTTGGAGAAGACTCTTGAGAGTCTCTTGGACTGCAAAGAGATCCAACCAGTCCATCCTAAAGGAAATCAGTGCTGATCATTCACTGGAAGGACTGATGCCGAAACTCCAATACTTTGCCCACCTGACGCGACGAGCTGACTCATTTGAAAAGACCCTGATGCTGGGAAAGATTGAGGGCAGGAGGAGAAGGGGACGACAGAGGATGAGATGGTTGGATGGCATCACCGACTCAATGGACATGAGTCTGAGCAAGCTCTGGGAGTTGCTGATGGACTGGGAAGCCTGGCGTGCTGTGGTCCATGGGGTCACAAAGATTCAGACACGGCTGAGCAACTGAACTGAACTGATCCATGGTGAGACATTTTAGAGAAAAACAAAAAGCAGTAAGAAAAGAGCAGCATTCACGCCCTCCGAGATGAACACGAGGGACACCTGGGCGGTTGTTAGGAGGCCTCAAGGAGAACAGGAAGGACAGGGGCATAAGAACCTACCGCCCTGTCTCCTGGCCCCCTCCCCACAGGTCTCACTGCTCACCACCAGTAGGTGTCTGACCGTATCCTTCCAGACTCGTCTATATGCACACAATACACGGCACGCACTCCATAAGCATGTACGTGCCCAGAGGGACGGATCACTTAAGATAAGGGGGCTCGGGTCATGCCTGTCAATCTGATACATCACTTCCACGATGCGGTCTCATGGGGGTTCATCTACCTCCCCATGTGGGGACCCACCTTGGTCTTCAGAAAAGCTGGGGAGCTTTTCATTGAAGGTATGTACAAGCATGCACCCAGCCCTCCACGGGGTGACGCCTGACTATTAAAGACATATCACAGTAACACTTCTCAGCACGGACTGCTTGCCATGCCCCGTCCTCAGGGCCTGATGTGAGTTACCCGATGCCATCTTCACAGCAATCTCCCGAGGCAGGTAGGGCTCTGCGTGACGAGCCCTCAACATCATGCCAAGTGAGACAAGCATGTGGTAGAGCAGTTTGTACAACGTGATCCCATTTTTTTGTAACAGAAAGGCAAACAAGTCATCACGTCTGCATACCCACATAGACGTGCCTGCTAACCATCCGTGATGGTTTGCTGTATATCTCTTCTGTTTTTCATGAAGAGGCATTAGATAACTCACGTTATGGACTCAATGGACATACATTACCAACTCAATGGACATGAATTTGAGCAAACTCTGGGAGACAGTGAAGAACTGCGAAGTCTGGCGTGCTGCAATCCATGGGGTCGCAAAAGAGTCGGACACGACTCAGCGACTGAACAACAAACAACTCACGTTTTCACAGGGAAAATGTTGAGTAGGAACGCTAAGGGGGCTGTCACAAGCTGGAGACTCAGCTCTGCCTCCATGGCCACCTATGTTATTATTATTATAGATTTAATTTAGCCAGCAGGTATTTACTCTGTTGCAGGCACCCTTCCAGTCCCTTTCCCTGAGTTTTCCTAGCTGATCCCTAAATAAGCAGGAAAACTGGAGCCCAGAGGAACTAATGAACCTCTCTGCTGAGGTGAAGCAGACAGAGGAAACGCCCCGGAACCAAGGAGCCGAGCCCAGGGTGACCTGCACGTCTCCTGCCTTGGCGAGCGAGTCACGCGGACCCCCGGCCTCAGATCGCCATCTGCCGGGGCAGCAGGCTCAACCTCACCATCTCCAGTACCACTCTGGGCCCCCTCCAGCCAGACATGAAGCCCACAGCGGGTGGGGGTGACTTACCATGGAAAGGACGACCAGGGCGGGGAAGAAACCCATGACGACATAGCAGAGCAGCTCCACCAGCTTGTACCTGCCAGGAAGACAAGGCCTCCCCGTGAGCAGCACCTCCCCCATTGGGGTTGGGAGGGGACACCCCTCACCGCAAGAGTAACGGAAGGGGACTCTGCCCTCTGGCCAGCACCCCTGAGCTTGGATTTCATCCAGCTGCACCCAGCAAGTGCTGGCAGAGCCCGGTGGCCGTGGGCGGGTCCCTGTCCCTCTCTGAGGCTTGGTTTCCACACCTGTGAACTGACAAAAGCTGGGTGGGCATAGCATGCCTGGGGGTTCCTCCCTTGCTCAACCCAGGGCAGGCATTACTATTCGATCCCAGCACCTTTCACCACAAGGCTCGAGCAATCGCTCTCCATCCATCCGAGTGGCTGCACCAACCAACACCCGTCTGCCGTCCTCAGACAGTCCAGGGGTCTGCGGCTGCCTTTCACTTCTCCAGCTGCTTCCTTCCCCCACGTCCTCATTTCCATCCTATCTCTCAGCAGGATGGAAGGGGGTGGTCGGCCCTGGGGCCCTCTCCTTCTCTCCTGCTAACACACCTTCAGGAAGACCCCATTCAGTGGGTCGAAGCCCCATCAGTGACCTTTTAATTTTAACCTCCTCACACTGACCCTATGGACTGTGGACCTGGGGACCGCCGATGGGCCTGGACACAGGGGTGCCAGGCGTGGCTGTGCCCACAAGCTTCTGGGCACATCCTGAGGTCTCGCCCCACCAGGGGCAGGGAGGAGGCCCTGATGGATGCACCCGGCCCCCATGAAAGCCCGCCCCCTCTCCCCCAGCCCCGGCTTACCGCTCATGGAAGAAGAAGACATAGACAGTGCCAACCGAGGCCATGATCCACACCAGCCATCGCATGTGGGAGGCCCAGGGGCCCAGCTCGCGGAGGTTCAGCCTGGGAGGCAGGATGGGAGGGCACAGGGGCCTGAGCGGGTGGGGGGGCGGGCCTGGGACCGTGCCTTCCACAGCCAGCCCCTCCCAGGGACACGGACCCCACAGAACCCCTGTCCCCTGTGGGTGCACGTGTGGGATGTGGCCCCTCACAGAGGACACGTGGAGAGACAGAGAAAATGAAATTGTATGCAATTATTCGAGCCAAGTCAGCAACATTGAGGATGTCCCAGCATGAAGGAAAAGGGCATCTCAAACCAGAGGGCATTTCCTGGCGCCCGGAATTAGTTGCCCCGCGACTCGCAGTATCTTCCCGGGGCAGGGATCGAACCCGTGTCCCCTGCATTGGCAGGTGGACTCCTACCCACTGGACCCCCAGGCAAGTCCTGCCCGCTGGGTGACAGCTGAGCTGGGCCTTATGAATTTCTCCCTCTGCAGCCAGCAGTTTGGCAGTAGATGGGACTTTGCAGGAGGAACTCCTTCCCTCCTTCCCCATTCCTGAAACTCTCTCCCCAGTCTCCCGGAAAAGTGGGTTTTTCTCTCCGCTGCCCGAGCCAAGTGGTGCCTCCTGGGCCAGGTGCCTGCAGGACCCAGCCTTTGGCTCCAGCTGTTGGCTTAGGTCAGCGGTCCCCAACCTTTGAGGGACCAGGGATGGGTTTCATGGAAGACAATTTTTCCATGGACTGGGGAGGGGATGGTTTCGTGATGATTCGAGCACATTACATTTATTATACACTTTATTTTTTTATTATTATTATTACATCAGTTCCACCTCAGGTCATTAGGCTTTAGAGCTTGGAGGTTGGGGACCCCTGGCTTAGAAACAGCTGTGGAACCAGGGGCCCCGGACAATGCAGGCCCGTGCCCCAGGCCAGGAGGCTGGTCCTAAATCCTCTCTCCAGCCCCGCATGCATGCATTCCTGCCTCCGGCCTGTGCCGCCGTCTGTACAACCTGACTGCACAGAAGCACGCTAGATTCCTGAAGAAGGGGCTCTGGTTCCAGAAGACGGTGACTTGTCTTCTGACCTCCTCAATATTTATGACTCGATTATTAACAGGTTTCTGAAGCACTGGGGAAAGGAAGTTTCTGTGTCACCCTTGACCCAGCCAGTTTTCTCGATCATTCGTGACACAGTCCTCCCTGCCTGGCTAATCGCGTGAATGGCGTCTGTGTGCAGGTCACCATTGTCCCTCTTTACGACAGCTGGGGGACGGGATAACATCACTGCCTCCATTGTAAAGGACATGAGACTGAGGCTTGGACAGATTCAGCAGTTATCCCGGGACGTGTGGCTCCGGAAAGGCTGATCAGGACCAGGGCCTCGTGCGGTCTGATGCCACAACTGTTCTCTTTCAGCAATGCCGGAGCTTTTCGACCACCTTTCAGACCCCTTCTTTAGGTAGAGGTGATATGCTAGAGTCTTGTATGTGTCTAATCTATCAAAAATGAAAATAAAGGGGCTTCCGTGGTGGCTCAGCAGTATAGATGCTGCCTGCCAATGCAGAAGACGCGGGTTCGATCCCCGGTCTGGGAAGATCGCACCTGTCTCGGAGCAACTAAGCCCCTGCGCCACAACTACTGAGCCTGCACTCAAGAGCCGGGAGCCGCCCCCACTGAAGTCTGAGCAGCCTAGAGCCCGCGCTCCGCAACAGGAGGAGCCACTGCAAGGAGACGCGGCCCCTGCTCGCCGCAACTGGAGAAAAGCCTACACAGCAACCAAGACCCAGCGCAGCCAAAAATAAATAAATAAAATTTTAAAGAACAAACATAAAAACCAAAACACGGAGTTTTTTTCAGACTGAGGCAGGGATGGGGGGCACCCAGAGTCATTCACGCCTCCACCCTCTCAACCAGAGCACCGCGAAGAAAGATACCCACAAATCACTCCACAAACCCTTGTCTCCCGGCTCCGTTCCCCCATGCAGCCGGGTGTCCAGGTAGGACACTGTCATCGCCCCGATCCTCTCTCAACCCCACATCTGGTCAACCACCAGGTTCTGCCGACCCTGCCCCCCGACACAGCCCGCAAACCAGGAGCAACTCCCCTTCTCAGCCCCTGCGTCCCTCCTCCACAGCTTGGACCACGGTGGCGGTTCTATCTCTGTGTCGGTGTCGGGACAAAGTCCACATCCTCCGGGAGACGCTAAGTCCCACAAGGACAGAGGGCCTGTGTCTCTGTTCACAGCCACATCCTCAGACACCAGCACTCGATGGGCACTGAGTCAGTGCCCAGACCGTCAGCATCAGGGATAAAGAACAGAAACTCAGGCACAGAATCAGCCAAGGCGGGGGGACAGTCAGAGGGCGGTTTCAGAAATCTTGCTCCAGGATAGTTGCTGCGGCCAAGCACAAAACCTAGCTTCACTCTAACTGGCAACCTCCAGAAAAGAAACCAGAGATCGCCCGACTCCTGAGGACTGCAGGTGGTGCCTGGGGTGGCCCGGGGCCGTCGGGAGGCACCCCCCCTTCATTCCTGGCTTCCCTCCGCTGCTCTCTGCATCTCCAGGGGCCCCCACCTACCCACTAGAACAGCAGCCCGTCCCCCGGGACTGACCGTTCTTTCCAGGGCCCGCGTACACCAGCCCACCGGGCATCAGATGACCAGAGCATCCTGGTTTATACGTGCCCTTCTCCCACAAAGCTCAGCTGGGCATGGGCTGCCTCTGATCACGTCTCCAGGCTGACAGCAGCAAGGACCGATTTCCTGGGGGAAGCCAGAAACCCGGGTATTCCTCCCCACCTTCAGCCACTCACAGTTCCCCCTCAGTTTCCTGTAAATACATTTTCCATCCATCCATCCATCCTCTCAACTCCAAGGCCACTGCCAGGGCCCCGGCCACATCCATCTCACTCCCAGCTCCTTGCACCTCCTTGCTCCCAAGGCATCAGCCTTCGGTCCAAAAGATAAAACCAAGGACTTCCCTAATGGTCCAGTGGTTAAGACTTCGCCTTCCGATGCAGGGAGGGAGGAGCAGATTTAATCCCTGATTGGGAGCTGAGAAACCAAGTGACTCACAGCCAAAAAACCGACACGTGAAACAGAAGCAATGCTGTAACAAATTCAATAAAGACTTTAAA
This sequence comes from Hydropotes inermis, assembly GCA_020226075.1. Taxonomy (NCBI): domain Eukaryota; kingdom Metazoa; phylum Chordata; class Mammalia; order Artiodactyla; family Cervidae; genus Hydropotes; species Hydropotes inermis. The sequence goes on from CM035301.1 coordinate 18,914,536, forward strand.
AATGGTCCACAGAACAAATAAAATAAAATAAAACCAAGTGAATATCCTGCTTCAAGCCCTGCCCACTCCTCAGTTCACCGCCACACCCATATAAGAACAACCAGAGGGTCCGCCGTGCAGCCACAATCACCCCAAGCTTGGAAACCCCGCAAACTGCCTGTCACAGGAGACGGACGCCTCTGGTTCTTCATCCAGAACACTGTCCAGCAAGGACTCTGGACCATGACTCCGTGACCCTCACCACACAAGGCCGCCTGAAAGCGAGACCCGAAAGAATGATGATTCCGTTCACGTGAAAGATGACATCGGGCAAAGCTGCCCCAAGACGGCCGACCACGGGACGTGGACACCACCCCCGGGAGCCACGGGCTGGGGAGGGGCTGGACACATGGCTTCTCCATCCGGGGGGCCGGCCGCGGGATGTGGGAATTCCCTGTGTGGAACCCCGCCCCCAGGCACATCTCAACAAAACGTGTTCCGAAGGCAAGTCACCTTCATGTGCACCAACTAAACCCACTTATTAGTTGACATAATGAAAAAGAACACTCCATTTACGATAGCCAAACATTGGAATTCCCTGGGCAAAACTGGGACAAGTCTTTCTGTGGCTCCCACGCCTTGGAGGCCAGCACGCACAGCTGCAGGGTGGGCCGGCTTCCCCAGCTGTGGTTCCCCGGCCCTAGAGAGCAGGGTCAGTAGCTGTGGTCATGAGCGCAGCCACAATGCAAACTATGAGAGCTTCCTGGCCCAGGGATCGAACCCACCTTCCCCCTGCACTGACAGGTGGTTTCTCAACCACCAGACCCCAGGGAGGTCCTGCCGGGGGAGTTTAAACCGGTACAATCTGGGCAAGGTGCCTTGGCAACAGTTAGCCAAGGGACTAAGGCCCACTCCTGCCACTGGGCCTCCAAGCTCAGCCTTCACCCCACAAAGATGAGGCTCGGCTTAAGAACCTGGGGCTTCTGTAGCTCTAAACAGGCTGGCTCAGCAGTTTCACCTGTTTCCAGGCAACCGAACCAGGCACATGTGCTGAATGACCCATCAGCAAGGACATTCACGGCAGCCCTGTGTGTTACAGCGAAGGAAGGGGCGTCCTGATGTCATAAACACTCATAAGCAGGGGTGGCCAGGGGATATTATGCTGCTATAGCAAAGGAATGGGGAAATCTTCATGGTACTAATATGAAAAGAGGTCCCCCAGAACACGACTAAGAGAGTGAAAGCTGGCTTCAACGTTTGTACAGTATCCTTCCTTTTCTACTCAAGTAGGAATCTGCCTGCAACGCGGGAGAGCTGGGCTCGATCCCTGGGTGGGGAAGATCCCCTGGAGGAGGGCATGGCTACCCACCCCAGTATCTTGCCTGGAGAATCCCCGTGGACAGAGGAGCCTGGAGGGCTGCAGTCCAATGGGTCACAAAGAGTCAGACACCACTGAGCGTGAACGTAGGAAGGAATAAGACTTCCCTGGTGGTCCACTGGTTAAGACATCACCCTCCAAGGCAGGGGGTTGGATCCCTGGTCAGGGAGCTGGGATTCCACATGCCTCGTGGCCAAAAAACCAAAAGGTAAAACAGAAGCAATATTGTAACAAGATCAATAAAGACTTTAAAAAAATAAAGTAGGAAAGTGTAAGTGTGAATATATATAGATGTGTGTCTATTTGCATATATGCATATTCATGCATGCAAATGCATGTCTATACATACACACATACATACACATTTGCTCTTTTCTACACCAAATCACCCTGGAAGGATACACAGGAAACTGGCGCTAAGTCATGGCTTCTAGGAAGGAGAAGGCGTGGAGGACGCCCTTTTGCCTACATTCTTGTGCTGAGGTCACAGGTCACCCAGCCCAATGTGCAGGGAAACTGGCAGAAGGGAAGGACAGGAAGCCAGCCCCAGCCCCCACGTCGCTCGGGGAGCCGCAGAGACACTCACCAGGGCGCGTAGGAGGCCGCAATGAAGAAATAGATGACCATGCGGTCCGACATGTGCAGACAATGCTCTACCGTCCTGCAGCAGAGAAGGCGGGTTACGGGGGCCCAACCTGGACAGACGGGCTTTGAGCTGGCTGGTGAGCCTCCACGCAGCCACGACCCCTCGGGCCTCAGCGTCCCCATCTGTGAGCAGCCAGGCTCCCTGTCGCCCCTGAACGGAGACACCTCGGGGGTCCCGGCAAGGACCCTCCTCCCCTGACCTCCTCCTCTACTTCAATCAAAGCAACTCCACACCCTGTTTTACATTCTGGGCTTTTCAAAAGATTTCAAACGATAAAAATTCAGCAGCTTAAAACACACAGACTCACAACAGAGAGAAACACAGTCTGCAAAGACAGACTCACAAACATAGACAACAGAGGTCACCAGTGGGCAGGGGAGAGGGCAGGGGCGGAAGGCGATGAAGAGATACAGACGGTTACACATAAAACAAGCTAGGAGGGGAGGTCCCCGGCGGTCCAGCGGCCTAAGTAGGACTGGGTGCTTTCACTGCTGTGGCCCGGGTTCAATCCCTGGTGAGGGAACCAAGATCCTGCATGCCTTGAGATGCGGCTAAATAAATAAACATTGAGTAATAAAACACAATAAAATAAGCTACAAGGACGTATCATACACCACAGGGAATAGAGCCAGTGTTTCGCAGTAACTATAAATGGAATATAATCTTTAAAAAATTGTGAATCACTAATTGTACACCTGTAACTTAGGCTGTACATCAATTATACTTCAATTAAACAATGAAAAAAATTCAACTATACTAACATTTTTAATAACCTGTATGGGAAGAGAATCTGAAAAAGTACATGTGTGTATAACTGAATCGCTTTGCTATACACCTGAAACTAACAGAAGATTGTAAACCAACTATGCTTCAGTTAAAAAAAATAAAAATGAACTAAAAAATTCTCAATAGAAGCAGGGCAATAAGCAGAAGAAAACACGGAAAATTAAACATTTAGTCTCTTTTCACTAAACCAGCAAACCTAGGTGCCCCTGAAGACCGTCTGGGTTCTGGTATTCCGGTTCAGGTCCAAGTTCTGGAGCCAGAAGGCCTGGGTTCCGATCCCAGCCCCACCACGGAGGAACGATGACCCTGAGCAAGTACTTGCTCTCCTGGGTCTCAGCTCCCTCATCTGTGAAACAGCGAGGAATACTGGCACCCTACCACGGGGTGAGGGCGAAGAGGGTCAGGCCTCAGCACCACGAAAAACAGGAAGTGCTCGCACACGTCACCTGTTTCCATTATGACTTCACCTTCAAGGGCAGGCGACATTCCTTAACACGTCTGGCCAGCACGGTGCAGCCTCCAAAATGGTACTCAAGGAGCCCCACCTCCTGGCCCTCACACCCTCATCAGCCCTTCCCACAATGAGCACAGCAAACGCGTGGAACCGATGTGAGGTTGCACAAGTGTCGCTGTGTGGCTTCTGAGGCTCGATCATAAAGACATGACAACCTCCGCCTTGTTCTCTTGCATTGCTAACTACGGAGGGGAACAAGCCACGGGGCCGTGGAGAGGCCCACGTGGGAATGACCAAGCACCCCCCAAGGATCCCGCACCGATGCGCCGGCCCTGCAAGGCAGCAGCCTCGGAAGTGGCTTCTCCAGCCCCTGGGAGCCCCGGCAGCATCTTGACCACTTCAGCAACCTTGGACCAGAACCACACAGTGAAGCTCCCCAGTTCCTGCCTCTCTGAAGCTTAGAGAGAGAGAAGTGGAGTTGATCATTATTTGAAGTCTCCATGATTCAGGATAATTTGTTACTCGGCAGTAGATAACGAATACAAACCGTGATTCGGTCTGGTCACTGCAGCCCTCTAAACGGCCAGTGTTTTGTATCTGATGCTGGGCCAACTGACTGTCTCCCTAGAAATACAGGGCGTGGCAACAGCTGACGTGTACAGAGCACATTCTGTAATCAGAGCACCGTGCAAAGCTCTTCAGCATGACCTCTTTAATCCCACCTGGGCGGGTAGGGGCCATTATTTCATCCACGACATCACAGATGAGGACACCAGAGGGCGGCACAGTCACACCACTGATGCCTGGGCCCCACACCCAGGGACTGGAGTCTTCAGAAGGAAAAGGAGAGAGGGGACAGGGACACAGAGATGCACAGAAGGCAGGCCTATGGAGACAGAGGCGGAGACTGGAGCGACGCAGCCACAAGCCGAGGAACCACAGGAGCCACCAGAAGCCGGAGAAGGAAATACAGGGTCCCCCCCAGAGACGTGGCCCCCTGACTCGCTAGTCTCAGACTCTGGTCTCCTAGACCGGGAGCGGCTAAGCTCCTGTCGCTTCAGGACGCTCCGTGGGTGGGAATTCGTTACAGCAGCGTACAGTGGGGTCCACCAGGACCCAGGGAAAGAATGGGGGCAGGACGGGTGGGACACAGCAGAGTCACAGGCCTTCTGGGGGGCAGGAGGGGCGCTGGACGTGGGGGCCAGTTATCACTGCGGCTGCTACAATGGACCAGAGCATCCCCTCACTCTGTGGGGGCTCTGGAGTCCTGGAATCAGTTCTGGCTGGACACGACCAGCAAGATGACCTTAAGCCTGTCCCGTCACCTTCCAAATTCAGAGTCGTCAGCCACAAGAACCGGGATTCTGTAAGCTGCAACGTGGATGAGCCCCGGGATGAGTCTCAGTCAGCCAAAGAAGCCGGTGACAAAGGGCAGAGTCACCCCAAGTGTCCGTAACAGCTGAATGGATAAACAACTCCACAGTGAGACATGATTCAGCCTTGAGAAGGAAGGCGATTCTGACACCTACTATGACGAGGATGAATTCTGAGGACGTTGTGCTCACAAAAGGGTAAGTAGTATATGATCCCACTTACATGGCGTGTACAGAGCAGACAACTCACAGAGACAGAAAGTAGAAGGGCCGTGCCAGGGGCTGGGAGGAGACGCGGGGTTAGCATTTAACGGAGATAGGGCCCCAGTTTGGGAAGATGAAAATATTCAGTGGGTGGATGGTGGTGATGGCTGTACAACAGCATTAATGTGCTTAATGCCACTGGATGCCACTTGGAAACGGTCAAGATGGTAAATTTTACACCATGCGTATTTACCACAAAACAAATCAAAGTTAAAATCCAGGATGCTAAAGCCTACACTGCAGAATTTTTGGAGAGATCCGAAGTGACAGATGCAGAGGGCCTGGAACCTAGGGGTGCCCAGAAATGGGCAGTTACTATGACAGCTAAGGGTCCCTCATAACGACCTGGGAGTGAGGGGCTTGCTCTTCCGGCTGCTCAGAGGGGAGCAAACGAGGCTTCTGAGGGTGAGGGGGTCCCCGGGGGGACTCAACCCCAGCGGCCTGAAGCAAACGTGGCACAAGGCTTTCCATCCTGGGCCCCGCTCTGCTGAGCCAAGCACAGCCCGAGGCATCTCGCCTCCCCCTCGGCCCGCCGTGGGCACCGGCCCTGGTGACCCCGCCACGCACGCGCCCCCACCTGTGGGCTGGGCAGCAGGTACCTGAGGTGGCTCTTCTTCCAGGCGATGGTGTGGAACACGGTGGACACCACGAACAGCCCGCAGAGCCCAAGGCCGTAGATCCAGGCGGAGATGGTCTCCCAGTCATCGTCCGACAGGAAGTAGAGGTTGGAACTGCCGAGGATGCTGGGGATGATCCAGAGCTGGAGGCAGGGAGGGGGCGGAGCTGCGAGGTCAGGCAAGTGCTGAGCCCCGGGCGGCCCCCACGTGTTTTCTCCAGACCCACATGCCCAACAGAGCTCCCTGTGATGGAGGGAAGGTTCTAGACCTGCACTGCCCAACAAAACTCCTTACCACGGTAGAAACATTCTAGACCTGCACTGCCCCACAGCATTCCCATGGTGGAGGGAAGGTTCTAGACCTGCACTGTCCAGTATGGCAGCCTCCAAGCCCACACAGCTCCCGAGCACATGAAACGTGGCTGTGCCACTAAGGCCTTGCCGTCCTCACTTTATTTCGCCTTGACTGGTTTCAGCTTCGAATCCAACAGCTACACCAGGACAGTGGCTACCATACTAGACAGCATAGCTCTAGACAATGTAGTGGTGAAACAGGAAGCCAGGATCTCCTGTCTTCAGGACACATCTCTGGCCGCTGCCCCCGTCCTCCGTGTCCACTGCTAACCCGGCCCCGAGCACCCTAGGCTGGCCATGATGCTTCACATGGCCACGTTGTTGCCCACAGGGTTCTCTCCAAAGACGTCCCTCCCCACAATGTCTACCCGGAAGACTCACTCTTCACATGTTGGTTTATCCATTGGTTCCTCTGAGAAGTCTCAGAGTTCTCCAAAGCACTGGCGGGGAGGGGGGAATGGGGTACAGCGTCTCCAAAAGAGTTTGTCTAATTCTGTGTGTTAGGAGTGCTTATTTTGGAGAGAGACTCTACAGTAGCTCTAGCCGATAGAACTACTTAATACAATGCAGGTGGCACAGGAAACTTTCTTTTTAATTATTTTTAATTTATTTATTTGGCCACGCCAAGTCTTAGTTGTGGCACTTGGTATCTTCAATCCTCACTGTAGTGTGCAGTATCTTTAGTTGCAGCATGCAAACTCTTAGTTGTGGCATGTGGGATCTAGTTCCCTGACCAGGGATCGAACCTGGGGCTCCCTGCACTGGGAGCACAGAGTCTTAGCCACTGGACTACCAGGGAAGTTCCAGCACAGGTAATTTTAGATTTTCTAGTAGCCACATTTTAAAAATAGAAAAAATGAAAAAATTTTATTTAAAAATAAAAAAAAAGGTGAAACTGACTTTATTGATATATTTTGCTTAGTCCGATATATCCAAAGTATCATTTCAACACATCGTTAATATAAAAAGACTTAAGATATCTTGCATTCTTTTTTCATGCTGAGTCTTCAAAAGCTGCTGTGTAGTCAACACTCACAGCACACCTCAGTTCAGACGTGCCGTATTTCAGCTGCGTGAGGCCAGTGGCTACGAAGCTGGACAGCATAGGTCCGGGATCTTCCTAAGATCCTCAAAGGGGCCCAAAGGTTTAAGGACCGCTGCCCAGAGCAGGATTTCATGGGGGAGATGGCAAGTATTCCAGGCCCTGGGAACAGCATGTGCAAAAACATTGGGTCGTGCCTTCTAGTGTGGAAACAGCAGGTGGGGCTCAGGATGCTGGCGCCTGGGGGCAAGATCACGGCAGGGGGAGGTGGGCCGACATTCAGGCTAAGACCTGTAGCTGGGAGCTTCTACCGAGCCCGGACACTATACTGGATACTAGGGGGCCACTGAAGGTTCTTAAGGCCAAAAAGAGGCATGCTCAGAGCCACAGTCCCATTTACCCACATGGCCTTCCCTTGGGATCCCACTCCCTCTTCCGGGGCCACGGAAGAAGGCCTGAGGGACAGGCCCCCTCGGGTCAGCGCTCTGGGATGAGAACACGGACCCCAAGGGCAACGGGCCACGTCCCGGCCCCTCCTATGGCTCTCGGCCCCCCAGGACTCACAGCGTGGGTGGCACAGTTGGCAGCATGCTCGTACTCCGTGGGCTGGTACCTCTTGTGGGCGGGAACCCGGTGGTTCATGAACCTGGGGGGAAGACACAGAATCCCCAGAAGCTGGGCCAAGGCAGCCGGCAGCAGCCCTGGTCACAGAGCCCCAGGGGCCCTCGGCCCTGCTGGTGGGGAGGGCCCGCCTCCGCTGCCCTCCCCTCTCCTCCCCTCTCCTCCCCTCATTCCCTCTCTCTATTACACCTTTTTTGGACTATCCAGCATTTTGAGCCAAATCCCCAAAGTCGAATTTGCTAAATATCAGGTTTCAAGGAATTCCCTGGCGGTCCAGTGATTAGGACTCTATGCTCTCACTGCCGAGGGCCCAGGTTCAATCCGTGGTCAGGGAACTAAGATCCTGCAAGTCATGAAGTGTGGACAAAATATTAATAAATAAATCTCAGGGTGCAGCATGCTCTTTCATTTCCTAATTTAATTTTCTTTACGTGTCACAGGCATACAGTATACAGCTCCCCAAGGTGCAGTTCCAAGGATTTTACACAGACACACGCCCAGAGCTCCTTTCCCACACCCTAGAAACTGCCTTCACATCCCTTCCCCGGAGCATCACCCCTCAAGGAACCCGACCCCCGACCCCCTCCCACACACACACACACACACTGTCACTGTAGATTACTTTTGCTGGTTCTTGATTTTTCCCATCTGTGGGATCACACAGCACACACTCTCTGGGTCTGGCTCCTTGCGCTCAACGTGACTTTTGTCAGATGGAGTAATTGGTTGCTTTCAGTGCAATACAGTATTTTGCCAGGTGAGCAAACCACAATTCATTTATCCTATCTACTGGAGGTGGACGTTCCAGCTTGAGGCTGTTATGGTGACTCTGCTGTGAGCAGTCATGGTAGTGAACATATGCACTCATTTCTGCTGGGCATTGATCCACAGGTGGAACGGCCAGGTGAGTTCATCTTGACAGTAAACATTCCTATTTAAAAAAAATTTTTTGGCCACATGAGGGATCTTACTTCCCCAACCAGGGATTGAACCCGTGGCCCCTGCACTAACTGTGCAGAGTGCTAATCATTGAACCACCAGGAAAAGTGAAAGGCGCTCAGTTGTGTCTGACTCTTTGCCACCCCATGGACTATACAGCCCATGGAACTGTCCAGGACAGAATACTGGAGTGGGCAGCCTTTCCCTTCTCCAGAGGGTCTTCCCAAGCCAGGGATCCAACCCAGGTCTCCCGGAAGTTCCAACGATAAACATTCCTGATGTTCTGGTGTCTTTAGAGAATCTTCCAAGCCCAGCCCCGCCTCTGTCCACCCCAGTCTCTCGTCTCCTCCTCACAGGAGCTCCACCGGCCCACAGAGCCATCACGACCCCTGCTTTCCAGGGGGGCTGCTCCAGGGCAGAGTCAGGAAGCGACATCACCCAGGTGGGATGGCACGGGCCTGCCCCTGACAGGACTCCCTGCAGGCGTCTCCAGGTCAGGCTGGAAGTGGGGTGGGGGCTGGGGGATGAGAGCTGCCAACACCTTCTCTAGGGCGGCGGGCAGGACCACGCCGGCTCAGAGTCGGGCAAGTGGACGGTTCACCTTGGACTCTGCCAAGCATCATCCACCGGTGGGGAGAGGGGGGTAAACTCCACTAAAACACCAAAACCAGCCCCCACCCCAGGAACCCAATTATGACTAGAAAGACCCACAGACATAAGAAATGAGTGTGTGGTCGAGAACAAAGGGCTCAAGGCAGCAGACTGCACAGAACACTTATAAAGCACCACTGTATCCTGTGTCCACGCTAGGTGTGGGAGGCGTCCCTGTGGTCCAGCCGTTAACTCTGCACTCCCAATGCATGCTCGGTGTGGTCCACTCAGCATTTGTGGAGCACTTCCTGTATGCTGGATCTACACCACTGGAGCAAATGTAACAACAAAAAAATAGCGTTATAACAGCTGAACTGTGTCGCCCCAAAATTCCTGTGCTGAAGTCCTGACCCCCCAGGACCTCGGAATCTGACTTATTTGTAAAGAGCTGCAGATGTAATCAGCTGAGATGAGGTCACACTGAAGCGGGGCGAGCCCCTCATCCAACATGACAGGTGTCCTTGTAAGCAGAGGAGAGACACAGAGGAAAGACCCGGGCAGAGACAGGCCTGGGGCAGCTTCACACTGAGGGTGCCGGCAGCCAGCAGAAGCTGGGAGGGAGGCCCGGAGCAGGCGTGTCCGCAAGCCTCCAGAGGGAACCAAACCGGGGCCCGATTTCCATTCCTTTAAGCCACTAACTGTGGGGACTTCCCTGGCAGTCCACTGGTTAAGATTCCGTCCTTCCACTGCAGGGGGCACAGGTTCAATCCCTGGTCGGGGAACTAAGATCATTCGTGTAGCGCGACGTGGCAAAAAAATAAAATAACAACTAAGCCACGAAGTGTGTGTTCATCCGTTACCAGAGACACCAACACAGGCACACACAGTGTTCCCTTTGACAGAGTCTGCCCCCAGAGCCCCTCAGAGAGGCGGTGCTAGTTTACACACCACGCTGATGGGGCTGGGGGCCAGGACTCCAAGGCCAGCTGTGAAGGGGTGCAGCTGACACCTTTCTCCCCCACCTGTAGCCGGGACCGCCCTCTCCCCTGCCCCTTTAAACAAACACCAAGCCCCTCATGAGGCCAGCCTCTCAGGTCCAAAGGGTGATGTCATGGTTGCCAGGGTGACCGGGATGCCGCAGTTTATTTATTTATTTCTGGGCTCCACAAAACTTTCCTTGTCTTTCACCCAGAGCTGCCGCTATTGAATGTGGTCGGGAGAGTGGAGAGGGGCCAGGGGCAAAGACCCAAGAAACAGAGTTCCCACAGCCGGCAAGAATCGAGAACGTTTTCTTTAACTCCTTGTGGCGTCCTTTTTCTTCCTTCACAAACCTCTAGGCAGGCATTCTGAAGAGGACAGTGCACTCACTGTTTATGTTTTTAATTTTCCTTTCCATTTACATTCAGTAAAATTTCCCCTTTTTGCAGCACATCTTTTTATACGTTTAGGTAAATGAAGAGAGTTGTATAACCACCACCATAACCAAGAGAAACCACGAGAAATAAAAGGCCCATCCCCCACCCCACCCCCACAGTCCTGTAGCCGCTGCTCTGCTCTCTGACCCCTCATAGCTTCCCCATTTCCAGCACCTCATACACACGGGATCACACAGAAGCCCTGCAGGCATTTATTTTATTTTATTTTACTGTCTGAAAAGAATTGATTGCATAAAGTCAAGTGTATTCTTAGATGAAAAGAAACTGTGCTTGGAATGCCAAACAGGGACTTCTTTTCTGCTTAAACTGTGTCTAAGACAAACTTGTTTCCTTTGAAAAAAAAATGGACCCTCCTAACATTACTATTCTTGGCCATCATCTCAACCCTTCCAGCCTCTTTTCTTCTTTTCCCCTGGCATAGCCTTTTGAGTTTGGCTTTCTCCACTCAGCTTAATGCAGGTTAGCCTCATCCATGCTGTTGCCTGGGTCAATGGTTCCTTCCTTTTCACTGCTGAGAACTAGTCCAGCATATGGACGTGCCACGGCTTATCTATCTGTTTCCCCAGTACGGGGACGAGGGAGTCATTTTTAACAGCTGAAATGCAGAGAGAAAATTTAGAATGTTCTGGAACAGAGCTGGCAGCCTTCAAGTCTGTGGGAAATTTCAGAGTCAGCATTTCTAGCAAGTTGCTGCTGGTTCAAATAAAGGAGGGAAATGGGCCTTCTGCCTCCTTTCTGGAGAACAGAATCTGTGTTCTGTGGCCAGCCCGGCCACTTAGGTGACCACATGGCCGCAGCGTTTCATGGGAGTAGAGAGGGTACCTCCTTGCGAAGGGCTCCCAAAGCTGAGCTGCGAGGGAGACTGGGACAGAAGGTCGACCCCACCCTGAGCTGGCGGGGCAGGGCTTTGGAGCCAGAGACACAGCTGGGTGGGAAGTCCCTGCATGGTCACTTTGCTGCTGTGTGACACGGGAAACGTCTTAACGTCTCTGGGTGGCCACACAACTTACTCATGTGTCCACAGCATACCACCGCAGGCCCCTCGAATGTACGTTCTTCTTGAGCGTAAAATACACTTGTTCCATCCCAACAATCCCCAAAGTGTCAACTCAACCCAGCATTACCTCTAAAGCCCAAAATTCAAAGTCTCACTGAAACATTGTCTAGGGGCTTCCCCGATGCCTCAGTGGCACAGTACGCCTGCAATGCAGGGGAGGTGAGTTCAATCCCTGCATCCGTACCCGCGTCGGGAAGATCCCCTGGAGGAAGAAATGCAACCCGCTCCAGTATTCTTGCCTGGAGAATCCCATGGACAAAGGAGCCACGGGGTCGCAAAGAGTCAGACACGACTGAGGCGGTGAGCAAGTCGAGTCAGGCGAAAACATCTAAGTCAGACATGGGTGAGACGCGGAAGTACGATTCATTCCGAGGCAAAATTCCTCTCCAGCTGTGAGCTTGGGAAACCAGATAAACTGTGTGCTTCCAAAATACAATGGTGGGACAGGCCCGGGACAGACATTCCCATTAAAAAAAAAAAAAAGATATCGAAAAGAAGGAAAGGGTTGTAAGCTCTGCAACTAGCGAAAGCCCCCGCGCAGCCACGAAGACTCAGCGCAGCCAAGACTACGTAAATGAAAAAGGAAGGGGTCTGTTAGAGTCAGAAAAAGGAGGAAGTGGTGATGGGGCCCAAGCAAGGCCGAAGGGGAGAAGGCAAGTCCCTCCAGACCTTCAGGCTGGAGAATGTCTTCTTTGGTGCCACGCTCTGCCCTCTGGGGGCTCTGGATGGCAGCATCACCCCCCAGCTCAGCAGGTCGCCCCCCCGAGACGCCCCCACCCTTGGAAACAGGAGCAGCGGTGCCGCCCCGAGATCTCAGAACTGCGTCTGCTCACGGCTCTTCCCTTTTCCCGAGCAACAGCGCCCGCGCCCACACGCGGCCCTCCTCCCCGCCTTCGCCCGGCTGGGAGGATTCTGCCCCCGGCTTCAGGGCAGCGGCGGATGGGCCCACGGTCCCCTCATCGACACTAATCTCACGAGCGGTCTGCGGGCCACATCCGCAGTGTTCCCTTCTGAACACGTGCCCGCTGTTTAATGTATGGACAGGTGGAGCATTATCTGAATCTTTACGTCCCGGTTGCTTTTTGCGCCACAGTTCCTTCTTCGATTCATTTCTCTCCTCCCGTATCTCACTATAAGCAGCCGGGAGGCCCGAGCCTCTCCATCAACAGTGGGCTCAGAACCGCCTCTGCTCGACGTCCAAGGACACCACATACGAGGCCCGCCTCACCCAGGTCACGAGCACAGAGACAACTCGGGCAAAGATCTCGGCTGCTTTACAGTGAGGACCTTCTGTCCGTTATCCAGTAACATGCTCCTCATCCCACCTGAGACCACGCCACACTGGCCTTAGAACCCCCCGGGAGCGGGGAGGGTGCTGGTAACATCCCCACTGCTCAGATGAGAAAAGTGAGGGTCCGAATTTCTGCCAACATCCTACTCACGACTGTCATGAATTCTCCCAGAAGATGGAGGCTTTCCCTACCACTCTCCTCTTTTCTTGCTGGGCTCACACCAGAATTACCTTTAAAAGTCCCTTCTCAAGGGACATGCCTGGTGGTCCAGTGATTAAGAACCTGCCTTGCAATGCATGGGATGCAGGTCTGATCCCTGGTTGGGGAACTAAGATGCCACGTGCTGCGGAGCAACTAAGCCCAACAGCCACACCTGGAGAGTCCCAGGTGTCCCACGACAAAAGATCTCAAATGATGCACGTAAGACCCGCCACAGCAAATAAGTAAAAACATTTTTTTTAAAAAAGCCCCTTTTTGCCTTTTACTTCCATGAACTTCAAAACCCTTCCAGTCCCTACTCCTTCAACCCCAGCCCCATCCCTTATCAACCCGAGTGTCGGTGGACAAGTTACTCAAGCCTTCTGGGCCTCACTTTTCTCATCTGAGCAATGGGGACGTTATCAGCACCCACCCTGGGGGATCCTAAAGGGATGAAATGGGTTAGTCTGTGCGCAGCACTCAGTACACATCGACACATGACTGACACTGATGATTCTGTTACTGTAAATCCTCCGTGGTATTACAGCTGAGAAAACTGAGGTCCAAAAAACCAAATCACCTTTCTGATCCAATATTCAGCTACCTGATGTGAAGAACTGACTCATTTGAAAAGACCCTGATGCTGGCAAAGATTGAAGGCAGGAGGAGGAGACAACAGAAGATGAGATGGTTGGATGGCATCACCGACTCGATGGACATGAGTCTGAGCAAGCTCCAGGAGTTGGTGATGGACAGGGAAGCCTGGTGTGCTGCAGTCTATGGGGTCACAAAGAGTCAGACACAACTGAGCCACTGAACTGAACTGAGGTGATTCAAGACAGCTATGAAAGGACGGAGCCAGGATTTCAGCCTGGGATTGTCCAACCTCAAGACCTGGGCTACAGGAGGGTAGCGAGACACGGCGTGTGACGTGCCCTGCCCACAGGAGGCATGTATATACGCTGATGCCCTCTGCCTGGAAGAGGTGCTCCAACATGTCTAAGCTCTGGAAGAGGTGCTCCAACATGTCTAAGTAAGGCAAGAAGAAGCCTTGCATGGACGAAGACCCTCTGTGAACACGCCAGCATGCAGGTGACATGAGCTGGGTCTCTGTTGGGCCATCACTGCTCCCCTCCCCGGAATCCCACACCACCCAGGACAACAGGGACATCATCCCTTGTCTGGCAGGCTGGAGGAAGGGGCCAGGGCTAGCGCTGCTGCCCTTAGCAGTCACCGGGGAGATCTGAAAAGTCCCAAAGTCCCTGACAAAACAGAATCAATGCAGCCGGGGAGCAGGGGCGGCATTTAAAAAAAAAAAAAACTTCCCACGCGATTCCAGGGCAGGGGCAAGGCCGAGGAGCAGCAGGGGGTTGGAGGAAGAGGCCGGCAGGCAGGGGGTGAGGCGCCCCACCTGGACCGTGCCAGGTGCCACTCAGCAGAGATGGCCCTGGGCCCCAGGACCACAGGATGAACACCGGGCCCAGCAGAGGGAGTACACGGACTTCAGCTCACATGCCAGTTCTGATCAATGGACAGGAGCCGGCCTGGAGTGCTGTGCTGAAAGAATTCTGAGAACGAATCTGGGTGATGAATTAGCAACGTCTGCCATGGGCACCGGGTAGGCGAGAGGCGGCCACCGCTGGTGTAAAAGTTCCCCCCAAAGCTTCCACTCCCTCCGCCTGTCCCAGCCTCACAAGGACGCTGTAAACTGCAGGGCCGAGATGATGCTTGTCATTGTATACGGGGATTCCGAGACACAACTCAGAAGTGGTGCGGCTGACTGCAATCCAGACAGGTTTAGACAGTCCACTCACCTCCTCCTTCAGCCCTGTCCATGGTCCTGATGGGAAAGGTTCTGCCATCAGTCTTTCACACCGTAGCATAAAGTATCTGATCATCCCCTCCTGGACGGAGGACAGGCTGTGGATCAGAGGTGAAGGAAGAGAAGGAACAGAGCCGTTTCCTAGCTCCTGAAACCCCCACCTCACTGGCCAGTGGTCAGAGCAGCCCTGGCCAAACCGGCCAAACTCAAAATGGTCCCATGGGGGTGCTCAGTTTTCCAGCCTTAAAGGAAAGGCACACACTTTCCAGCAGTTGCTGTCATTCAGTTGCTAAGTCGTGTCTGACTCTGCGACCGCACAGACCGCAGCACACCAGGCTTCCCTGTTCTTCACTGCTTCCTGGAGTTTTCTCAGATTCACGTCCTTCGGGTCAGCGATGTTACCCAACCATCTCTTCCTTGACCATTCCTTTCGCCTTTTGCCCTCAACCTTTCCCAGCATCAGGGTCTTTTCCTATGAGTCAGCTCTTCACATCAGGTGGCCAAAGTACTGGAGCTTCAGCTTCAGCATCAGTCCTTCCAATAAATATTCAAGGTTGATTTCCTTTAGGATGGACTGGTTGGATCTCCTTGCAGCTGGAGGGTCTCTCAAGAGTCTTCTCCAGCATCACAGTTCAAAACCATCAATTCTCTGGCGTTCAACCTTCTATATGGTCCAACTCCCACATCCATACGGGACTACTGAAAAAACCATAGCTTTGCCTATATGGACTTCTATCATCAAAATGATGTTTCTGCTTTTTAATATGCTGCATGGATTTATCATAGCCCTCCTTCCAAGGAGCAAGTGTCTTTTAATTTCATGACTACAGTCACCATCCTCAGTGATTTAGGAGCCCTAGAAAATAAAGTCTGTCACTGTTTCCATTTTTTCCCCTTCTTTTTGCCATGAAATGATGGGACTGGATGCCATGATCTTAGTTTCTTGAATATTGAGTTTTAAGCCAACTTTTTCACTCTTCCCTTTCACCCTCATCAAGAGGCTCTTTAGTTCCTCTTCACTTTCTGCCATGAGAGTGGTATCTTCTACATATCCGAGGTTATTGATATTTCTCCCGGCAATCTTGATTCCGGCTTGTGATTCACCCAGCCCAGCGTTTCTCATGCTGTGCTCTGCATATACGTTAAATAAAGCAGGATGCCAAGATACCGCCTTGTCTACTCCTTTCCCAACTTTGGTCAGTAGTTACACTCCAATAAAGGGTTAAAGATGGAGTAGCCTCAGGCTCCTACCAGCCAGGTTGGGGCGGGGCCTGTAAAAGGTATGCTTACTGAACCACCACCTGGGGTCTCTGCCGGCAGCCCCGGGGCAGGGCCTAAGCTTGCTGATCACCTTCCCTGTGCCCACCACCTGGGCCCTCCTCCAGGCCTGGGCATGCCATCGACCGGCCCTCTCCCCCCCGCCCCCTCCCTGCCTGTGGTCTGAAGCAGCCAGGCCCAAGCTCAGTTCTGCAATGTCTCCCTCCCCTCTAGGCTTGGGCCCGGCCGGGGTCTGCAGCCCCAGGAGAGAAGCGGGCCTCTTCCTCCAAATGAGCCCAGGGCCCAAGGAAACTGCTGCAGCCGCCCCTTCCGGGCCAGGCTGGTGCCTGGCGGTGGCAGCCTTGAATCCCCAGGACAGAGAACTAAAGGGATCTGTCCAGGAGACAAAGTGGGGTCTGTCTGTCCGTCCCTCTGGCCCCAGGCCCTCTGGACTGCTCCCTTTCTCCAGCTGGGTCCCGGGCTACTTCTTTGTGTCCATTCATGAATTCCCAGCTCCTCTTGGATGGCAGGCAGCAGCTTGGCTCGGTCTCTGGGAAACAGCGCTGGGGAGAACAGACCATGGGCCGCCGCCAGCTCGGAACTATTGTGAGATCGAAACCCCAGCGAGGAGAGAGCGGGACCAGGAAGGCAAGCCAAGGAAGAGGGGTAAAGGGCCGGGGTCCCTGGTAGGCCTGGAGCAGAGAAAATGTGGCGTCCCACGTGAACAGCACCCCCCTGGAGGTGCGCAGCCGGTGGTCCTGACCCAACACAGCTGGGGCCAGAGCCCAGCCCTGCAGCCTCCCCGGGGGCTCCCTGCAGAATCTGGCTTAATGAGGGTCCACGCCTCTGAAGCAGGGACCACCCCATCCTCCTGGCCTCACCGGAAGCTCCCAGAAGACGTCAGACGAACAGGTGCCACGGGAACCCAGACATTCTGGACCAGAAACCCAGGGTGGATGTCCACCCTATGGAATCTCCATAACGGGGAGCTGATACAAGCTGAGTGGTCGACTCTGCGGCTCAAAGCTGGGGATGCCGATCCCCCTCCCCAGCATCCAGACCCCAGGCCGAGAGCTCTGAGATTTGCACTGAAGATTCAGGAGCCCGGGGAACTAACACTCAGAGGAATCAGCCTCCGCAGGGACTCGGGGCGGGTTGACGGAGACCCTGCCCCTCTGCCCTCAGTGGAGACAACTCCCAGCCTTGCTCCCCACAGTCTCCCGTGCAGGACCAAGCTCTGGGCGCCTACAGGGCACCCCGCTTCCGCTGTGGCTCTGCACCCTCCCTGCCCTCACTCCCACTCCCTCCTGCTGCTGCATCTCGGGGTCACCTCCCAAATACACCCTTTGCCCCTGTATCCTTGTCCCTGGGTTTAGCTTCTGGGGAAGCCCACATGAGGGCAGGTTCTTGGCAGCTAAGAGTAAAACCCCAAAGATACAGCCACAGGCAGCCTGGGCAAGAAGGAAGACTGAAGACGCCCCTGGGGTCCAGTGGTTGGGACTCCCTGTTTCCACTTCCGTCTCCCGCTGGGAGCGAAGGTCCCATAGGCTGCACAGTGCTGCCTGCAGCCAGAAAGCGGCCAACAAGAAGCGGCCCCGCCTCTGAAGGGTCCAGTCCCGGCCGCTGCGGCTGCTGGCCCCCGGAGGCTTGTCTGCACAGAGCATCACGGTCTGCAAGGCTCTCACACCCTCCAGCCTCCACTGCCTCGGGGAGGGACCGGCCACCACCCTGCCCATCCCTGCTCCCCTAAACCCGCCACATCCCATCTCTGCAGCGCTCTCCTCCAGGAAGCCAGGATGGGATCGCAACCACCCCCCTTCTCCTCGCAGGGGCCACACCGATGTGCCTTCGAAGAGGCACATCCCAAGCCAGAATCCACTAGAAGGAACCTGGAGAAACTCAGTAAGGGACTTCCCTGGTGGTCCAGTGGCTAAGACTGCAGGCTCCCAGTGCAGGGCGCCCAGGTCTGATCCCTGGTCAGGGAACTAGATCCCACATGCTGCAATTAAGACCTGGCACAGCCAAAATAAGTAAATAAATATTTACATAAAAAGAAAGTCAATAAATATCTCCCCCTACCCCACCCCCATCAGCCTCAGGGAACCTGTCGCCGCCCTGGGCTCAACTTAAGTGGAGAAAGCAACCCTAACTCCAGGGATGGGGGCAGCCACCTTACAACAGGTAGCCTGCACCATCCTCCCACCAGAACCACAGGGGCATCCTGGGATGGCTGATCTTTTCACAGAAAATCGTTTCTTCCATGCTCATACTAAAGGGGCCACTCCAGGGCCCATGGAACAGGGCAGAGGCCTGGGCATGCCCCATCCCCGCCGACACAGTGCCACTGGCCCTGGCTTAGCCCAGCCCTGCCCACGCCCAGGTGTCCAGGATACTATCCTGGGTGCAGTCATGGAAATTCCAAAGCAGAGGGCCCTGGGCTGTCCTCTCCCCTCAAAGCTGGTTCCCAGCCAACTCCATCCCTTAGGACCAAGATTCAGGCGCCAACTGCTGAGCAAAGCAGCTGCCTTCAGGCAGGAACAGCCTCCCCCAGAGACCTACACCTTTCTGGAGCAAAACGCACCTATGTGCACACACGCACACCCACATGCACACAGGTACGTGCACACACACCTGCACACACACCTGCACATGCCGTGCACAACCCCAGGGGTGCAAAGAGCCTGAAACGGCATCCGCACATCCTGAGAACATCTCCACTTCGAAAAGGGACTGATTCATTCCTTCTCACTGAGGCCTTTCTTCGAAATAAATGAAGGCTCAGTTTTGTCTCAGATAATAACAAAGATCCCACCACTTTGATACTCTGAGTGCAGAGGTGTTTGAGGAGAAGGTCTATTTTCCTGAAGAGAGGCTCCTGAAAAATCACAAAACTACAACCCCTAATGAAATCATTGATTCAGACAAGGGTGACCAACAGATGCAGGGAAGGTTGATGAGAGGTTGCTAAGCAACGGGATGGTCCAATCCAGAGAACTCAGCATCACCTGGCTGGACACGAGACAGACCCCAGCATCACCAGAAACAGGACCGTCAGGCATCCCCTGCCTCCTTGGGAGATGCAAAGCGACGTTTCTTCTCTGTCTTGCCAAGAACGTCGATCCTGAATGTAATAAGCTTCTACAGCTGTGTGGGCCACTGGGGCAGCCACGGGCCATGTGGGGCCAAGTCAGCAAGAACTCACTAAAACAAAATCAAAGGTGCAGTTCAATTCCTCAGCTGTGCTACCACTCAACCAGGCTAGGAAACAGGGCCCTCGCCGTAGGTGTGGCGGGGGTCTTGTGGTCATGGAAGTAACCCGCACCAGTTAGAGACGTGGACTGAAATAGCACCATCACCGGGGGTTTGCCTTCAACCGTCCACAGAGAAAAAGCAACGCGATGAAGCAAGTGCGGCAAGTCGTCCGTTCATTAGTAAATTTTAGTTAGGCTATGGGGTCCATCATAACTATTCCCTCTACTTTTTGAATGAAAGTTTTCCTAATAGGAGGAATGGAATGTTTGCGCACTCTCAAGCACTTCCTCTCCCTCCGCAGTGGTACTCATCACTGAAAGAAATGGTAACTTTACAGACAGCAACTGTAAAAGCTGAACCAAGGGTCAAGGCTGTGTGTGTGTGCTCAGGCCCAAGGGTCAGGGTTAAAACACTGCAATGACAGGACGGGCATCTTGCTGCTGGGAAGCGGTCACTGAAACAGTGATGTGGCAACTGGGAAAGTCTGTGGGCCTCTTATTAAATAATACTGCACCAGGGACTTTCTGGCAGTTCAGTGGTTAAGACTTCACCTTCCAAGGCAGGGGTTGTGGGTTTGATCCTGGTGGGAAAGCTAAGATCCTACATGCCTCTTGGCCAAAAAACCAAGACAGAAAACTGAAGCAACACTGTAACAAATTCAACAAAGTTTTTTTGAATGATCCACATTAGAAAAAAAAAATCTTAAAAAAAAATAATACTGCATTAACACCAACATTCCTTTTTTTCCTGTTTCTGCTCAACATTTAATAAACAACCTGCATATGTCACCATTTTCAACTGAGTTTTATTTTTCATAAATTTCCTAATTGTGGTAAGATACAACATAAAACTCACCATTTTAACCATTTTGAAGGGTGCCCTTTTGCGGCTTAGCAGGTTCATATTGCTGTGTGAACATCACAGCATTCCACCTCCAGAACCCTTCCATCTTCCCAAACTAAGGTTCTGACTGCATGAAACACTAACTCCCCTCCCACCCCCAGCCCCTGACACCCAGTCTTCTGACTTCTGTGTCCATGATACTGATGACTCTGAGGACCTCGTGTAAGTGGAATCACACAGGATGTGTCTTTGTTTGTTAGCTTCTTAGCAGAAGGCAACAACAGCATTCTGCTTATTACGTTTAGTAGCAGAATGTCCTCAAGGTTTATTCATGGTACAGCCTGTATCAGAATGCCCTTCCTTTCAAGGCTAGGTTTCACTTTTAAAATCTCATTTCATAAGACAGTGCCCTGGGACTGAGCAAATACATACTGCAGGCTTCGGGGCCAAGGGGGATGTCGACAAGGAACCCTCCAGTGAGTATCTCTTCTCAGAGAGCTCCAGCAGCCCTGGACCCTTGGGGGTCCCAAGAAGCACCCCCCCACCCGCCTTTCATCAGTGACAGGCCCCAGAATGGGCGTGAAATCCAAACCAGGACAAGAAGGCTCTGTTCCAGGGCCGCGGTGCCCCTGGAGGAGCCTGCAGGACACTCTCCACTGTAAGGGCTGTGGGCAGCCCAGAGAACGGGGACGCCGGCGGCAACAGACCCCAGACTCAGACAGAGGCAGCCCGGGCCGCTTGGAGACTCTGGATCCAGCTGGACCTGAACCGACAACCTTTTCGTTTCTGAAGATCAACCTGCTTTCCCTTCTTTTCCCTCCTCCTCTTTCTCCTTCCTCCTCCCTCCTTCGCCCTCTGCCACTTTCTCTCTCTCTTCTTTAAACCAGTTCAAACTGAGGCTTCTCTTACTTATAACTGAAGGGCCCAAAGTCACCCTCAAACCCCTCCTCACCCAGGCACTCAAACAGAAACCACAGCTACATTTCCAGCATATGTATCAATATCCTAACTATGCATGTGCTCACACACTATGAGCAGACCCCTAACTATGAGCTTCCAAAGGGGAGGCGGCAAGCTTTGCACAGGGTTCCTTGCTGCCCCAGCCTTGGACCTCAAACAAGGTTTGCAGGTGAGTCAGTGAACCAGCTAGCAAACTGGGTGCCCAAGCAGTGGACAAGTCAGTCACGCCCACCACACGCCAGACCACGCTGGCTCCTCGCAGGGCAAAACGGGGGTGCTGAATAGCCCCAACCCACCCCTGCTCCAAGGAGCTTGCGGTCTGGCTGGGGCATGGTGACCAAGGACACAGGACCTGCCATGCTGTCCCCTGCCTGAGACGCGGGCTTGGGAGAAACCTGGAGGCGGGGTGGCGGGGGGTGCTGCGTCTGGATGAATCTGAGGTGGATGAATCTGACCCACTGCCGCTGGCGAGGGGTCTCCGGACAACTGTCACTTCCCAGGACCCCCTGCACATCTGTCAGCTCAGGTCTGCAGTCCAGGCAGAGGGCACTGAGCTGAGACCTGCTGGTGCTGAAAGGACAGCTCCTTGGGGCGCCCGGCCCCGCAGCAAGCACCCAGTCCCTGCAGAACCAGTCCAGTGCTCAACGGGCACCCCCCGTATGCAGGTTTACGTACATTTCCTCCAAACAGTCCTACGAGGGAAGCATCATTAGGTCCATTTTAATTCCAACACACCCTGCACCTCACGTCCTTGTCTGGCCAGTCACCCCCTGAAATCCCATCACATAGTCACCCATCTGTTGTCCATTTCTCATACCAGGACGTGAGCTCCATGAGGTCAGGGAGCTTGTCTTCGTCAGCCCTGTGTCCCCAGCAACCGGGACAGCGCCCGGCACCTCGCCACATGCGGCGATTATTGCTGAATTCATGAACAAACGAAACACGGATGCAGCTGTGTGGAGCAGCCACGTGTCCATGTCGAGTGCGGGGAACGTGTTCCCGGTTGCCCTCCCGTGGTCCGCCAATGCACTTGGCGCAGATCCACCCTCTAGCCCCTCTCTCTCCTGCCCCACCCCCAACTAAAGACTTCAACCCCAGCAGTAATTATTAAAGTCAGAGGGACTTCCCTGGCGGTCCAGCGGTTAAGACTCTGCACTTCTAATGCAGAGGGCACAGGTTCGATCCCTGGTCGGGGAACTAAGATCCCACATGCTGCACAGATAATAGGTAGGTAGATTAAAAAAACAGCCGCAGAATCCCCAGGGCTCCTGCCTTCTGGGTAGTCATATCTGCTCACATGGCAGAGACTCAGGGGCATCCTGACAACCCCAGTCGAGATGCCCTCGCGCCCCTGATGACTCCTTCAGCTGCACATTCTGGGAGGAGGGGGAACTCCACCATCGGGTGGAAGAAGGGAGCCCCAGGGCAGAGCCCCCCACCCAGGCCTGAGGATCACAGCTTTGCAGCTCAGGTTCCCTGAAAAGCAGGACCTGAGGGTGCAGGGACCTGGTCCCAAGGGGAGTCACTCCTGGAGTGACCCTAATGACTCTGCCTCATTCAGCGTTATTCACTGTCCAGTCTGCGGCCAGAGGGGCACAGCCCGCCCACTGGTAAGTGTATGTGCCGGGCCCACACCTCATGCAGTGATGGAGGACCTGAGTCCCAGGGAAGCTAAGTGACCAGCCCGAGACCCCCAGTGGGGGAGCAACGGGACCAAGACGGACGACACACCATCAGCACTCACTGCATGCGGGACTCGGGCCGAGCTCTGGCCGGGGTCGGCACTTGGTCTTCCAAACCTCCCACCATGGGGCTCGACTATTCTGTCCATTTTACAGATGAGGAGACCGATGTTCAGAGACTCAGTCAACCCCGTAAGTTTAGCACTACTATGATTCCCCATCTCTCAGAAGAGGAAACCAAGGCACATGGAGGCCAGGTAAACAAGCCCAAGATGACACAGCCATCCACTGGAGGGGCCCCCGAGGCACACGCAGGGGGTCTGATGCCAGAAGCCACCACGGCGCAACCCTACTTTCCATTTCTCACGCACAGTAAGTCCCAAGTTGCAAGCTTCCAAACATGTGAACGTCTACTACCCAGACCTCACTGGATCTTTTTTCGTTTTTTCAAGAGGGTAGATGAGACTTGACTCCAGCAAGGAACCAGAGCTGTGCCATCAGCGTCAGGTGTGCGGGAGCCTGCAGCGTGCCCCACGTCTCCCACCGCCGGTGACCCTTCCGCTCCACCACCTCTCACCTCCTCTCCCTTCTCCGGTCACTAACCCTTCTTGCCTGGTGACCCGACGCCCGCCCCTGTATGCCAGCCGTTGTACTGGACTACTGGGCTTTTCCAGGTACTGTTCTACAACACTTAAAATGTTTTCCTTTGTGTGTGTGCTTATGTATCATCCGTGTGGGAAGTATTATAAACCTACTAGTACAGTACCCTGTGAGTTGGGTACCTAGGCTAACTTTGTCGGACTTACAAGAAACTCGGACTCACGAATGCGTTCTCGGAACAGACCTCAATCTGTTGGGGACTCCCAGGTAAAGAGAAGATACATCGACGCTCTCCACCACCCCCAAGCTTGTGGGGAGACGGCCAAGGGAGCAAGTCAAATACAGAACAGGATGGAAGCTGCAAGCAGCAGAGGTGGAGAGCTGAGGTTCTGAGAAAGCAGGAACTGTGAGGAGGAGGCAGGGAGGACCCACAGCGTCCAGGGTGAGGGGGGGAGACGGCGAGAAAGTGGAGAACGGGGCAAACCCCCGGAGAGCCGCTGAGGCCTCTGTGGGGCGCCTGGCCTCCAGCTCCAGGCCCCACGGAGCCCTAGATGCACCAAAGTCTGCAATGAGCTCCGATGCTCTGCTTTTTAAGAAGTGACTTCACTTAGTCAAGGATTCCCTGGTGGCTCAGACCCCAGAGGCCCGGGTTCGATCCCTGAGTTGGGAAGCGCCCCTGGAGAAGGGAATGGCAACCCACGCCAGTGTTCTTGTCTGGAGAACCCCATGGACAGAGGAGCCTGGCGGGCTACAGTCCACGGGGTCACAAAGGGTCGGACACGACTGAGCGACTTCACTGTCACTTTCTTTCATTTTCGCTTAGTCGCAGTGAGCCACTGTCCACGGTGACACTGTGAGCTAAGCCAACACTCTGGGGTCAACTCCAGTGGCCCTTCCACTCATCTGGCGAGGGGTCCCCAGAACCCCCAGGGAGGGGGCTGCAGGGGTCTGGGCCTCAGCCGGGAGCTCTGGCTGTTTGGGGATCCCTGGAAGGAGGGCTGTGTTCCCCGAAGGGAGGGCTTGGCAAAAGCTCAGACTTGAGGTCGGACGGAGCTGGGGTTAGCGCTGGCCGCCCCTCTCCCTGGCCACCGGCCCAGCCTCCCTGGCACCTCACCTGTAACTTGGGGCCAAGGACACTGATCTGGCAGGGTCCGGGATGGCTAAGAATCAATGCGCACAGTATTGGAAGCAGAGCCGGGAACATACAAAACACTTGGGAAATGGTGTGTGTCTTTACTGTGGCAGCAATTAACACGAAAAAAAAAAAAATAGTGGCAGAGAAGCAGTCTGGGACACTGGGAATTAATCTACCCAAATCTCGATCCACATTTTTTTTGGCTGTGCTGCGTCTTCGTTGTGCACAGGCTTTCTTTAGTTGCAGCAAGCGGGGGCTACTCTCGGTTGCGATCCGGGGCTCCTTGCTGGGGTGGCTCCCCTTGTCTCGTGGAGCGCGGCTCTAGCGCTCACGGGTTCAGTAGTTGCGGTTCCCGTACTCGAGAGCACAGGCTCGGCAGTTGTGACGCACGGGCTTGGGGCTCTGCGGCCGGTGGGCTCTTCCCAGACCCGGGTCGAACCCACGTCTCCTGCACTGGGAGGTGGAGTCTTAACCATGGAGCCGCCCGGGGGGCCCCGAGCCACGCTTCTTCCGCACCTGCCTGGCCATGCCCCGGGCCTGCTGCTCTGCTGGCCAAGCGTGCTGGGATGAAGAACCCGAGGCTCCCTCTGCTCAGTGGGAAGGAAGATTTTTAATTCCACAATCAATTACTGATGTCTGCCCTGGGCACAGGGATGGATGGCAGTAAGGGCGCTACTGTCCTACTCTAATAATCCTATTAGGATGTCAGAGCTGGACCATAAAAAAGGCTGAGTGCCGAAGAATGGATGCTTTCAAATTGTGGTGCCGGAGAAGACTCTTGAGAGTCCCTTGGACTGCAAGGAGATCAAATGAGTCAATCCTAAAGGAGATCAGTCCTGAATATTCATTGGAAGGACTGATGCTGAAGCTGAAGCTCCAATACTTTGGCCACCTGATGCAAAGAGCTGACTCACTGGAAAAGACCCTGATGCTGGGAAAGGTTGAAGGCGGGAGGAGAAAGGGATGATAGAGGATGAGATGGTTGGATGGCATCACCAACTCGATGGACACAAACTTGAGCAAACTCCTGGAGATGGAGGACATGAAGCTTGGCGTGCTGTAGACCATAGCGTTGCAAAGAGTCAGACATGACTCAGAGACTGAACAACAACAATAATCCTATAGAGCTGTGTTCAGGCAGCGCCACCCTTAAACAAGACAGCCTCTGTCCCTAACCCTGTCCTTTAGATCTGTTGCTTCTCCAACTTTCATGCACACCTGATCACTGAAGGAGCTTACGACAATGAGGATTCTGATTCCACAGGCCGTGAGTGGATTTCTAATGGGTGCTACCTGATGCCAAGGCAGTGGATCTCTGGAGTGTGCTGCAGATCAGGGTTTAGGGGGCCCCACTCGCACAAACACAGGCTGCTCTGTTAACAAGACTTCGAGCACCTTGGTCATGGGGGATCCAACGCTCGTTGTTAGCAGTGTGAGTTGTGACCCTGGACGTTCGCTTTGTGAACAATACAGGCAGGCCCCAGACAAGTACTTCATCACATCTCCTGTCCTGTGTCCCTAGAACAAAACATGGGTACAGATCCATACAATGGAATGTCATTCAGCCTTAAAAAGGAAGATACTACAATGAGATACCACCTCACACCAGTCAGAACAGCTATCATCATAAAAGAGTCTGCAAATAACAGGGACGTCCCTGGCGGTCCAGTGGCTAAGACTCCGAGGTCCCAATCCAGCAGGCCCAGGTTTGATCCCTGGTCAGGGAACTAGATCCCACATGCTGCAACTAAGACCCAGAACAGCCAAATAAATAAAATAAACATTTTTTAAATGGCTGAAATGGCAAACTTTACATTATGCATATTTTACCACAATTAAAAACAAAAACCAATCACATCCAAATGCCGTGGAGCTTTGTGGATGACGCTGTGTGTGGCACTGGGAACAAGAAGGATGTGAGCAGCAGAAAGATTTGGGTAAGAGACAAGCAAAGTCCAGTTGGCCCTCCCCATCAGAGGTTACACATCTCAAGGATTCACCAACTGCAGGCAGAAACCACTAGCGACCAGCAGCTGATTCAGTCTACAGATGTGGAGCCCGAGGATATAGAGGGGCATCCACGGACTCTGAGAGTCGAGGGAGTCGTGGAACTAACCCACCACCCAAGGTGGGTACTGAGGGAGGACCTCAATTCATCCTTGAAAGCCTTCCTCTCAAGGCAGCAATCTCCAGCATCCAGTTTGTCTCTCTTCCCCTTTCAGTTCCAGGTTTCAAAGACACTGGTGAATTGCCCTGGAATTCCCAGTCGGTGCACGTAGCCGCTGAAGGACACATGAAATATGAATGCATTCGTATCACGCCTGAACTTCTACGTGTGCAGGACTGGAGGCAACTTGCATGAGACATAAGTCCTAGTCTTTTTTTTTAATGGAAGTATAGTTGACTTACAATGTTGTGGCAATCTCCACTGCACAGCCAAGTGATTTGGTTTTACACATAATGATATACACATTATTTTTTAATATTCCTTTCTGGACTTCCCTGGCGGTCCAGTAGTTAAGAATCC
Source organism: Hydropotes inermis (assembly GCA_020226075.1). NCBI lineage: Eukaryota > Metazoa > Chordata > Mammalia > Artiodactyla > Cervidae > Hydropotes > Hydropotes inermis. The sequence goes on from CM035301.1 coordinate 18,941,640, forward strand.
ACCTGCCAAGGCAGGGGACACAGGTTCGACCCTGGTCTGTGAAGCTTGCTGCCACGTCCCGCGGGGCAACTAAGCTCATGGCCACAACTGCTGAGTCTGAGCTCCAGAGCCGGTGAGAAGCCCTCGAACCACAACTAGAGAAGCCCCTGCTTGCCGCAAATACAGAAAGCGCACACACAGCAATGAAGACTCAGCACTGCCAAAATACATAAATATTCTTTTCCACGATGGTTTAGGGGCTTCCCTGGTAGCTTAGCTGGTAAAGAATCTGCCTTCAGTGCAGGAGACCCCGGTTCGATCCCTGGGTTGGGAAGACCCGCTGGAGAAGGGAAAGGCTACCCCACTCCAGTATTCTGGCCTGGAGAATTCCAAGGACTGTATAGTCCATGGGGTCACAAAGAGTGGGACACAACTGGGTGACTTTCACTCTCACATTCATGCGACGGTTTATCCCTGGACCCTGGATAGTCTCCCATGCTCCACAATAGGACCTTTTCATCCATTCTCTACATGAGTTCGCGTCTGCCAACCCCAAATCCTCAGTCCACTCCCCTCCTTCCTCCCCCCTTGGCAACCACAAGCCCGATCTCTATCTATTCGTTATGCTGGCAACGAGCTGGACATTGGACTTGAGGCGTGAGCAGTTTCATTTTCATAAGATGGGCTTCAATTATATTTTCCAAAAACTCAAATAAAATATCTCAGCTTTAACTTAAATACTGTTTGACTTTAAAATGTTATACTCACCTGTCTTAATTGAATTTTGCCTTTTCAATTTAATAGGAATTTTTGAATACTTTAGAATTAAGAATCATATAAACTTTTTCAGTTTCTGACATTTGCTTTAATTTACATTTGTGGAGTCTTTTAATTACATTTTCCACTTGAACCTTTTAGGCCAGTGCTCTCCCGGAGGAATTTCTGCAGTGATGGAAATGTTAAATGTCTGTGCTGTCCCGTAGAGCGGCTGCTGGCCCCTTGTGACTCTGGGGCCTGTCCATCCACCCAGACACCTCCTGAAGTCAGAGAAAGCTTTGCCAAGATGGAAGGGTTTCTCTGACAGCCCCTGGATCTTCAGAAACTTGCTTCGTACAAACTGCCTCAAAGCTTCTCTGGAAAGAGACACCCTGGATCAGAGTAACCATGACATAAATAACCACGCTCCGGAGCACCAACTGTAAACCAGTACCTCGCCAGCTGCTTTGCATACCTCATCTTAACCACCTTAAGGACCGCCAAGGTTTAGGAAGCCTGGGACCTCCAGAATTCAGAGTCCCGGCTGGAGCAGGACTAAGTAGCTCTGAAGCGACTTCAGGCAGCAAGACGGGACTGAACCTACAGAAGGCCTCCCACGGCCACCCCGTGCGTCACCACCCCCACCTGTCAACCTTACAGAGGGGAAAGCGGGGCTCAGGGGAAAGCCCCCTGCCCATGAGAAGGAGCAGAGAAGAGAGCAGGGTCACAGCACCAGCCCTGGCTCCTCCTCCTTCCCCAGGACGCTGCCGTGGAAGGAGTGAGAACCCATCTCTGACCTTAGGAGCAACTCCAAACACCACTGCAGGACCTGTGCTGTGAAGGGGTGGGGGTCCCCGGCCTGGTCACGGTCATCTGGGCAGTCAGCGATCCTCACATGGACCTGGTGACCCGGGCAACACCCTGAATGGACAAAAGATCGAGGGTGCGCTGCGGAGATGCTCCCGCAGCGTGACTGCACAGAAGCAGAACCCAGAAAACAACCTGAGTGTCCAGCAGACGGAAATAACAAAATAAAGCAGGGTGTGATGGTGAGCTGGGACATGACGAAAAGGCCCATGGCGATCTGCAGCTGCAAGCAATTATGAAAGACGAAGGAGAAAGGAGGATAGCAAGTCAGTTTTTAAAAATCAGGATACAGTGCTAGCTGTAGGGTATCTATAGAAAAAAAGACTAGAAGAAAAATCAACACATTTAAAAGTGATGATCTCGGGATCATGGGATTGAGGGTCTGCTGCTTTCATTTTCATACCTACTTCCCAGGATTTAAACACTTTTCTCCAAGGAGCATGAGCTGCATCTATAACTACATTGCTATTTTATAATGACCGCGCCCCCGGTTAAGGTCACACTGCATTGAGCGAAAAAGGGCCCTGGTGTCAGCACAGCTTGATTCAATCAACTAAAGACACACAGCCAGGATCCAAGCAACAGACTGTGACTGGTGACTACTCAGGTGCCAGGTGTGGCTCTGGGCACAGACAGATGGGACTTCACTCCCCACTCTCCCTGCAGTGAGGTGTGGCCTCATGGGGCTCGCCCAGGAAATGTGAGACCTAGTTGCCTTCCAGGACACATAGAACCAAATTTATTTTTCCTCTCAAGACCCTGGACTTCCCTGGTAGCCCCACAACTAAGAATCCACCTGCCAATGCAGGGGTCACAGGTTCGAACCCTGGTCTGGGACGATCTCACAAGCTGTGGACCAACTAAGCCCAAGCACCACAATGACTGAGCCCTAGAACCCGAGCTTGGCAACCAGAGAAGCCGTCACGACGAGAGGCCCATACACAAAAACTAGAGAGAAGCCCTCGCTTGGCAATGAAGACCAGCGCAGCCAAAAACAAATAAATATTTTTTAAAAAGAATTACAAAGACCCAGAAGCACCCTGTGTATCTTTCCCTCTCTCCCTTAGAGGTGACCGCTAACCTGATCTTGTAATCATCACTTTCTCACTTTTTTCATACCTTTCTCTGCATTCCTAAACCACACAGCTGGTTTGAGGAGTTTCAAGTGTTGCATGATTGGAGTCACGCTTTCTTCCGTGTTTTGCTATCATTCAACACATCCATGCGATTTATCCATATACTCTCCAGAACTGGAGTTAGTTTTCATTGCAGGATTTACTATTCCCCTGTATAAGGACACCCTGCTCAATCAGCATGGACCTCTGGGCTGTCTCCAGGTCTTGCTTACCATGAACAATGCTGCTGAGAAGCTTCTGGGCCATCTTCCCCTGGTGCACAGGCGTGCAGAGTTTCTCTAGAGCAGACACCCAGAAGAGAATGGCTGTGCCCAGGTTCACGTGATAATTTCTGTCTTCCAAAGCAATTATAATAGTATTGTCAGACTTCCAACATACTGAATACAAGCACAGCGTCCGAGGACTCTTACTTTGCATTTCCTTGATCACGAATACAAGTGAGCAGCTTTTCACACGCTTACTGCTCATCTGCGCTCTCCCTTCCGGAAAGGACTCTCTTTTCACATTTTGCATTGGGTTGTCTTTTTGTTACTGTAGTTCTTTACAGATTCTGGATATTAAACTTTTTTGGCTATGCTGTGTGGCTTGTGGGATTTTAGCTCCCCAAACAGGAATTGAACTTAGGCCACAACAGTGAAAGCATATAGTCTTACCCACCGGTGGTGGTGGTGGTTTTAGTCGCTAACACGTGTTTGACTCTTTTATGACTCCATGGACAGTAGCCTGCCAGGTTCCTCTGTCCATGGGATTTCCCAGGCAAGAATGTTGGAGTGCGTTGTCATTTCTTTCTCCAGGGGACCGTTCTGATGCGGGATCAAACCCAAGTCTCCTGTGTCTCTGCATTGGCAAGTGGATTCTTTACCACTGAACCACCAGGGAAGCCCCTGAACCACTGGACCACCATGGAATTCACGATTCTGAGTATTAATTACTTGTTGGTTAAACGTGTTGCAAATAAGTCCTCCAAGTTTGGGGCTTGTCTTCTCTTGTTTTCTTGGCATTTTTTTTGTTTTTGGTGAATAAAAATGTAAAATTTTCTATTGTAGTTAAGTTTATCGATCGTTTATAGTTTGTACATTTCTGTGCCTTCAGAAATCTTTACCTAGCATGATGGCCAAAAGATACTTTTTAAGTTTTCAAAAAGTTTTCAATTTTTTAAATTTTACTTGTACATTTTTTTTCATGCTTAAAGGCAAATGCATTCAGTTCCTTTCCATGTAGAACATATGGTATCTTATATGTTTGTTATCTCTTTTACAGATCAAGTTTGGGACAAACTTTGAGGGCCCACTCATCCTCCACAGAAAGCCACCTTGCCCCATATTCTGGTCAGTGCCTTACATAGGGGGGAAAGGAATAGTCTTGCTGACCTACAGATTAGTCCAGGGGAAGTGTGCTAGAAAAGGTAATGTCTATCGTCTCTGGTTGTGGTCAAGCTCACAGTAGGGTTGTTATCAAGGTGAACCAACAGATGCCTACAGAAGCCAATCAGATACACCATGGCAGGTAGGAAGCCATGGGAGAAGAGAAGGAGAGACATGCTGGTCTAGGGTGGAGTCAAGAGGCTGCTAGCTCGAAAAATCAGGAAAAATGGAAGTGAAGTCATCCTCTTTAGGACACCCTGCCCAGCAGAAATCCTCCAAAAAATCCACCAGTTGCTAGAGCATTCTTCTTCACAAACGACACCAGCTCCTCTGCTTTGCTCTTGACCTGCGGCTTCCCTGGCAGCTCAGTCAGTAAATTTCACCCGCAACATGGGAGACCTAGGTTCGATCCCTGGGTCAGGAAGATCCCCTGGCAAAGGAAATGGCAACCCACTCCAGTATTCTTGCCTGGAAAATTCCATGGTCGGAGGAGCCTGGTGGGCTACAGTCCATGGGGTCACAAAGAGTCGGACACAACTGAGCGACTTTCTTTCTTTCGTCTTTCTTTCTGCTTAGGTACGCCAGGTGCTCTTGTGGGTCTTCAGCTGTCCCGCCCTTCTCTACCCGCTGCCGGTCCAGTTTGATGGGCCCAGCATGGTTCACAAGCTGAAAGGGAAGAAACCCACCTCCCAAAGCCATCGCAGCCAACTTTCTCACCTTCTGGAATATGAAAGCCGCACACTACCCAGTTGTTGTTCAGCCATCTCCAACTCTTTGCAACTCCATGGACCGCAGCACGCCAGGCTTCCCAGTCATTCACCTGATATCTCCAAGAAACAGCTGGGTAGCCACACTCTACATTTTTGGCTGAAGGTTCAGATTCCTGCCCAAACAGCATTTGCCTCCATGGTTGATTTTTAGCAAGTTCTGCAAGGTCCAGGGACTCAAAATTTTCCTGTTTCCTCGACTGGCTGCCGCCATTCCGGCGAGCTCATCTCACAATAACACCCGCAGCGACTCTGAGAAGGAAGAGGTGCAGTGGAGCCCAGGCGCGAGCTGGCTTGCGGCACATGGGGTAGACGTTTCCATTCCCACTGGGAGACGGAAAAGAGCAGGCAGGCCTGGGGCGTCCACTCCTCTTCCCCCCCGCAGCCAAGTCCTATGTATGTATGCGTGTGTGTATAAATATATATATATACAGGCTGTACTACATCATCACAGCATGCTTCTGGCAGGCGGGATCTAGTTCCCTGACCAGCAATGGAACCCCCGTCCTCTGCATTGGGAATGCAGTGTCTCAGCCTTCAGGCCACCAGGGAAATCCTCCACTTGTTAATCTGTAATCCATCTAGAAATGCTTTTTCTGTAAGGTGTGAGGTAGGGCTCCAGTTTTCTTATTTCCATCTGACTAACAGTACCATTTATTCACTAAACCATCCCTGCCCGATCAGCAACACCACCTCCATCAAAAGTCAAATGCCTTTATATGCGTGAATCTGTTTCTGGGCTCTCTCTATTGTGCTGCGTTGGTCAATTCGCTCTGCACCATGTCTTTAATTCCTATAGCTCTGCGACAAGTGTGTTTTGGATGTAGATAAGCCATTCAAGGACTTGAGGTTAGAACCTTAAAGATGAACTGGTCCAACCAGCCACTGAGAAACAGAGGCTCAGAGAGGGAAAGCATCTTTTGCAATGTGACACAGCATTTAACTAAGAACACTATTAAGAACTGGACGTTCGTGTCCCCGCCTCCAAAAAAATTCACATGTTGAAATCCAACCCCCCATGTGATGGCATCTGGAGGTAGAACCCTTGAGACATAATTAGATCATGAGGGTGGAGCCTTCATGAATGGAATTAGTGCCCTCATCCGAAGAGGCCAGAGAGCTGGCCCTGTGTCTTTCTAACACACGAAGGGATCAGTAGTCTGAAACTTGGAAGAGGGCCTTCACCAGACCCAGACCATGCTGGCACCATGACCTCAGACTTCCAGCCTCTAGAACTGTGAGGAATAATTTTCTGCTGTTTATAAGGCACCCAGTCCATGGTACTTTCTTATGGCAACCTGAATGAATTAATACCCATATCTCACCCTGGAGGATAGTCGTGTCCTGTTTAATACAGCAATCACTGGACCATCTGTGGTTACTGAGCACTTGAAATATAGCTAGTTCAAATTGGGATGGGCTGTAAGTATAAAAGACACCAGATTCTGAAGACTTATCATTGGAAAAAGATGTAAAATAGCTCATGAATAATTTGTTTATATTGATTACATATTGAAAGTCCTTTAGATAGAAAGTTAACTAAAATATATTCTCATCATTAACTTCACCTGTTTCTTTTACCTTTTTATGACATTGAGTTGGGACATAAGCTACACATAAACTGAATGACCACTAGGAAATTTAAAGCTACCTCTCTGACTTGTACAATATCTCTACTGGAGAGAACTCACTTATATTATAAAATTCACTCAATCACAAAGCCTTGATTAGGGCCCTAACATGTGGACTGGATGGTAAAAAGGGCCGCACCAGGAGGGAAAGAACAGAAATAATCTGTGCACTCCGTCTCCTCACTGGGCTCATCACCCAGAGAAGAGTCGTTCTGCCCCAGCATGAAAGAAAGGGCTCACAGCCCAGCCCTCAGCCCAGCTGGAGCTCTACTCCAGTAACAGAGCGGGCAGCACCAGTGCCGAAATCTAGTGATCATTTACAACAACCTTCTGTCTTACAGATTAACCAGCAGAGGTCCAGAGAGGTTGAGACACCTACCCAAGATCACACAGCGGGTGTGGGACGGAGCTCCTCCCCTGAGTGTCTGCAGGTGTAGCCTCCGGCCCCGGGCACCCCCCTTCCCTCTGAGTGAACACTCCACCAACTCACATCTCACATGAGCGCACATGACCCTTGAGAAAAGCCTAAGAAAGTCCGAGCGTCCACACCGGAGGAGCCCTCACAGGTCTGCGCAGCCAGCCCCTCCCACCTTCGCGCCAAGAGAAACTCCACAGGAATTCCCACCAGCATCCCCTTTCCAGCGGGACTCCCCACCTTTACGAAGGAGACACAGCGCGTCTCCCTCCAGGGGAAACAGAGATGAGACTGAGGGGGAAAGCAGCCACTCTCCCTGCCCCCCGCCCGGCCTCTGTGCTCCCACAGACGGGAACTCGCGGAGACGTCGTGGGGCCAGGGGCCCTCAACAACTGCCAGGAGACAATGAGCCCTGTTGTGCCACAGCAAAAATGCCCACCAGCTCAACTCACCGCCTGCCCCTCCACCCCCGGGGCGGGAGGCGTGGGCGGAGGGCAGGGGCAGGGCAGGGCAAGTGTCCTCTCCCAGATCAGGCTCCCCCAGGGCAGGAGGCAGAAGCCAGGGCTGCACGCCCAGAGCGGCCTGTCCTCCCCCGGGACCCCTGCGGGCCAAGGGGCAACCCTAGAAAACGGTTTTCATCCAGCTTGCGGGCAAGTCCACCCTCCCCAAATCTTAGAGCCATTTAGTATTCCCTCCCCTCCCCCAGCCCCTTAATTGGGAATCTGAGCGACAGGACCTTGGCCTCCACTCAGCCACTTCAGAAGAGGAAACCGAAGCTCAGGAGGGACCACGGATTTCACATTATGAAAAGGCCAAGACGCACGGGTCCTGGCGCTGAGCCTCAGTTTACCCACCTGAAAAGAGCACTTGCCCATTCGTCCTGCTTGCGGTGAGGACGGTCAGGGGTGGTGAGGGGACAGGGCCGGACAGGGGGGGCAGGGGTGGTCAAGGAGGTCAGGGTGATCAGGGGGACAGGGGTGGTCAGGGGACACAGGTGTGGCTGGGGATGAGGGACCGGGCGGGGACAGCGGTGGTCAGGGGGGACGGGGCGGTACTGGCCAACGCCTTTCATCATTAACAAAAGCTCCAGGTAGCGACCGAGCCCGTGCAAAGTGTTTTCAAGGGATCGTCTGACTTAAGCCTCGCGGGGGCCCCAGGGGTGAGGACGCTCGCTATCCCCGCCTTGCAGAGCTGGAAATCGAGGTTCCGAGAGGTGAAGCGACTGGCCCCAGGGCACCGCGCCAAGTGTGTCTGAGGCGCTGGGAACCCGAGCGCCTCCAGGGTCCAGAGCGCAGAGCTCACAGAGAGCGCGACGACTCGCGTCCGGGTTCTCCCTGCCCGGGGCAGGGTCCATCGGTCACCCCGAATTCTCGGGGCGGGGCGCGCGGGCCGTGCGGGGAGCCGGCCCCGCGCCCCCGCGCCCGCGCGCGCCCGCCGCTCACCTCGCGTACTTGGTCTTCTGGAAATCCAGGAGCCGCGGGGCGAACATCGCTGCGGTCCCATCGGCCTCCAGCCGGGGCTCCGACCGCCGCAACTCGGAGAGGCCGCGGGGCGGGGGCAGCGGGGCGGCGGGCGCGGGGCGGGGGCGGCCGGGGGCGCGCGGAGCCGAGCTGGAGCGCAGCCGGGAGCCGCCGACGCCAAATCCCGAGCAGATGGCGGCGGGCGGGGCGGGGGGCTCCGGGCCAATCGCCTGAGTCCCCGCGGCCCCGGCCCCCTCCCCGCGCGGGGCGGACCCCTCCCGGCCTCGCTGGGGGCGGGGGCCCTGGAGGAGCGGGCCCGGGGGCTTCCGAATGCAGCCCCTTCCCCCGCACTCCCGGCCCCCTCCTCAGCTAGTTCTTCCAGCCCGAAGACGGCCTGTTAGACGGAGCCACGCTGCCCTGGCTTTACTGTTCCCACCGCCGCCCCGGCCGGGGCCGGGCAGGAAGGCGTCGGAACCTGCAGGCGAGCCTGCCCGGCCCCAGAGGGTGCTTGTAGCTCGCGATCCCCCCGCCGCCTTGACGCCCCTTCGAGGCTCGACGGCCCCAAGGGGATGGCCGCAGTCTCTGGGGAACCCCCCCAGCTCCCAGAGGCTATGATTCTGGGGACCCTCGCGATCCCCAGACAGGGGCACAAGCGTCTGGACATTTGGTGCCAGATTCCAGATAACCAGGATCTGCCACCCCCACCCCGGGTCTGTGCAAAATGCCGCTTTCTCCCTTAGAGGACCGGGGCTTGGGGGATGGACTCTGTGAAACCACCTACTGAAGAGGCGGCACCCTGAGGGGCTGCTGGAGGGCAGGCCAGCCTCCGACAGGGCAGGGCAGGTCCCCAAATAGAAGGACAGGCCATCCCTTCGCACCCACACACCTCTCCCTCCTCCCCTCCCTTCCCCAGCCCCGGCTCCTTGCTACTTTTTATAACCAGCTTTATTTGAGATCTTACTACACAGTGAGAGAATAATCCCACCCACGTCCTCTGCCCCAAGGTAGCTAGAACAAGGAGAAAGACAAAGGAACTCCATCAAGTTCACTTCTGGGCTCCAGACGCTGAGCATGGCATGGGTAAGGGCCGGAAGGGTTGCAGGTATGTGCGTTTAGAGGCCACAGCGGGCTGGGGGGGGGGGGGGGGGGGGGGGGGGGGGGGGGGATGGACGAGGGAAGGGATCCAGGAGTGCTTAGGAGGTAAAATCCAGCAGACCCTGGTGATGGAGGATTAGAAGTAGGGGATGGCCCCTGGGTTTCTGGCTGGCCCTGCTGGATGGGTATGAATGCCACCTAGCTTCCCTGTTGGCTCAGGTGATAAAGAATCCGCCTGCCATATGGGAGACCTGGGTTCTGTCCCTGGCTTGGGAAGATCCCCGGAGGGGGGCATGACAACCCACTCCAATATTCTTGTCTAGAAAATCCCCATGGACAGAGGAGCCTGGTGGGTCGCAAAGAGTCGGACACGACTGAGCAAGGAAGCACAAACAACACAGGGCGGGGGGTGGGGAAAGGAGTAGGCGGAGGCCAGAGGGGCAGCGACAGGAAGCCGGGTGGGGGGGCATGAACGGGGCTTTGGCCAGGTGAGCTTGAGGTCAAGGTCGATATGAGTGCCAAGGGATGATGCCAAGCATGCCAAGGAGTAGGCGGAGGCCAGAGGGGCAGCGACAGGAAGCGGGGTGGGGGGGCATGAACGGGGCTTTGGCCAGGTGAGCTTGAGGTCAAGGTCGATATGAGTGCCAAGGGATGATGCCAAGCATGCCAAG
>CM035301.1:18951790-18982694 GCA_020226075.1 Hydropotes inermis
CATGAAGGCCAAGGGATAGATGTGTGGGCCACAGGGTCGGCAGAGCTGAGGGTCCAGCCAGTGAGGAGGGCCCGGGAGGGCTGGGCTGGAAGGAGCCCCGTGGGTGCGACTTGCTCTCTGTACCTGCCAAGGCCGTGACTTCCAGTGCGGTGGCCACCAGCCTCGTGCAGGTCTTTACATCTTACACCGAGTGAAAACCAAATAAAACTGAAAGTGTGGTTCCCAGGTTACACTAGTTGTATTTCAAGGGGCTACCGTATCAGACCGCTGCCAACATCACGGAAGGTTCCGTGGGACCACACGACAAGAGACGGTCATGGAGTCAACCTCAGGATGGTGAGCAGTGTTTAAAAAGAAAGCAAAGTAGAAGAGAGACAGTGGGACCAGGTCATGTTCAAGAAGGGCCTTTCCCAGTGGCTCAGCGGTAAAGAATCCATCTGCGAATGCAGGAGACGCAGGCTCGAGCCCTGAGTTGGGAGACCCCCTGGAGGAGGACCTTGTCTTCTCGCCGGGAAAATCTCATGTACAGAGGATCAAGGTGGGCTACGATCCATAGGGTCGCAAAGAGTCAAGACAGGACTGAGCCTGCACGCACGTTCAAGAAACACATCTGGGTCCCAGTTGGGAAGGAAAAGGGGTTTCTTACTGGGTCTCGTGGTTAAGAAGAGCGGGGCTCATGGCATTGGTGGCCAGCGCCTCTCCCCCTTGTATACAGGAGGGAAAGTGAGGCTGAAAGGGACCAGGGAACCCTCCCCAGGTCACATAGCCTGAGGAGCCCTGCTCTGCAGACTCTGAGCTCACTGCCCACACAGAACTTCCCGTTCCAAGGAGTTCTTACACCTCCAGGAGCCCAGAGTCACACTGAGGCAGCTAAGGCCAAGCCCTGCACATCGGGGCTATTTTTCCCTGACGACCTCCATCGCCATTGCTCTGAACCCCAAGCTCTGCCCCAGGCTCACCATCAGCTGCACCAGGACACACCGGTCCCCAGGCACCAGCCAGACCACCTCCAATGCCCTCCACCTCAATTTCCAAAACGCCCCTGCTGGCTTTTCAAAGGTGAGAGTCCCCCACTTTCTGGGGTACCCAGGCCCAGGCTCAGGGTGTCCGCTGCTGACCACAACCCCAGAGGCCAAGCAGAGACGCTCAGAGCGGGGGACCTGGGCCTTCCCCGGCTCCGGCTCCGCTCATCTCCTCACAGCCCCCACCTATGGTCAGCCTTCAAGCAGGTGTTGCCAATGGGCTCGGCAGGGCCCCAGAGAAGACCCCTGTAAGGAAACACAAGCCTAGAAATGGATTTTCTTTTCCTCCAAGAGCAAGAGAAGTAGAATAAAAAATAAGTTACTATTTTTACCACCAGGATCCAGTTGTTATAGCAACCGAGGGCCTGACTCCTGCACCGGAGTCAGGGTTGGGCTGCGTGTGAGAAAGAAGATAAGTGGGCTCCGGGGGTAGCAGGGGCTGGTGGACAAGCCTCAGGCCCCTGCCCTCGGAGCAGAGGGCCCGGGGCTGCCCCACCCCCACCCTGAAGGGAGGTCCAGCCCTGCTCACTGTGACCCTTTGGTGCAAGCCCGTGCATGTCTGTGTGTGCGCGCGCGGTAAGTTGCTTCAGTCGTGTCCAACTCCATGCGACCCCATGGACTCCAGGCTCCTCTGTCCATGGGATTCTCCAGGCAAGAATACTGGAGTGCGTTGCCATTTCCTTCTCCAGGGGATCTTCCCCACCCGGGGATCAAACTGGCGTCTCTGACGTCTCCTGCACTGGCAGAGGGCTCTTTACCACTAGCGCCACCTGGGAAGTCCCGCCTCCTGCCGGCTCTGGGGTCCCAGGTTCGGCCCGGCCTCGTCACCAAAGCATGGCTCACCTCTCCTGGGACTGGGTGACACCCCTCATCTCCAGATGGGGCCTGCAGCTCCGCCACGGTGACAGCTCACGGACCGAGAGGGTCAGCCCCTCAGCCTCGCCTGGCCGCAACCCCACTTGCGAGGTCCCCTTCCTCTGCTGCTCCTCCTCCAGTCCCCTGAGCCCCAAAGGTGGTACCAGCACTACCCCCTGGGTAGTGCCTGGGAAGCTCTGAAGTGGCCTCCCTGGGACTCAAGGCTGGGGGCTAGCGCTCCAGCCTCAGGCCCCGCCTCAACTTGCAGAATCGGGGTAGCAGCACCCACCTTGCAGAATCACCAGGGAACAAAGGCAGCCTGGATCTGATGTGATTATGGAAAGTCTGTTTCCCCTGAATCCTCTCTCTAGTTTACAGGTGAGGAAGCAGGCTCAGCCAGCTTAAGCCACATGGCTAGACTAAAAGTCACTGCCGATTCTGTCTCAGCCTGGAGCCCCTGCACTATCGAACAGATGTTGATCACACACTCGGCGCGTTCCCAGCGATTTGGAGGGGCAGAGTGGGAAGCAGGTGGGTGAGATAAAGCCTGCCCATCCGCCCATGCTTCTATCCCCGTCCTTGGAGCCCTGACATTCCCCATCACCCAGATCAACCCCCAGCCATGGGGCCATCTCTGCCTGGGGCCCCCCAGCACGCCCTGACCCGATCCTCCTCCCCCTCCCTCTCGGTGACGTTAATCTCCAACAGTAGATATGAATGAGCACCTATGCTGTTCCTAGCAGGGCCTGGGAGCTAAAAGCAGGCAAAGTCCTGGCTGCCTAGAGCGTGGGGTCTGATGATCGCAAACCATTTGTTTGATGCCCAAGTGATCAATTTGAGTACCTGTCACCTGCCTGACTCTTCGCATACATCATCGCATGGATCCTTTCAACAGTCGGACAGTGATTCCCGTTCAGTTAATCAACTGAGGCTTGGACAGGAGGCTGGGGACCAACAGGAAGGGTGGAGCCAGGTTGTAAACACACACCGACCTCACAGCAACCCCCTGCTAGTCTCTAGAATTTCCCTTTCAGTCCCCCAGCCTCCCAGCTTGAGGCACCAGGTGGATGGAGGAGGCAGGCCTGGGGAAAGCAACACCCAAGGCACAGGTCAGGTCTTGGGGGATGCGGGGACCACAAAGGGGAAGTGGCTTTGCCTCGGGGGCCAGGACTAGGGGAAAGCATCTCAGCTGAGGCTGTTCGATGGCTGGACGTGAGCCGGGAGGACCAGGGGCAGCCGCGGGAGGAAGCGCCTTCCAGGCAGAGGGAAGGGCGTGTGCAGAGGCAGCCTGGGTGCGGGGTCTGCACGACACCCTCCGGGCACTGGAGAGGCAGTGGGTTTTAAGCAACGCCCTGGGCGCGTGGCCCTCTCCACAGTACAGAGGATGTAGCGGGGGTGCTCACGGGAGAGCAGCTGCCATTGAGGGCAGAGACGCCCAGCTGAGCTGAGGGAGCAGAGAAGAGAGATGCTGGGAGACAGAAGCCACGTGTCTCCAAGGGCTTCCCTGGCGGTGCAGTGGTTAAGAGTCCACCATCGGTGCAGGGGACACGGATTCGACCCCTGGTCCAGGAAGATTCCCACGTGCCCTGAGGCCACGTGGAGCCCGGCTGCCACAGCTACTGAGCCTGGGCACTCTAGAGCCCGTGCTCCACGCGAAGCCCTTGGACCCCAACAGAGAGCAGCCCCTGCTCGCTGCCACTGCGGGGGGGCCTCGCACGGCAATGAAGACCCCGCACAGCTAAAAATAAGTAATAAATAAAGAATGTCTGCAAGTGGAAATGGAGGAGGAGAAGTCACGAGGGCACCCCCCCCAACTCCCAGCTGAGACCCAGCTTCTCATCGACAGCGCCACATTTCGTCGAATCTAAGACACCATTCAGATAAGGTGCATTTCTGGGTGACACTCAGAAAGATAAATTGCTGGCAATTAATTTTGCCAGCGTGGTATCACGAACTTCTTTCAGGCATACAGACTTCAGAGAATGGTACGGCGAACATGCATGTACACACCACCCAGAATCTATAGCTAGCATTTGGTCCTGTCACGTATCTATGCCTCGATCCATACCATCATTCCATCTTTTTTTTTTTTTGAGTGCATTTCAAAGTAGCTTGGAGTCATAATAGAGACTAGGGTACATATCATTAACCAGAGTTGAATATGTGTTTATCATCCTTTTTTAGGAGAAAATCTACGAAAAATGAAATACAAATCCTGAGCGAACATTCATGGGTATTTGACAAGAACATACACATGCATAAGCCAAATTCTTTCAAGATAGAGAACCCCAGAAAGTTCCTTCATGTGCCAGTCAACCTCCACCCCCATTCCCAGGGAAAACCACTCTTCTGGTTAATTTTGCCTGTTCTAGAACTTCACACACAGTCTGTATTCAACATAATGCCTTTGATGTCCTTTGATATCCTTTGATCTTTAGTGTAACGCCTCTGAGATTCATCCAAGTTGCTTCACGGATCAGTAACTGGTTCCTTTTATCACTGAGTCCGTTCCCCAGGGTGTGGGTGTACCGAGGTTAGCGTGCGCACTCCTCTGTTGACTGACACCTGCGCTGTTTTCCAGTGTCTGGCTGTTATCACCAATAAAGGGGTCACCGAATGCTAAGACACATCCTGATTTCAGGGCTAAAATGGGAACTACAGTACGAGCCAATGTGAGTTGAGAACTTACTGCCTGCAAGGTATGTGGTTTGCACAGACCCACTCATTTCAGCAGCCCTTGGTGGATTCCCTCCCTGTGGTACAAAGGGGGAAACTGAGGTAGAAAGAGGTTCAATGACATGCCCAAAGTCAAACAACGGAGAGAGGAGGGGTCAGGAGGCAAAGCCATGGAGGATGGGTCCAGGGCTTAACTTCTCGGCTGCCCACCCTGGAGGCGGGGCTGGGGTGCCTAATGTGCCTGGGTCGTACCCCAAGAGTGTGCCACGACTGGTTGCCTGTATCTTGAGGGCCCTGCAAAGATCCAGGCTTTGTGGGGGAGGCTATAGACCCTCCAAGGGCCAGACAGGCCCTGGAGTGGAGGGAGGACTTGGGGAAGCTTCCTGGGGCAGAACTCACAGGCCCACCCAAGCACCCCCGGCTACAGAGAGGAGGTGAGAACAGGGGCCCAGGACTTGCCCTCCCCCACCGGGCTTCAGGGGCCCAGCAGAGTCCTTGCCAGGACCCCTCCCTCCCACCCCCTCCCTACCAGAGCAGCCTCTCTGAAATGCAGACCAGATCAGGCCGGTTCCCCTCTCCTTCCCATGGCCCTCAGGGTGGAATCAGGAGAAAAGGGCCTCACCCACCATCACACTGAGTAAGTGACTCTAAACTCCTCCAAACATGCATGGCTTTCTCCCGCTCCGTGACCACATGGATGCTGTTTCCTCTGCCTGGACCGCCTTTCCGCCTTAATCTGGCCTGGCAGGCCTCGATTTGTTCTTCCAGACTCAGATCAAAGGGCTCTGCGGGAGCTTTCGGGAAAACAGCTTCTTCCTTTGTGCCACCTTGGAGCCAGTGTGTGTCTTATTGTATGTTACATATGTATACACGTGTTTACATGTGTGTATACGTGTGTGTACATGTGTGTGGTGTTGTGTACATGTGTATATGTGTGTAGGTGTATATACATGTATATGGATGAAATACATATGTTAGTGTGTCAGTCACTCAGTTGTGTCCGATTATTTGTGACCCCATGGACTGTAGCCTGCCAGGCTCCTCTGTCCGTGGATTCTCCAGGCAAGAACACTGGAAGGGGAAGCCATGCCCTTCTCCAGGGGATCGTCCTGATCCAGGAATTGAACCAAGGTCCCCTGCGTTAACTCTCTGAGTCACCAGGGAAGCAAAGTGGCTTACATACACATATACATCTCAGATTTTACAGCACATTCCAGATTTTACGGCCTACGTTAAGCGTGTGCCTCACTGCTGGAGTGCTGGTCTCACCAGGCTGTTCCGACCTCTGTCATCAGCTGAACCTGAGACTCGACCACGCGCCCCTCGCTCGGGCCACCATGTGCGGCGGCCTGAGCCTGAGAGAACTGCCGGCCCGGGGAGGCAGGGTTGGGGGCCGGGGCGATGGCTGGGGAGGGGCTTCTTCCTCCTTTCCCGCCTTGACCCCCTCCCCCAGCAGCCGGCTTCAGATCTGGCCAGAAAGGGGAAAGCAGTTCCCCCAGCCGGGTTCCCAGGACTCAGACTCTGAGATGAGCTTGGTGAGGGGATTTATTGAGGCATTTATTTATTTATTTCTGGGTGGGCAGCAGGGCAGGGCGAGCCCTTGGGCTGCAGTGAAGCCTCGGCTTCAGCAGGTCCCCAGGGGCATTCTGAAGCTGGGGAGACCCCCCAGGAGTGAGGGAGCTGGGTTTTCACACCCCATCCATCAGTCACGGGGTGCGGCTGCAGGAAGGGGAAGGAGGTGGGTGAGGCAACCCTGGGGTGGGGGGGGGGGCCCTGGCAGCCTGGAGGGTAAGTCTGATTGGGGGTCTTGCGGCTCCCAACTGCCGGCTCCGCCTGGGCCCCTCACTCTCTCCCCTGCCCCCCACCTCCTCCAAACACATTGCTCCTCTCCTGACTTAGCTGGGGGTCCAAACCCCAAACCGCCCCAGCAGCTGAGCCCAGGACTGTAGGAGGGCCGTGGGGCTGTCAGGGTCTGGACTTCATCCTCCAGACACCTCTTATTCAGCCTGTGATCTGTTTGCAAAGTGCCCAAGGGCGTCATTCCAGTGAAACCAGTCTCTTGTTCAAAGAGACCACTAGGGCTGGAGGGACCTTCTGAGAGAAAGAAGCCAAGTTCAAGCCAGACTCTCCAATGACCTGGGGGCCTAGATGGAGGGGGAGGGGGAGAAGGGCAGGAGGAGAGGGAGAAGGTATTCCTGCTCCAAAACTAAAATTGGAACCACTGGTGGGCCAGTGGTTAGGACTCCACCCATCCAGTGCAGGGGGCTGGTTTCGATCCCTGGTGGGGGGACTGAGATCCCATA
Organism: Hydropotes inermis; assembly: GCA_020226075.1. Taxonomy (NCBI): domain Eukaryota; kingdom Metazoa; phylum Chordata; class Mammalia; order Artiodactyla; family Cervidae; genus Hydropotes; species Hydropotes inermis. The sequence goes on from CM035301.1 coordinate 18,958,647, forward strand.
TGCCGTGAGTCACGGCCAAAAGATTTTTAAAAATAATCTTTAAAAAACTCTAAAATAAAAATATAGCGATACCGAAAGAAGAACGAAGTTGGAGTAATCCTGCTAGGTGATTTCGATTTATTTTAAAGTTACACTAATCAAGACGTTATGAACAGGAGAAAAGAACATACAGACCAGCAGAATAAAACAGATCCTTTGATTTTTTTACAAACATGTCAAGGTAACTTAATGGCTACAGAGAACGGTCTCTTCAACAAATGGTGCTGGTAAAAACTGAATATCCATGTGCAAAAATATTGTTGCCTCCATATCTCATATCATATACAGAAACGAACTCATAGATATCAGTGGTTTCTGGGGCCTGGGGACCGGGGTGGCTGCATGTGACAGCAAAGGGATATGAGTGAATTTTAGGGGTGATGGATTTGTCTTGGATCTGACTCTTGAGGGTGATTACATGACTGTATAAACCTGTCAAAACTCTTAGAACTGAATGCTTCACGAGAGTGTACTTTGCTATGTGTAAATTTTACTTTAATTAGACTGAAAAGACTTAAAATACATGTAACAATATAGAAAAAAAGCCACATTGTTGTACCTGCTGTGTGTGTGTGTGTGTGCATAAGAAAGGCAGACAGAAAGTGTGTGTTGTTTGGGGGCCCATTTTCTGCTGTAATTGATGGTTATCAACTTTAACTTTTTTAAAATGACGTTTCTTTATCATTTCTGTTTGTCTTCAGATAACATGCCTGAATTGAGAGAGCTAGCATATTCTTAAATATCGTAGAAGCTCAATTTCATTAAACCTTAGGAATGACATTCTCATAAAAACTATATATATGAACTTGCTAAGGATATGGATAGCAATTTGAATTTCTCTGTTTTAGCAGCCATCTGTATTTATCCAGACTCCTTAAGGGATTCACCCATAGCTGTCCATGCTCCCCAGGTGGCTCAGTCAGTAAAGAATCTGCCTGCAATGCAGGAGACACAGGTTCAATCCCTGGGTCGGGAAGATCTCCTGGAAAAGGGAATGGCATCCCATTCCAGTATTCTTGCCTGGAGAAGCCCATGAACTGTGCCTCCCAGCTGAGCGAGGAAGCAGGCAGATGAGCCTGGCACTTTGGGGCTTCCCAGGTGATACTAATGGTAAAGACCTGCCTGCCAATTCAGGAGACATAAGAGATGTGTGTTCGACCTCTGAGTCAGGAAGATCCCCTAGAGGAGGCCATGGCCACCCACTCCAGCGTTCCTGCCCGGAGAATTTCATGGACAGAGGAGCCTGGAGGCCTATAGTCCACAGGGTCAAGAGAGTCGGACATGAATGAATCGACTTAGCAAGCACATCCACAGCCACCATCCAGCACTTGAAATAACCATTCACATCAACTCCCTTTGATCACGCCTGACCTCAGTCAAGAGCAGTGGACTAAGCTCCAAATTCTTTATCCATAGCACTGAAAATTAAGATAATGATTGGAAAACCAGCACGTGTTTTCAATCACAGAAATGTTCAGCGCTCAAATTCCCAGGAGCTGACCGCTAGCCCTGACAGGCCAGCCCGTCTCTCTTCCTCTCTGACATGCCAAGCCCCTCATCCATACCGGCCCCGTCCACTCCACTCACCCACCTCCTGCTTACTGGACACCCCGACCCTGGCCCCGCTCAAGAGGATCCAAAGCCCGGGATCCAGCCTTGGAGGGTCCCTTGGGTCCAACGTCTGGGCCTTGCTGGCCTCTTGTGGCCAGAAGTAGAATTATCACACGTTAAAGAGGAAGGTGATCCAGGAGTTGGCTCTGACTGGGGCTGGGGCTGGGGGTAGCCGGGGCAGTATAAACTAGGAAAGCCTTCTCAGCGGTACACGTTGGAATTTAAGATGCACCAACTCTCCGACCCGCTGACCCCAGCTCTGGGTATCCTGGATGAGCTTTCTCGCCAAAACACACTTCCTCTGGCTCTCAGTAAAAGAGATAAGAGGAACGTTCTCATCGTCGAGATCAAAGAAACCACATAACCCAGAATGTGGGGGTCTTTGCAGGACCAGTGTTCACAGACTTCTCAAGGCAAGAACACTGCAGTGGGTTGCCATTCCCTTCTCCGAGGGACCACGTTTTGTCAGAACTCTCCATGACCCTTCCGTCTTGGGTGGTCCTTCACCGCATGGCTCCTAGCTTCATGGAGTTACACAAGGCTATGATCCACTGGTTCTGTCTCTTCAACAAATCCCTGGCATGAAAACAGAGGGGAAACTGTTTTGATTAAAATGAGGCTTCCAGGCTCATCACATTGTGATTCAAAGGAAACCACCATAAGCAAGACCTGTTAGACAGTCAGGGGGAATGGAACCTGGACTGTGTGCTTGATAATGTTAAGGAACAAGTGTTCATTTTGTGAGGTGAGACATGGATTTATGGCCATGTTAAAGGGGGGGGGGGGGGAGGTTTTCTAGGATGTAAACTGAGGTACTATGGGTGAAATGAAATGGCATCTGGGATTGACTTCTCAAATATTCTCACCAGATGTCGGGGAGTGGAGCTGAAACAAGGAGAGTGAAGTGTTGACTGCCAGTGAGGCTGGGTTATGGGTTTGTAGAAATACACTGTGCTCTATGCTTTTGGTGAATGTGAAACTATCCATGATTTTTTTTTTTTAATTAAGTGCTTAAAGAGGAGCAGAGGAATTCCCTGGTGGTCCAGTGGTTAGGACTCCATGCTTTCACTGCTGAGGGCCCGGGTTCGGCCCCTGGTCAGGGAAGTAAGATCCCATACACCACGTGGCGTGGCCAAAATGAGTAAATGAAGGGGCAGCAGATAAGACAGCGGGACAGGGACTTGGGGACCCGCATGGTCACGTTACAAAAGCAAACCTGGGTCTGCTCGCCCCCACGCAGGAAAGCCGGTCTGCTGACACTCGGTCGTGGAGAAGGAAACGGGCAGCACTTATCGCAGGACACCAAGGAGGGCGTCCAGATGGCAGCCTTTTCTCACCGCAGTGTGAGAGACGACGGTACAGGACACAGATGGCAGGGGGCGGGGGGGCCGCGGTCCGTCTCTAACTCTATTGTGGAGGCAGGATCTGCAGTTTGCTGAGGGTGCGGCTGACTAGATGCACAAACATCCCACAGCCAGATCAGTAAGTCTAGGGCCCCAGACAAGACAGCCCTGCAGCCATCGGCCCCAGATGCCGGGACTTGATCCGTAACTGACAACTGCCCCACTTCCAACTCAGGACCAACCGGAGAAAAGCAAGTACGCGCCCCTCAGCAGGAGCACGGGGCGTCTCACTTCCAGGGAGCAGGGCTGCAGCCTCCCCCAGCGGCAGCCTCCAGGCAGGACCCACCTGACGCCTCCCCTTCTTCCCCCCTCCACCCCCCCCCCCCCGTGAAGTCCCACCCCTCTGCCTGAGTCTCTGCCAGTCCCCAGCGATGGTGGGCGACCCTCCTGCTATAGCAAGTGCGGAGTAGACAGACTGCTTGTTCTTATGCAGGTGGTGGTTGTTTCTGCCCAGGCGGTGAGAGAAAGGTGGGGGGGTGGGGGGGCCTGGCCGAGGTGGGGAAGGCCTAGGGGGAGAGTGGCTTCGGGGAAACCACTCTGGCTCAGAACCTGCTTTGGGTCTTTAAGTTCGAGATGCTCCATGTGAAGTCTCTAAAGGGAAGACTCCAACATTCTAGAGCCCAGGGGAAAGGTCAGGGAGAAGGGATAATTCTGGGAGTCAAAAATAAGATGGTACTGGCACCTCCCTAGTGGTCCACTGGCTAAGACTCCACGCTCCCAACACGGGGGGCCGGGGCTTCGTCTCTGGTTGGGGAACTAGATCCCACATGCCTGCCACTAAGACCCAGTGCAGCCAATTAAATTAAATATATATATATATATATATTTTTTTAATAGGACAATATGAGAGAAGGAATGACACATCCCGAAATAGTGAAAAAGTGGAAACATGCTAGGTACCTATCAACTCAGAAATGCTGCTTTAAACACGGGTGGGACAGCCAGATGGTGGGACTGCACAGCAACTTGTAGAAAACAACGCATTCCACCTGGATTGGCCTCGAAGTGTCCCCAGGCTGCGTGGCTAAGTGGAAGAGCTACAGGTAGAGGTATGACTTACATTAAGGATGAATAAGGAGTTCGGCGGCCCCTCTGCCTGGGAGACAGCTGTAACTGGTGCGAGTATTCCAGAACAATCAATCAACATCTCTGGAAATGGTCCTTGGGGCAGACAGCAAGTAGAGCCACATTCTTTCAAGAATACCGACTAAATCTATGAAAAGCAGCAGTCCATAGCTTTTGAGCCACAACCCCCGGACATCACCCAACCCCACGGCCACGTCACAGAAGCTCCATGGACGGCTGGGAAGGCCAAGAAGAAGAGGCGGCTCCCTCTAGCCCAGGCTGGGAGGGAAGGGCTCCCCCAGTTTCTCATCAACCCCTGTTGCAGGAACTGTAGTCGGGCCCATGTGACCGGCCTAAAGGACCCATCTCTGCTCTCCACCCAGTCCTTGCGGGCGGAAGCTGTGTGCCAGGCGTCACTGAGAACACCCCACCCCAGTCCACTCTCCACCTCGAGACGTGCGTGCGGAGGAAAGCAGGCATCCCCCGCGTGCCCCCAGGGCTGGCTTGGAGAGCTTGGATGACATGCGTGTCACTGCGAGATGGGCTGGTCGCCACCCCAGCTCAGGTGAGGCGACCCAGGATTCTGCTCAAAGAAAGTGGCAAGACTCGAGGACGTGTAGCTCAGCTCTCTTGCCCGAGGGGACCCGCCGCATGGGAACCCTGAGCCAAACACGCCAGGCCTAAGGGAGACCTCACACGTCTTGGTGGGGATGCTCGGACATCTGGGAGTTTAAGAGAGAGCGCCAGAGGGAGAGACAACCGAGAAACGCCCTCCTGGGGTCGCAGACAATCCTGGAGGCGGCAAGGGTGTGCCCACTCAGGGCAACACTCGGGGTTAAGGGGAAAGCCTTCCCCACGCGCATCCAGCCCCACCAAAAAGATGGATGCCCCCTTGGCATGGGGCCTCGCCAGAACTCCTGACCTAACCGCCAGCAGACAGCGAGCTGCTCCTTCGCAGTGGCCGCTCTCGGAAGCCAGGAGGTTGGTTGGTTGGTTGGTTGGGCCAGGCCACACGGCATGCGGGATCTCAGTTCCCCAACCAAGGACTGAACCCGCACCCCCTGCATTGGAAGTGTGGAGTCAATCACTGGAGTGTCAGGAAAGCCTCCGTTCAACCTTTCTTCTAGCAGTCTCAGGAGGTGAGTTATTTTAGTCCTGGTAATTACTGAGGAAGCTGATGCTCAGAGAGGTTGGGTGACTGACCCAAGAACATACAGCTGGTAAGAATCTGAGCCATTGTCTGATCTCAGTGTTCCGTACATCCTGACCCCCCTCCCACCGCCGCACCTCGAGCAACGTGCCCGCCACCACCCTTTCACTCCCGAGCATCCCTCCCTCCTCCGCGCCAGCGTGTATGCTTCGAGTTTGTACAGGACCTTGCCTGTGGGCGGGGGGTGCTGCTGATCTCTCAGCATTGCACGTGAGAATACTACTGGAGGACTGTTGTACAGATGCAGCCGATGCCTCTGTTCTGAAACAGGGCAGGACCCTGTCCTTGCCTGCCCCCGCCCCACTTCATGTCCTCTGCCTGCGTTTTGCCTTCAGTTAAAGAGTAAATTTAATCAGAGAAATGAGAACATACGAAAAACAAAGTCAAAGGAGATCAAATGATGATGATGTGGTCACTAAGCACAGTCAAGGACATTTAGTTCTTTCTCAAGGGCAATAGATAATATTCTGATCCATATCGTGTGAGCTGTCTTATAGATACTGAAATCCCAGGTGGAGAAATTAACTACATAATCAGCGGACTGTACCCATGACGTGAGCTGCCACAGTCAGAGAACTGACCTCAAAGAATTGGAAATAAGCCAGCCCTGGAACTGAAGATGTGTTGCTCTTCAGTTGCTAAGTTGAGTCCGACTCTTCATGACCCCACGGACTGTAGTATGAGAGCTTCCCGGTCCTTCACCAGCTTCCGCAGCTTGCTCAGACTCATGTCCATTCACGTCGGTGACGCTATCTAAGCACCTCATCCTCTGCTTCCCCCTTCTCCTCCTGCCCTCAATCTTTCGCAGCATCAGAGTCTTTTGCAATGAGTCGGCTCTTTGCATCAGATAGCCAAAGTATTGGAGCTGCAGCATCGATCATTCCAATGAATATTCAGGACTGATTTCCTTTAGGACTGATAGGTTGATCTCCTTGCACAGCATGACTCATAGCTTCATTGAGAGATGCAAGCCCCTTTCCCATGACAAGGCTGTGACCCACGAAGGGGAACTGAAGATTACCTGTACCCAAAACAGTCAAGAGGATGCTGGTCAGACCACCGATGACCAATCTGAAGATGACTGTCAGAGCTGACTGTGCTGTTTCTGCGTGTAGCCCCCTCCTGCTCTCTATAAAAGCTCTTGCCCACTGGTTGCCAGTGGGGAGAGTCAGCCTTTGGACAGATGTCTGCCCTCCCCCTCCCCAGTTGCTGGCACCTGAAATAAAGCAGATTTCCCTTTCCACAAACCTGGCCTGTTTATTGGCATTTCAGCAGCAAGCAGCCAGACCCTACCTTTGGGTAACAGTTCTACAGTTGATCAGAGGAAGCAAAGTGCTTCTCCATGGGACTGGCCTCAGGCCAGTCACCTCGAGGAATCCTGAAATGATGACAAACCCCTGAGCCTCCTTCCTGCCCCACATGCCATCAGGAATGTCAGCCATGGCATCCCCAGGTGCGCAGGGACCCGAGGATGTATGAGTCACACGCAGGTCCAGGTCTCTGGCACAAAGCCAGCCTGCTCACCAACATGTGCAGGTGTCTGAATACCACGCAGATAATAAAGCGGTGAAACAAAAGCTGGGTGAGCCCTCAGCTCATCCCCGTCACCAGGATTGGAGGCCTAGAATTTGGTTCTCCAGGCAGTGCTGTAAGCAACGGGAAAAGAGTAAACAACACTGACAAAAATTCTGCCTTCATGGAGCATGTGTTCTGGTTGGGAGGGAAGATTATTGGACATATTGGACAAGATAAGAGCCATTATTGTTGTTCAGTTGCTGAGTTGTGTCAGACTCTTTGAGACCCCATGAACTGCAGCACACCAGGCTTCTCTGTCCTTCACCATCTCCTGGAGCTTGCTCAAACCCATGTCCATTGAGTCAGTGATGCTGTCCAAGCATCTCACCCTCTGCTGCCCCCTTCTTTTGCCCTCAGTCTTTCCCAGTATCAGGGTCTTTTGCAATGAGTCAGCTCGTCGCATCAAGGGCCAAACTATTTTATCTTTAACTACAGCATCAGTCCTTCCAATGAATATTCAGGGTTGATTTCCTCTAGGATTGACTGCTTTGACTTCCCTGCAGTCCAAGAGACTCTCAAAAGTCTTCTCCAGCACCATAATTCAAAAGCATCAGCACGCAGCCTTCTATAATATATGTTAATAGAAATATAGCACAATGAAAGGAATGGGGAATATGCAGAGGGTGGAGGCTACTGTTTTCAATACGGTTATTCAGGTGTCCACACCACAAGTTGTCTGACCAAGTCCCTTCCATTTAGGTGAAGGGAGCTTAGCAACGGGCTCATGCCCTTGGAATTCACCACCCTTAGCATGTGCCCTGTTACTCAGTAGAAGATGGGATGGCTTCACTGAAGGTTCAGTTGTGGTGCCAGCTAAGAGACCACGCCCTGTGAGGCCCAGGTGTCATTCTACAACACAGAGTACAGGGGTGTCCCTGGTGGTTCAGGGGTTAAGACTCCACACGGATTGACCCCAGGTCAGGGAACTAAGATCCTGCAAGCCGAGAGGCATGGCCAAAAACAAAAACAAGACACTATTCACGGCTGCAAACTAGAAGTGGAGGCGGTAGTGTTTTCTTACAGATTACATCTAATTAAGAAATTTCTGTTTCCCCAAAATGGACTCAGGGTTTCCCAGGTGGCGCTAGTGGTAAGGAATCTACCTGCCAGTACAGGAGATTCAAGAGATGGGCAGTTTGATCTCTGGGTTAGGAAGATCCCCTGGAGTAAGAAATGGAAACTGGCTCCAGGATTCTTGCCTGGAAAATTCCATGGACAGAGAAGCCTGGCAGGCTACAGTCAATGGGGCTGCAAAGAGTCAGACAGGACTAACTGAGCAAAACAGACTCAAAGATACAGAGAATAGACTTAAGGTTGCCAAGTTGCGGGGAGGGGTGGCCCACAGTGGAGGGAAGGGCTGGGTGTCTGGGCTTAGCAGAGGAAAGCTATTTACACAGGGTGGATAAACAACAAGGTCCTATGGTATAGCACAGGGAACTATATACAATATCCTGTGACAGACCATCATGGAGAAGAATATGAAAAAGAATATCCATATGTATAACTGAATCACTGTGCTGTTCAGAAGAAATTAACAACATTGTAGATCAACTACATTTCAATAAAAATTTCTAAAAGGTTGAAAAAAAAGCAAACAAAAAAAAAGAAATTTCTGTTTCCATCACACAACCCTACATTTACTAGATTTTGAGATTCAGTCACCTATCACTCCAGGGAATACAGTCATGGTTCTGGTAAATCGGAAACAGTCAACTCCTGGGGCATTTGGGAATTTCCACCTGCCCAATCAGTACAGAGAGAAGGAGTTACTACCCTGAATGGACTGATAGATTCTGATGAACAAGGGGAAATCGGGTGGCATTTCAAGGTGAAGTCAAGGGCTGTCTAAAACCCAGAGATTCACTTGGGGAACCCCTTTGTGTGCCTTCGTTCAATAATAATGGGCCAAAAGAAACTGTGCCAACTAATACAAAACCACCTGAAGACGTTGATTCTGCTCTATATCTTGATGGGCATTCACATTTATACATTAACACACCTATATAAGGACTTCCCTAGCTCAAACGGTTAATGAAGGAGATCAGGGTTTGATCCCTGGGTGGGGAAGATCCTCTGGAGAAGGGAACGGCAATGCACTCCAATAATCTTGCCTGGAGAATCCCATGGACAGAGAAGCCTGGCGGGCTACAGTCCATGGGGTCACAAAGAGTCGGACACAACTGAGTGACTAACGCACCCACATACACATATGTACACCTACACATATGTACACATACACATACACGCACACCTACATATGTATATGTCCATACAGCCAACCACTAAAATGTCTTCAGCTGGCTCCTTCAGCCCCCTCCCAAGCAATTCCCCACCAGAAGTAACCACTACGCTGCCTGTTTTTGACTTCATATAAGTGGACTCGTGTATATATTCTTTTGTGTCTGGCTTTTCTCACTCAATGTTACATCTGTGAGATTATCCATGGGTATATGTCTTTTTCATTGCTGCATAGTATTCTTTTATATGAATGCACCACAATTTACTTATTCATTCAGTTGTAGCAGAATGATTGGGTTATTTCCAGTTTGGGGATTATTATGATTAAAGCAGCTATAAATATTTTTATACCTGTCTTCTGGGGGAAGAGCACTCATTTCTACTGAGTATATACATAGAAGTAAAATGGCTGAATCATAGGGAATATGTATGTATAACTTCTGTAGACACTGTCAAACAGTCTTCCAAAGTAATTCTAAGGATTTGGGTTCTACTCACAGTGTACCAGAGTTCCAATTGCTCCACATTGTTGCCTGAACTTGCCACTGTCAGTTCTTTCCATTTTATCCAACTTGGCAGATGGTTGGTTGTCTCCTGTTTGCTCTTAATTTGCATTTTCTTGATGAGTGTCAATGATGACCACCTTTTCAAGTGCTCACTCACCATTTTGATGCCCTTTTCTGTGAAGTGTCTGTGCTCAAGTATTTGACTCATTAATAAAAATGAGTCGTCCATATTTTCCTCATTAATTTGTGGTTCTCCAAAATATTCTGGAAATAAGTCCTTTGTCAAAAGATATGGATTGCAAATATACATATCCCATTCCAACCTCTCTTGATGATCTCTTTTGATGAGATGGTCTTAGTTATGATAACCAACTTTTTATCCCATGGTTAGTAGTTTTTAAAGTACTTGTTTAGATGACTTTTTTTACATCAGAGACACTGAGGCACTCTCCTATGTTTTCTTCTAGCAGCTTTATTGTCTTATCTTTCAACATTTAGGTTTCCATCCACCTCAAAGGAATGCTTGAGTACAGTATGAAGTGGGGGGATGGGGCAGAGTCTGCATCTTTCATAGAAAAGACCATTCTTTCCTCAGTGATTTTCTTTCTTCCTTTCTTTTTTAGATTAAATTTTTTCCCTATTTTTTTTAAATTGAAGTATAATTGATGTACTCACCCCAGTGATTTTCAAGGCACTTGTTTCCATGTCTAGAATTAACACACTTGATCACACCATCCTGTATTTTCAATAGTGGCATATTGCTCTTGGTACAAAGGTGAGTCTCTTGCCTAAAGTTTCTAAAATGTCTTGTTTGGTTTTTTAAATTAATTTATCTACTATTATTATTGGCTTCACTGGGTCTTCCTTGCTGTACCTGAGCTTTCTCTACTTGAGGCAGGTGAGGACTACTCTTCCTTGCAGAGTGCAGGCTTCTCATTGAGGTGGCTTCTCTTGTTGGGGACGCACAGGCATGAACTTCAGCAGTTGCAGCATTCCAGCTTAGCTGCTCCCAGCCACGTGGAATCCTCTTGCACCAGTGATCGAACCTGTGTCCCCTACCTTGGCAGGCGGACTCCCACCCACTGTACCACCAAGGAAATCCTCTTACCGAATGCATCTTAACACCCAATCTGATTTGGCCACTTCCTATTTCTCAAGCCAAATCTTGTGTCGTGTCCACTGTCCCACTACAAGCTCAGACACACAGCATAGTTCCTTGGTGAGGTCACACTCTCATCCGTGGACCTCTGCCGTACGGAATGCTTCCACTTCTTAGGTTGGTTGCCTGCTACTCGAACTTCAGATCTCATCTCTAAAAAGACTTCTGGGGCTGCACAGGCCCCCCCGCCTTGAGGCTAGGTTAAGGGACCTCCTTACGTGATCTCATGGAATCCCAGCTTTGCAAAGGTCTTTAAGAATCTCTCCCACTGTGCCTTCGCTGAAGGAAAAGAAGAGGACTATTTAGCTCACATGGAAAGCGCTCCCTAAATGTTACTAAATGAATCAAGACGTGTTAAGTAGAATCTGCTCCAGGGCTCCTAAACGTGGGGTTTACCGTTCTCGGATTTAACACTTGGTAAGTTAATATTTCCGAGCCTCAGTTTCCAAATTTGTAAAACGACAATGCAACAGGCTATACAGAGAGTTACTAAAAGCACCAATAGAGAACGCACGCATTTGGCACAATGACTGGCACGCGGCGGCGGGCCCCTTCTAATACTAACAAAAAAATGATGGGGGCGGAGGATACGGAGCGCCTACTCTTTCCAACGCGCATGCGCAGCCCTTGACGTGAGCGCAAGCCCGGCCCCCTGCGCGTCCCCACGCGTGTGCGTGTTCGACCGGAACCCGGGCCCGGACCGGAAGTGAAGGGGCGGGACCACCGCAGCACGCCTGCGCCGTGAGAGGCCGTGAGACTAGGGGGCGTGGCCGCGCAGGCGTGCCAGGCACCCCGGCTCCGGAGCATAAACAAGAGGGGGGCCGGGATGAGGCGGCGGTTAATGCCCAGGCGGCGAGCGGCGGCGGCGAGCGAGGCGGCGATCGGGGCCCGGCGCCGACCCTGACCTCACCCCGGCCTGCCCCACCCGCGCGCGAGCCCTCGGCCGGGCCCGCGGGCCGCGCGCCCACCATGAACCTGGCGAGTCAGAGCGGTGAGGCCGGCGCTAGCCAGCTGCTCTTCGCCAACTTCAACCAGGACGTCACGTAAGGACGGGCGGGGTCGGGGGTCGGGGTCCCGGGAGAACCAGGGGGCCTGGAGCGCGGGGAGGGCGGAGGCGTCCCCCCACCCCCGGCGGGTCCCCCTTCCCTGGGGAACCCTCCAGGCTCTGCCCTGGGAGCTGCGACCTCTGGGCGGGGAAAGGGATGGAGCCAGGGGAGGTCTTTTCTTTTCCCCATCTCCAAGAAGGCTTTGTCTCCATCTCACTTTTCGCCAAGTTGGGCCCGAACTTTGTGGCCTGACCTGTTGTCCCAACCATCTCTGGAGCGGTGGGGGGTGAGGTGGGCTTCTCCCTTGCATCCCGCCTCCCCCCACCCGCCTTGTTCGTCAGCCTTCTTGCCTCACTCTTAACGCTCTTCCAGGCTCTTCTCCTCATCTCCTCCTCATCTTAAGGGAACTCCTCGATTTCCTTTTCTTCCTCTCGAGCTGTTCTTTTTGACAGGAAACCTTGATGTCCTCCTCGAGCAAGAAACAAACTTAGCAGTAATTCTGATCTCTGACCCGGGGAGAAACTAGCCAAGGGGAGGGTTGTACCAGAGAAACCCCTGAGGAGTCCTGGAGCCTCGGGGAATGGGCCATCCTTGTACGGGAAGAGAGGCCCTTGATGCCAGCCCCTGGTTCCTCACGCTGTTTGTCCAAACCCTGACGGGTTTGAAGCCGATCCTTCAGAGGCTGTCTCCTGGGGGAATGTATGAGGATAGTTATTAGGGGAGGTTTCTGGAGAAGGAAGGATGAGTGGGACTGGAAGGGAGGAGAGCCATCTTGGGAAGTGAGTAAGAGGAAGTGATGTAAGAGGGGAGGAGTGGGTCCTTGGCTTCATACTAAGTAGTAGGTTGAGTTGTTCCTGGCTCAGTGGGATCAGCAAAAGAAAGGTCATTTGTAGAATGGCAAGGCACCGAGTCAGTGGCATGCAGAGGGTGCTCAGTCACACTTTCCAGAGTTGGGAAAATAGTGCAGAGCCTCCCACGGTGGGATTCAGATGAGGCTTGAAGGGAGCAGATCACCTGCGCCAACCTCAGAGGAGGAAACGGAAGTTCAGGAACTTCGGAGCAGAGCCGGGGTCTAGACTTCGTTAATAGTGGGGTGGGGGCAGCTTTCCTGAGTTCTCTTCCAGCCTCCTTCCAATCCACCCTGCTGTTGTTTGTACCTGCAGAGTAGGCTATGGAGGACGGTGAACACAGAAAGCAGACTGTAGCGATCTTTAAAGATGAAAAAGGCGAAGGGTTAGCATGATGACCAAAAGCCACTCCAGGGAAAGCAATCTGGACCACCTGTTGCAGGGGGTTGTGACTGAGAACTATGTTATACTAATCTGGGTAGGGAAGAGGGCAGTTCAAACCAATGATGATTCCGTTTTTAAGCCCTTAGTATTTTGAGACCAGTAAGAATGGTAGCTTTATGGGTTTTTATGTCTTGTATAAATTAGAGAATCTCCAGAATATTTTCTACTGTTCTTCCTGTTTTTCACCACTCACCATTTATATTGAAAGGAAATCAGGTATGAGAAAGCATTCTCTTTTGCTGTCATTTCAAGTGGCATTCAAACACCAATTTCCCTATATAATAGAAGAATGTCACTCTGACCTGAAATAAGATCTTTTTGTGCTTAGAAACTATGTGTTTTTCCCACTCCTCTGTGAGTCCTAAAGTTACTAGTTCAAAACAAGATTGCTGCATCATAATTTTGAGTTGCCAAAGAGACCTTGATAGAGTATGAGCAGAAATTATAAGGAATAGTAAGCTAGGATTACACTAAAAGTTTATTGATTAAAGTGACTAATTTGTTGTCAGTGTACACCTGGAGAGAGGCTGGACTGTTCACGCCTTTCCCTCCCTCGCCCCGACTCCAGTATTTACGTTATTATGTAATTACGTCCAGTAATTTTTCAGAAGGCAAGGATTACTGGATCCACATTCATGGTATTCAGTAAGAAAATCTGGAACCACTTCACTTAATAGAAAATATATTGTGTGTTATACAGTAATGCTGAACAGCAATATTCCTTTCATATGAAACTATTATCTGTGCTGTCTGCAGTAGTACTATGGTTTCAAATATTGTAAGGGTTTTGTTTTTCTTTTTCCTGTGATTTTTATCCTAAAAGTCTGGATGTTTTATTTTATTTTACCTTCTTTTTTTTTTTTAAACAAGAACTAGGGGGAAGGAATTAAGAGAAGCTGGTCCCTGTCATCTCCCACTTCTTGTCTGGTTAGTTACAATCCTGGTTTCTGAAAGTAACCCTTTGGAAGGCTTGTTTTGGAGGAGTTTTTGGTTTTTTTACATCAAAATTAAGAAACTAATAGGTGTGGAGTATTGCTTGGCTCTTCAATGGAAATATCAGGGACTAAGCACTTGCAGGGGACCCCATGAAGCATGTGCAGACTCAGTGGTTGGGCAGTGGCCGAATCATTGAGAAACCACATTCCTCAAAGAAATAGAAGGACACAGACTTGACTTCCCTCATCTTCCGTCTGTAGCATTGATGCTGTTCGTGTCTAAGTTACGGGCACAAAGGCAGTAGGGAGGCACTGGTCTGAGTTTATTGCTCCCTTGGACCGGGGTGCTTCTAGGTTACATCAGCTGTCCTGGAAGGTCACTTGTCTCCTTTTCCCTCATCAGTAGATCCAGGGGCGTGGGAGTAAGGACCCTTTGATCTTGAAGTTCTTGGTGGTTCTGCCCATGTGTGGAGGGTGTTTTGAGGAACCAGGGCAGTCACTAGGGAGGATGTTGTCCAGCAGCAGTGGCCAGTGGTGAGCTACTGGGGAGCTAGTGGGATTTGGTGTGACCCACGGGAGGTGCATAATACACCTAAGGGAGAAGTGAAGGTCCCTCCCACGTCTCCAGCCTGGGTCCGAGATGAACAGTGGCAGCACATTATAGAAGGATCAGAGGGGGCTTCAGTTTAGGGGGAAGATGAACTCTGCTTTGGATATTACTGAGTTTGAAAGGCCTTAGGGAGGTCCTGGTGAGGTCTGGGGTGGACAGGGGCTTACTGCGGTGGGCTCTGGGGCCTGCCAGTTCTCAGCATCACTTAAGGTCTCTTCCTTTTTGTGGATGTGAGCTGTTTCCACTTTACCCCATCATTGAGTGTGGCTCTTTGGTGAAGATGATGAAAAGGGAAAACATTAGTGGGCTGGCTGATCGTGGGTAAGGGGATAAAGAAAAAAGCATTAAGAAAATGATTTTTTTCTTTTAAAACGTTTTTAAAATGTTTTCTTGAGAAACATGTTTGTTTTTTAGTGGAAATCCCTGCCTTAGATACTGAGCAATCAAGCTTAAACTCAGTGAAAGAGATCCGCAGGTAAAGATGGTGGGCGGGGCACAAGCGTTAGCTTTGGCTCCCTCTCAGAACCGCGATGGCAATCAGTAAAATGCCAAAACAGATACTTAAAGAGGCTTAAGCCCATAGAATGAGGAGAATGAGAAAGAAAGGCACCAGCAACAAGATTTTGGAAACCAGCAAGGGATAAAGGAAGTAGCTTCTCCATCACTGGTGGGAAAGGCAGAGAACTAGGCTGCCTGAACCCACAGAACCCCCAGAGGCTCAGGTCGGGTGGTCTAGGAAGCTCTGCGGTGGAGCAAAGGTTTGTGTGGCGAAGATGCAGAGGGCTGGCCCAAAGTGTGTCTCGGAAGCAGTGGCTGTCTCCTGCCCCCAAAGGTGAAGGGCTGGGCCTTATCTCCAGAGGGTACCGTAGGGTCTCCGGATGTTGACACCAGGCACAGGCGAAGGCAGGGGTGTGGTGGTGAAATGGGGCGTTAAGTAAATATATCCTTTTTTCTGTTATCGCTGGTTTTCCCTTTGTCGGTAAAATCTCATTGTATTACCTTAAGAAACAAAACAAAAGCTTTACTGAAGCAACACTTAGTGGGGAATGAGATTAGTTGTCAGGGAACTCTCATGCTTGTCTGTTACCATACCTGTCCCACGCTGCCTTCAGAGGTGTTGTTCAGAGCAGAATCTCCACAAAGTCGGGCCCGTGAACCTGACTGCTAGTATCCGAGATGTAAATATCACACCTGTTTATATTCCATGCCATCCTTTAAAGGTGTCTGCCTTTATTGGTAAAGTGTATGCTCACTCTGTACCACATGCACCTATCAAAAACAGGTGGTGTATTTTTGTTTACATTCCCCACTGATTGGGGTTCACAAGCGGGAAGCCATGCAGTGAAAACTGTCGAAGGTGTTTAGTGCCCTAAACCCATTTCTGAGCATCTGGAAGAATGTCAGAGAGCAAGTACTTGATCAATTTTAACAGATTCTGCCTGTTTGGAGCACAGGCAAGGCCTTGGGTATATAAAAATCCAGGTTCTCATTCACTAATTCTGTTTGGTTAAGTTTGCCCATAGAAGAAGCCCCCTGGGCTTATTTTACATATAAAACTATGAAGCTTGGTGACTTGCTTTCCAGGTCAACAAGAAATTTGAAGGAGGGCCTATTAATGCCGGTAGGGTGCCTGGAGAGCAGTACTGGAAAAGGTGAAAGGTGGTGTGTCGCCCAGCACAACCATCCGCCACCCAAACCCTCAGCTCCCGTTAGGGTCTGAGGGTCACTTCACTCTGACAGTACACTTATTCTGTGATGCGAGTCCACTCGGCTGTTGAGGGTTTGCCATCCCACACAGAAACCTGTATAAGAATGACTTTTAAGAGAATCAGAAATGCTGGGGGACAAGGCTTGGGTGCTTAAAATAGTAACCCTAAGTTGTCTGGAAAACATTTTCCTGAACATCAATTTTCCAGAAGTTGTGAACTGCTGAGATTTTTTATTTTTAGCTTTCCTGAATATTCTTGTGTTTTTATTGGCTCCTTTATTGTTTTTCAAAGTATTTATAGGTAACAGTACCTAATTACTAGTTAATTCAATATAGTGAAGTGTTTTGCAGAGAATTATTTGAGTTGGTAGAGATTTACTCTGTTTATATCTCTGGGGTGAACCAATTACAGTTTGAAAGTTCAATAGTGTTCATAGCAAGTCTGTTGTTTGAATGTGTTTCTTCTACCTGAGCGTGAAAGAGGTTGGAAATCTGAAGTTTCTAACAGTTGAAACGGCCATGAAAATAGCCCTAGTTTTATCTTGGCACACACACACTCATCGTGTGCACTGTCAGCCTTGTTATTTCTGGGCTTCTGGTTTACCTTCTGCTTCCTCTTGTTGCCTTGCCCTCCCAGACATGAAGTACCAGGCAGGCCCCACTCTGAGCCTGCCTGTCCCGCCGCTTCCCGCTCTGCACTCCCGCCCACCATGTTTCCGAAACCCACGCTTGCAGCTCCTCTCTGCCTCCTGGGTCACTAGCGTCCTGGACGGCAGTAGTCTGCGAGGGAAGCTCATCTCGTGTTGCAGCTCTGCCACGCTGGGGATCTGGAGCCAGAGCTCGGAAGTCCTCCCAAGCCTCTGAGCAAAAGCGGTGGTGTTGGGTGGTGAATGTGGGCTCTTACACACAAGGTTGTCCTGGCCCAGCCCTGCGATGTGGTCTTCCCGTTGCAGACTGTGAGTTAGCTCTGGTCTGTTTTATTTCCATCGCACCGCTTAGCCTTAGCATCACATGACTGAGCTGTGTTCGTTACAGCCTGCTGCAGTGCCAAGAGACACCATCATTCGCCAAGGGTGTAAATGCCTTTGTTTAAAATTTGCAGTGTTATCTTCACCTTTGGACTCTCCCATACAACCACGCACGTGTGTCGGGTCACCTGAGAAACCCCACTGTGTTTGAGGGGATCGTTGGTTTAGGGTCGAGTGCTTTTATTTTTATGTCAGACTTATCTTTAAAGTTTCACTCTCTGTCTTTGTTGACTGTCGCCTTTTCCTGGCCGTGAGATCCGGCGTCTTCCTTGCCCCACCTCTTTTCCCCTCTGCCACCACTCACCTGGTACCAGCTACACGAACCTGTGTGTGCTAGTTTTGGGGAGAGATGGTGGAGAAAGTTTGGTAACGAGGAGCTCGTTTGTGCATTATTCCTGCCTACACGTCTCAGCTCTTATTTCTGAATTTGGCTTTTTTGCAGGTCTCTAGCTGTTGGTAGTAAATCCGGGTATAAATTTTTCTCCCTTTCTTCTGTGGATAAACTGGAACAGATCTATGAATGCAGTAAGTGTTTGCTTTATTTTTCCCCTTTCTTAAAGTAGACAAATTATACTTGAATCAGGTTGCATTCTTAATTGAAACGTGATGGTTAAAATCCAGATACCCCTTGACCATGGATCTGCCTTCACCTTAGCCTTATTGCCAGGGGGCAGCTGTGACTGTGAACAGCCGGTATTTGCTCTCCGAGATCATATCAAAGTGTGCATTTGCATGCTTATAAATGTACATGTAGAAATACTTGAAGTGCTTGTTTTATGGGCTCTCTTTTTCAATACATGATATCACACTATATTACTCTGTAATGCTCCCCCTTTTTAAATGTCAATAAAACCATTTAGGTGTCTCTCATGGAAGACTTCCAGAATTTTAAAATTTTACACCCCCTCTCAGAATGGTTTATTTTTTTCCAGTTGGCATCTTACAGAGTTTTCATAACTGTGTGTCAGAGACCTGTGGGGTTGCAGGAGGACCATGAACTTTGACAGCTTTCTCAGTCACCTGCTGTGACTTTACATAGATCACTTCATGGACCTCAGTTTCTTTGTGTGTGTGGTGTGTGTGTGTGTGTGTGTGTGTGTGTGTAAAAGAATGAGAGAGAGAGAGTACTTGCTGAATAAATAGTAGTAGGTACAGGCCCTGCCCCAGTGAGAATGGGATGAAAAACTTTGACTCCCACATACCTAACTTTTTCATCAGTAGAATTGTAGGTTTACATGTAGTTGTGAGAAATACTCCAGGTCCCTCTACCCTTTTCCCAGTTTCCCCCAGTGGTAACATTCTGCAAAAGTTCAGTAAAGCATCCCAATCAGGAAGGTGACAGGGTGCGATCCATGTGTGTGTGTGTGCATGCGCGTGGGTTGTCAAAGTGTGTGCGTGTGTGTGGTCCCCCCCAGCCTGAACACCCATATCTGTGTGTGTGCATGTGTGTGGTCCCACCCAGCCTGAACACCCATATCTCTGTGTGCGTGTGTGTGTGGCCCCCCCCAGCCTGAACACCCATATCTGTGTGTATGCGTGCGTGCGTGCGTGTGTGTGTGTGCATGCGTGTGTGTGGTCCCCCCCAGCCTGAACAGCCATATTCACCACAGTGAAGCTACTGGTGATTCTAACAGCATAGGGTCCTTCCATTGCCCTTCTGTAACCACACCTGTCTGCCCCCACCCTAGTCACAGTTCCCGGGCAGCCAGGAACCTGTCCTCTGATTCCAGAGTGACTGTCATTTCGCATATGTTACATCAGTGGACGTAGCTTTTTGAGGGGTTTCTCTGGTGGCTCAGCGGTGAGGAACCTGCCTGCCAACACAGGAGACGCAGGAGATGCGGGTTCGATCCATGGGTGGGAAAGATCCCCTGGAGGAGGAAATGGCAACACACTCCGCTGTTCTTGCCTGGGAAATCCCACGGAGCCCTGGTGGTCCATGGGGTCAAAAAAGGGTCGGACGTAACTTGGTGACTAAACAACAGCAGACCTTTTGAGAACTGGCTGTTTTCACTCAGCGTCTTTCCCTGGAAGTTCACCCAAGCTGCTGGGTGTTGGTAGCGCCACCTTTTCTGTAGCTGGAATCCTGTGTGCGGACACGGCCCAGCTGCTTCTCCTGCACCTGAAACTCCCCCTTCCTGAGAGACATTAGCAGGCGGAGGAGAGCTGCACAGTGGAACCCCATGGCTCACCAGAATGAATCGCCTGGCCGAGCACTCGTGGGCTGGTTCCAGTCTTAGCCTGTTAGAGCTGCCGGGTCTCGTGTGGATGTGACATCACTGCTCTGGGGTTGATGTCTAAGTGTGATTGCTGAGTGCTATGGTGGTGTGGGGGTTTTTTGTTTTTATTTTATTTTATTTTATTTTTTATTATTTGACATTTTAGTAAGACACATGAAATGTTTTTTGGTATTCCAGATACTAGTAAAACATCCAAAAGCAATGAACATGTTTTCATTTTAACAAAAAAGGATACTGACGTGTCACTGTCAGCTACAGCAAATCAGCCTCCAGTAAATAGACCAGGTATCCCCTGCTTTGACCACTGAATTACTATGAATTAAGTGTGCTTTTGGATGTTCTCAAAGACCAGGCCAAGCTTTAAGTGTCATGAACAAATTTCAGCTCCTCTACATCTTTCTCTGAACAGAAGTACACACTTCTACAAAACTGTTTCTAGGCATCTTGGTGGTGGTGGTGGTTTAGTCACTGAGTCATGTCCAACTCTTGTGACCCCACGGACTGTAGCTAGCCAGGCTCCTGTGCCCATGGGATTCTCTGGGCAAGAGTACTGGAGTGGGTTGCAGTTTCCTTCTCCAGGTTTTTTGTTTTTAAGTGCCGAGCTGTTTTCCAGGGAGGCTGCGCCGGTTTGCATTCCTGCCTGTAGTGTATGGGTGAGCCCGCCCCTGGGAATCCTCGCTCGCCCTGGGTGTGGCCGGTGTCTTGTTTTGGCCGTCCTGGAGGAGCTGTGCGCTGCCGTCTCACTCTGCTTTACTTTGTGTTCCGGGACGGCTAATGACGTTGAGCATCTTTTCATGTGCTTGTCTGCGTTGGCCTGCTTTGTAATGCTGAGGTTTGAAAGTTCTTTATACACCCTCGATGCTAGTCCTTTCTCATGTCTGTGGTTCATAAATAGTTTCTCTTCACATGATGATAACTCTGAAGCCTGCCTATGGCCTGACCTCATTAAGAATTCTCTTTACAGAGAACCGAGGAGGTCAGTGTGCTCATAATCTGTCACTCTGGGGTATGAATTCCGAGAGAGATTTGCTCTTTATCATTTTAATTATCCACATGGGCATGCAGTTGGGGAAATTGGGTTTTCTCTGTAATAACGATGCGAGTATCTGCTTCTGGAATGTTCCACGGTTAGCGACGTTGCGTCCACCGTGGTTTGGTATTCCCTTTTGGAATGCTCCTTTACCCGTTAGTGTCCCTTACGAAGGGGGAGTTTCAGTGAGTGGTTGTGAAGAGACAGCCCGTGCCCACTCTTGCTTCGATCACCGAGGACCTGCCGCGTGCCAGCCCTGTTCTGGCCGTGGACACGCAGCAGCGACGGTTCCTGCTCTCGTGACCCTCTGTTTAAGAGGGGGCAGGCCGGGAACGGGCAAGTGTGCTGGTGTCAGATGCCAGGCCGGGGACACAGTGTGGAGCAAACGCAGGTCTAAATCCCGCCCCCCACCTCCGGTAGCACAGGGCGAGGCCCGCAGGAGAAAAGTCACTTCCCTGTACCTGGTGCCTGCCGCGGCAGAGTCCTCGCGCCCAGCGGGGTGCCAGGCCCTGGCCTCCCCTCTCGGGAGCCCCTCACCTCCAGCAGTGGGAAGTGTCTGAACCCCCAGGAGGCCCCCGGAGGCTGGGATCTGGGCCCTTCATGAGGAGACAGCTGGAAGCGGGACTCTTCGAGTGCAGGTCCGTGACTCGCGGCTCCTGCCACAGACTTGACTCCCCATCTGTCTGACGCTTACCGGATCTCCTCCGAAAGCCTTCTCCCCGTGCGGGGCTGGCGGGTGCGGTCTAGGTGATGAAGTGTGTCCGAGCCCGAGCGCTGGCTCATCTCCACACTGGCCGCCTTCATTTAGCCCCACACACGATCGTTTCCTGTAGGGAGTTTCTTCACAGGAGAAAGGATTCCACTAGGCTTTTCGAATGACTGAAGCATTTATTAAATCTGCGTCCCCACCAGTGCCGAGTTGTGCTGTTAAATTGTGGCTGCAGGGATTAGTCATCTGGTTTGAAATGTACAGGATTCCGCACCCCACCCCCACCCGTTGTGCTTAGAAAGGGTCTTGGCTCTTCCTCAGATTGAATCCATTCAGTGACTAATGTGTTTCCTTGAAGTTTATTAAGTGATTTTTGGCACCTTATTTCTCAAAGGTTTTTGTTGGAATAAAATGTGATGCTTTTTTTTTTTTTTTGGCTGCTCTAGGCCTTAGCTGTGGCACGGGCTCTCTTAGTCGCAGCCTGTGGGATCTCATTCCCTGCCCAGGGACCTGGGCCCCCTGCTTTGGGAGCCTGGAGCCTTAACCACTGGGCCACCAGAGAAGTTCCCCAAATGTGATGTCTTGATAGCATCATCAGAAGACTGGGTGTATACTGCCCAGCGTGGTAAAGTGGTATAGAGATTTCTTTGTTCTTCTTAGTGAACTTTGGCCCTTAAAATAGGTGAGGGAATGCACAGAGAACTCTCTGAGGGTTAATGCACTGAAGCTGTGGAATTATTTTGCTCCTAGAATATTATCTACCTTTCCTCTTTCATACTCTTTTATTAAGTAGATAAAAAGAATGTCTCTTAGAAAACAAATTAGCTACTGCACCAGATGGTTTTCTGGCATTTTTCTGCACATAGAATCTGAGCAGAGTAGAACTTACTGCCCCAGACTCAGACTGGCTCAGTAGACCGTGACTCTTGACCGACCGTCATAAGTTCAGATCCTCGCTGTTGGTGACCGCTGCTGCCACAGAAAGAATGAGCCGGAGCTGGTCTTGGGAAAAGCAAGATTGACCACTACTTGTTCTGTTGTTTATTTAACAACAACAACGAAAAAACAAGACCTTTGCCCAGCAGCACTGGAAGATTTTTGCTTTTAACTCTATACTGTTCTTTCAGACTTAAAGTTGCAGGAACTCCCGTGTTTACACCTTGCCCACTATGTGTGCCCTGTTTGTTTAATCGCTCTCTCTTTCCCTCTTGTGTCCTTTTCTATTTACCTGAAGGTGTGTGATGTGCAAATATATGGTCTCTCTTCCCTGAAATACTATTGCCATGAAACTGTACCCTGGTAGACAATATAAATAAAGGTTGTAGATTTATTGTTTGTAAAATGCCATGGAAGTTTGGAAGGAAAAGTCGGCCTTTTCAGATTCTGTGTCCTGTGTCATCTTTGCATTTTATGTTTCTGAGCTAGGACCTCAAACCTCACGAGGCCTTCAGTTTGGAAACGAAACATAAGCAGGCTGTCCGTCCCGGTCCAGAATGGGCAGACTGGGCGCTGGCTGGAACAGTCCGCTTGGTGAGGTGTGCCGTGATGGGGCTTCCAGCGGGGCAGCCCAGGACCCTCTCTGCCTGCATCTTTTGTGGTGGAGGATCAGGTGGGCTGCACACGCACGTGTCCTCTGAGCCCCTGGCGTCCTGGACACGCCGGGCGGGACGGCGCTGTGCTGGTTCGCGGCTTGGTTCCTCCCCGCTTCACCCTGTGGAAAGTTTTATCACCACCAGCTCTGCAGTGCACCAGGAGGACGGCATTCTTTCTTAAAGGAAGTAGTTTCATCCGTTTGTATGGGCAGTCTCTAGGAAAAAAGTTCGGCACGGACTGCCCGAGACCACCACGATGGGCCGTGAGAGCCAGGCCTCCGGGCGCACCCACGCCGCTCAGCTCCCCTGGCGTCAGCCTGGTTCCCAGCGCTGCCGGCCGTGCCCGCTTCCATGGTGTGGGACCTGACCACTCACTCGGGGTCTGTGGACACTGTGGGTGCTTATTTTCAAAACTTCTCTCGGGAGTGAGGCGTTAACATAGAAATGTCTCAGCTGGAAATAATGCAGCAGAAAAGTAAATGTGAACCACCAGCAGGGTACGAGCCACGAGCAGGTTGTGACCTACAAGCAGGGTGTGAACCATGGGCAGTGTGACCCACGAGCAGGGTGTTAACCACGGGCAGTGTGACCCACGGGCAGTGTGTGAACCACGGGCAGGGTGTGAACCACGGGCAGGGTGTGACCCACGGGCAGTGTGACCCACGGGCAGGGTGTGAACCACGGGCAGTGTGACCCACGAGCAGGGTGTGAACCACGGGCAGGGTGTGAACCACGAGCAGGGTGTGAACCACGAGCAGGGTGTGAACCATGGGCAGTGTGACTGACAAGCAGGGTGTGAACCACGGGCAGTGTGACCCACGAGCGGGGTGTGAACCACGGGCAGTGTGACCCACGAGCGGGGTGTGAACCACGGGCAGGGTGTGAACCACGGGCAGTGTGAACCACGGGCAGGGTGTGAACCACGGGCAGTGTGACTGACAAGCAGGGTGTGAACCACGGGCAGTGTGAACCACGGGCAGGGTGTGAACCACGGGCAGTGTGACCCACGGGCAGGGTGTGAACCACGGGCAGGGTGTGACCCACGGGCAGTG
>CM035301.1:18987116-19027286 GCA_020226075.1 Hydropotes inermis
GGTGATGGGCGGGGCCTGGAGCGCGGTGCACACGCGGGGTTCCGGAAGGAGCGTGGTGTCCGGTGCAGGAGGCCCTAACTGGGGCCCGGGGTGTGGCTCTCCCTCACGTTCTGCTTCTGTGTCCGCGTCTCTCGCAGAGGCTGATCGTGTGCCTGGAGGAGTCTCTCTACATTCACAACATCCGGGACATGAAGGTGCTGCACACCATCCGGGAGACACCCCCAAACCCCACTGGTGAGCAGGGCAGGGCACCGCTGCCGTTCACAGGTCTCTGTCCGTGAGAGTTTTCTCTCTTCTTAGGTTCCACAGGCTGAGACAGTGTTGCTCTTAGAGCCAGCTACCGTCCTTCTGATGCTGGTCTCGTGACCGCACGAGTCATGGGCTCTGTCAGCCTGCAGCCTTGGGGTTTCTGATCAGTTCCAGCCACGGCCTTAGTGCATTTGAGCCGTCCTGCTGTCACCTGCGGGGCGTGGGGTGGGGCTTGGAACTTAAAAGGCCCAGCGATGTGAGCACCCAGGTCGCATCAGAGCTCGTGGCCTCCCCGTCTCGCTGAGCACGTGTTGGCCGCTGGTGGCGCCCAGGGGCCCCAATCTGACCCGCTTTGTCCTCGTCTGTTGCCCACAGGCCTGTGTGCGCTGTCCATCAACAACGACAACTGTTACCTGGCCTATCCGGGCAGCGCCACCATTGGGGAGGTGCAGGTCTTCGACACCATCAACCTGGTGAGGCTCCTGGGGAGCGGTGCGATGCCCCTCCTTCCTCAGGCGAGGGTCGGTGCCTCCAGCTTCCTTGTTCTCTGGCTCAGCGGCTCGATTCCCAATGCAGCCTCCTGGTGGCCGAGCGGGTTGGCTCGTTCTGCCTCCAGCTGTACCCCCGTCCCCCCTCCCTGTGCTGAGCAGTTGGCAGCATGCGTGCTGGAGGGAACGAAGGAAGCGACAGAGCCTCTGTGGGGACGTTACTTCACTTTCTCTTTAAAGGCTCCGAGTGGCATTTCTATGCCCATTCCCCAGCCCCTGGTTAATCGGGTGGACTTGGCGTCTGTGTCAGCCATGCAGGGGTTTCCATAACAGCTGTGGGCGTTCTCAGTGCGTGACTTCACGGGCATCGGGAGTCACTCGCAGTCACAGTGGTCACGGGGTCACTTTCCCCTCCCCTCCAGAGAGCTGCGAACATGATCCCGGCTCACGACAGCCCGTTAGCCGCCCTGGCCTTTGACGCCAGCGGAACCAAACTCGCCACTGCTTCCGAGAAGGTAAGGCAGCTGCATGCAAGCTCGGGGTCCCGCCAGCTCGTCCACCGCAGTTCACACAGCCCGGCCCCCAGAGCGGTGTCTGTCCCCACTGCTCACAGCCAGGCCCACGTGCCCGCAGCCACGCGCGCCTGAGCCGAGCGAGCGCGGTGGCCGCAGCATGCTGGGCCGGGGTGTGCTAGCCGTCCTGCCGGGGAGCGCCGCAGCTGTGGCTACAGGGCCCTCAGCGTTAGGGTGAGCAGTGACGGCGTCTCACCGTGTGCCCAGCGGAGCAGGCTGTGCTCCGACGGTGCCGGCGAGGGACGGGGTGCAGGACTCGGGGTCGTGCGGCTGGGACAGCTGTCGGCGCCCATCCGCCAACATCGGAGAGCGAGAGACCTGAGTCTGGTTCCACTCAGCTCAACTTCCTTTTTCTGTCCTCTTCTCCCTGCTGCAGGGGACCGTGATTAGGGTGTTTTCCATTCCAGAAGGACAGAAACTCTTTGAGTTCCGGAGAGGAGTGAAGAGGTAACGTGTGCAAGTGTCCAGAATGGAATCTGGAGCATCTGTTTGCAATTCAGTTTCACGTTCTTTGTGACCAGCAGTGGGCCTTTAAGCCCTGGGACCCCCGTCTAGCCGCCAGCAATCTCAGCCCAGCTGGCGGGGCAGGAGGGGATTGGGGTCTTGTGGGAGGTCAAGGGGCATTGTTACAGAGGCAACTGTGTTTTGTCTTTTGTGATTGCCCTGAGTGCCGAGCTGCATGGCCCAAAAGCCCAGGCTATGGAAGGAGGAGCTTGCCCAGCTGGGCCCGCGCTGAGTGGGCCTGACCTGGGCAGCGGCTCCTCCCCTTCTCCTCGACTCTGAAAACCCGTAAGCAGCTCCTGCGGCCCCCCTCCAACCAGCAGCTGGCTCACAGTGTTTTTCTAAAGAAACAGCAGAGCACAGCCACCCTGTGGCATGACTTCCGCATCCCTGCCTGGCGGGGCCTGACCCGTGGGACCTGGAGCCGCCTTCTCCAGGGTTCCCACGGGTGATCTCGGGCTGCCGGCCTCCCTGTCCGCTGCCTCCTGTCTCTCCTTCCCTTTTCCTTTGCTTTTCCTCACGTTCGTCTGTCCGGGTCTTTTCTTTTGCTGTTCCCGCCCCTGTGTCTGCATTTCTGCCCTGAGCCTCCCCGGCCCCACTCTGGGCAGCCCACCCCTCTGTCCTCAGCCACGGCGTCTATCTGTGCCCAGGGATGCCTCCATGTCCCCAGGCCACCTGCCGAGGTTTCTGTTTCTCCTGTCTACTGGGCCCTCCACCCAGCAGCCAGAGCATGGCCCCAACGGCCCACCGTGCTGCACACAGCGTGTCCCAGGGAACAGCCCTGCCCTCCTGGCACCTGAACCTGGGGGGCACGCGCCCCGCCACCCGCCTCGCCCGCCCCAGGCATCTCCACCTGGCCTTGCGCTCACCATGGCCTCAGCTCATTTTCGCCGGGTTCTGGCCCTCAGGCCTGAGCCCACTGGCTGTTCTTCCACGGGAGAGTGTGACCGATGGGGGCAGCCCTGCAGGGAGCCTCTCGGGGCCTCCCCTGTCCCTGGGTTCACGCCACACGCAGGACTCCTTGCTTTCCTGCTGTGGTGCCCCTCCCTGCCCCAGCAGGACCTGCCGGCTCCTGCGCCCTCCCGCCGGTCGAGCACCCCCTCCTGTCTCTCCCCCAGTGTCTGCAGCGTCTTCCCTTCGCTGCTCAGCCCTCTCTTCGCCACGCTGAGCCCCGGCCCCCCGCCTCCAGGCTCCTCTAGGCGGGAGCCACGTCCGCGCCTTCGCTCGTGCCCGTGCGCCGTGAGCTCCAGAAACGTGGCGCAGAGCCCCTCCCTAGGGACAGGCCTCAGCGCTCCTTGTGGCTGCAGGGCTGAGAGGAAACGCAGGCGCTGGGTTCTACAGTGATGTTTTAAGGAGAACTAGTTTCAGGATGTCAGAAGTTTATTCTTAAACGTTACCAAGATCGCCAGTTCGTGCTTTTCCATGTTAAGAATTGCTATAATCTCAATGATTAGTTTTCTTTTGCTAAGCTTAGTGCTGTAAGTCTAGCCTGATTCTTCCAAAAATGATTTAGTGAAGCCCTGATTCCTTTCATTACGTGGCCACGTGAGGACCTGTTAAAGGACTGTTCGGTCAGGGTGTCCGCTTTCAGACACTCTCCTTCCTCACATGGTTTGAGAAGGTGACTAGAAAGGAAAAAGAAGACCCTCCTGCACCTGTCATGGGAACCTTCCTTCTCTGTGACTTCCCTTCCGGAGGGGGCGGCGGTGCTGGTTGCCGTCTGCCCTCCGCGTCCAGGCAGCAGCGTGACCGACCCCGCCCCTCTCGCCCCAGGTGTGTGAGCATCTGCTCCCTGGCCTTCGGCATGGACGGCATGTTCCTGTCTGCCTCCAGCAACACTGAGACTGTGCACATCTTCAAACTCGAGACTGTGAAAGAGAAGTGAGTCGCAGAGCCGTTGAGGGGGACGGGGGGCCCTCTGTCCACCGACGGGCGGAAGCATGAATGCTGTCCAGGGGGCTCGTGGGGGCTCAGCGGCGGGATGGGTGGGGTTCGAAGGGGGCCTGCTGGGTGTGGCGGCAGAGGGTGGTCGCCCCCAGTGCTTCCCCGCCGTGGCACGTCTTGGGGGACCACCCTGGGGGGGGGCACTTGCCTCCCTCCTGCCCAGAGGCGTTTTCCATTTGTGCAGCAGTTGATTTAAAGAGCGTGTGACTGCAGCGGTGTGTGTGGCAAAGGGCGTGGTTCTGCGTTGTCGTCTCTTAGCGTCTATGGCGAGCCTCCCACTAGGATCAGTGCTGTTGCCCGCGCTGTGTCTCACCCTGAGGGGCCCGTGGGGTGACTCACACGTCCCTACAGAGTGAACACAGCAGGGATCAGCTGCGGGAGTGCGCGGTTGGCCGCGCTCGGAGTGTGGAGACGTCCCAATAGAAAGGTGCGGGGTCCTGGACGTGGGCCTCATGTCATCAGCAACAGAGCAGGGGCCGGTCGTTGCCTAGCCCCTCTGCAAACCCTCCGAGGACACAGTCTGTGACGTCCCCAGGGTCCCCACGAGCCTGGGAGCCTTCTCTCGAGTCTCGGGGCTGAGCCTCGCCTCCACGTGAGGGCACGTGGTCGTTCTCAGCCCAGGGCCCACATGTGTCTGACGGCGTTCCTCCTCCCAGGCCTCAGGAGGAGCCCACCACCTGGACCGGCTACTTCGGGAAGGTACTCATGGCGTCCACCAGCTACTTGCCCTCCCAAGTGACAGAGATGTTCAACCAGGGCAGGGCCTTCGCCACGGTGCGCCTGCCTTTCTGTGGCCACAAGAACATCTGCGCGCTGGCCACGTGAGTTGGGGTGGGGGGCTGCCTCTGTCCCGTGCATCCAGCTGGGAGCGGGATCCCAGGCCACCGGGGATGACCTGCACACCTGGCCCTCTGTTTTAGACCAGAGTCACGGGGACACGGAGGGGGCCGTAGGTTGGACACTGTTGGGGAACCCAGATGCCCGCCCCCACAGCCTCTGACCCTCCACGCCTCCTCTTCCCGTTGTTGCTGGGAACATTTGGAGAGCATCATTAGTTCAGAACCGCGTGAGAGGGCCAGTTCCTGAGCCCTGGCCTCCAGCACGGGCAGCCTCACGAGGCTCGAGGCTCTTTATCTTCGTGTGTAGACTGTGTGTGTGCACGAAACCACACTCGCTCGTTTGGGGCGGGGCATTCTTCCCTGGCCCTACTAAAGGCCAGGCTGTTAGTTTAATAGGAACTTTGTGGAAGTTTTGGATCTAGAACTTGGTTGCTTTTTATCCTCACTAGAATCCAGAAGATTCCCCGATTGCTGGTGGGCGCCTCGGACGGGTACCTGTACATGTACAACCTGGACCCCCAGGAAGGTGGCGAATGCACCCTCATGAAGCAACACCAGTGAGTCGGCCGTGCCTCCGCCAGGCAGGAGGGGGCCCCTGTGCGCAAGGGCGGCCTCATTTCCCCAAAGCCAGGGGCCCAGAGGTCAGGCCTCTGCACAAACACCCATCGGTGTGGGTGCAAGCCTACCCTCCATGCCGTTGCCCACGCCTGGCTCAGCACCCAGCAGAGACCAGAGTGGCTGGGGTGCCCTTTTCCTGTGGGGTGGGGGTGTGTGTCTCGGGGCAGGACCGCTGAGGACGCAGCTCAGAGTCGTGCACAGAAGCAGCGACCCCAGGGTGCTGTCTGTGATGTGGGGCGGGTTCTCCAGGGGCCTGGGATCCTGCTAAGACGCTGTTCTCTTTGAAGAGAAGGAATAAATGTTAGTTAATTAGGAGGTAGTGCCGTTGGGTTTTCTGTCTTTAAACAGTGGTACCCTAATACTCTTACAATCAGGACGAACATGGGGGTGATTTTGTTAGTTTACAGCGAACTCTGGTTTGGTCTTCAGTCTCAGGAATCGCAGTGGGGTTGCCTCTAGGTCCAGCTCTCTCCATCAGACTGAGCGTGTGGAAATCCCGGGGACCACACTCGGAGTCACTGCGTGGGTCAACGCAGCGTCACGCGTGGCCCTCCCGGGCGGCCCCGGCATGGCCCTGACTTGTCCCTGCTGGTTTTTCTGTCCTCGTCCAGGTTGGACGGCAGCATGGAGACAACCAACGAGATCCTGGACTCCACGTCCCAGGACTGCCCCCTGGTGACGCAGGCGTACAGCGCAGCCGTGTCCAAGGGCCCGCACGCGCCTTCGTCCCCCACAGCGCTGGGTAAGGGCTGGGCGGAGCCTGAGAGCTCGGCTCTCTTGCACTCGGGGGCGGGGCCTGCAGGCTCAGGCCTGCTGTTGTAAAACGGTTTCAAAGGCCTCCCAAGGCTGAGTCCATTTTCATCTTTGAGACAAAAGTAGCTCTCTGGCGCTAGGTGCCTGTGGACTGTCCACCACCTGCCCCCACTCAGCTCAGATTCTGCCCAAAACCCATGGTTTTGACCCTCCCGCCTGCAGCCCGGGTCAGCAAGCAGGCCCAGGCAGGAGGGGGCCGGCTCCCCAAGGCCGCCCCCAGCCCCACCCTGGGCATGTGTGGTCGCTCGCTCCGCCCGCCGCACTCTAGCTCACTGTTTCAACCCGAGGTGAAGGCAGCGTGTGCTCCAAGGAGGCTCTGAGCATCCTTGTCGCGGTTCTGGGCACCCCCACCCCACCCCGGAGGGCCCTCCGCAGCCTGTCCCCTGGCTCCACATGGGCGCCCTGCTCCTTCCTGACCTGGTGGGTCTTGGAAAGTCAGCTCTCTCTTGGGTGGCTCAGGGCTGTAGAGCGCTCGCTGGTCAGGGCAGAGGTGAGAATCCCACGTCCTGTGGGCCGTGAGCTCCCTGCTGGCCCAGGTCCTGCTTCAGGGTCAGCCTCCCTGAGGGGCCGGTTCAGGGGGGGCTCGGCCTGCCGTGGGGACTGCCCATGGTTGGGGGGGGTGTCGGCCTCCCCGAGGGGACCGCCCACCGGGGCTCAGCCTGCTAAGGCGCCGCTCTCTCCGCAGCCTACACGGACGAGCTGGGCGCCACAGGCGGCTCGGGTCTGGAGGACGAGGCCAGTGCGCTGCGGCTGGAGGACGACAGCGAGCACCCCCCCATGATTCTGCGGACGGACTGACCGCGACCTGTGACCTCCTCGGGCCCCGAGGCAGAGGACACTGGCTGACAGAGGACTTCGCAGTCATGCTGCTATGAACTTTGACCCGAGCTGGGAGAGGATGGCAGAGACTTCTAAAGCAAAAAGAAAAAAAAAAGATTGTAGCTGTAGGCTCATTCCATACTGTTGAGAAATACATTGTTTTCACTTCAGTGGCTTTTAATCCTGCTTATGAATTTTTAGCTTTTCGTTGGTTTTCTCTTTTTTTGCCAAAATCAACTGTTTGGTGAAGCCCTCGAAACACTTTTGCTTTGCATGTATTCATGTGCCAAGCCAGCCAGGAGCTCTCGAGCCCGCTTGTAACAGCCCGCAGGCGTCTGGGGTTTTCCGTCTGTACAGAGAGGTGCGGGCCGAGAAGGCGGCGCGGCGAGCTAGCATCTGGTCCTGCTCAGGCGGGCCAGGCGGCGGCCTTGGGGGGTCCTGTCTCCCTGGAGCCCTTCCGGGACCATTTCTCCCCCCTCTCCCTGTTTTATTTTGTTAATTAAATTCTTTCCAAATTGGATTCCTCTGGGATTTCTTCTGCGGTAGACTCCCGCTTCTAGTCTTGTTTCCCGGGTCGGTGTTAAGAGAAAGAGGTTGTTCTTCATGAAAACTGAACACCTTTCCTTCAGCCAGCCCCTGGGCTTGAAAGACAGAGGCCTGGGAGCACCGGAGCCAAGGGATGTCACGTACTCAGACTGCCTGGTCTCGGCTGTGAACTTCCTGTCGGACAGCTGTATGTGTGGGCTGTGGCTTTGTCTAAGGGACCTTTGTAGGTGTTCTTTTGTCCATAAAGCTCAGAAATCAGGTGGGATGGGCACCCGAATTGTGCTGTTACCTGGACTGCCCCTGTCTGTGGGGTCCTGCCTACCCGAGCCAGAGGCAGGCGAGGCGGCCGGCTGTGATGCCCCACTTAAAGGGTGATCTGTGCCTTTCTATTTGCATCTTCCAAAACGGCTCGGCACGAGTGACAAGAGACTGTGGTCACAGACTCCAGTGTGTGCCTGGCTTCCCCTCATTTCTACAGAATCCAGACAACCTCGTGTACCTCACACTCTGCATTCCAAACCAAGAGGCGTAGCCGTTCAGGTTCTAAGGGACTTTTGCCTGGAGTCGATGGTGCCAAAGTCGGTTCTGGATGCTTCGGACAGCAACAGTGAAGGATGCAAGTGGGAGAGCAGCGGCGTCGTGTCCGCCTTGCCTCTGAGCAGAGACGGGTCTGCGGTGTCCGTGCCAGGCTGTGTGTGTACCTGGGGCATAGCCATCGAGCAGTGTAACTGACCACCCGCTTCCAATGCCCTGGTACCGGGGCCAGTCCCCACACCTCAGGCCACTTGCCTACTGGTTGGCTCTGAGGTGCCCTGGGTGCATCTGCAGCAGAAATCTGCAGATACGCAGCTTATCGCAGCGGCGTGAAGTGCCGTGTGAAAGGGGAGTGGGAGGATGGAGTCAGCTTCCCCCTCCCCAGAGCCTTGGCACGTCCATCCTGGGTCCCTGATGAAGTGGGACCCTCAGCGAAGGGTCTGGAACCCAGGCCTCCGCGGGGCCCTGAGCAAGGACGGGGGCCAGCCCTCAGCCCCGATCGCCCGGCCACACCTGCAGCCCCGCCCTCTGTCTCCAGAACCAGCTCGGCATCCGGCTCCTCGGTGGCACCTTTGGTGTGGAGACTGCACGTGGCCGCTCTGGGGCCTGAGTCATCGGGGCGAGAGCTCCCTCCCCGTCGACAGGTCCCAGCCTTGCTGGTGAGCCCCCCCCTCGGATGTCTGGGGACCCCACGGGCGTGTGGTCTTGTCTTTGGGGTCAGCCATCCCAGTGGACAGGTGCTCTCCCCGTCAGCCTCAGCCTCCCAGCCCCAGGGGCCCTGCCAGCCCAGGCTCCATCTTCTCGGATGTGAGAACCCTCTGCTCACCCAGGTTGGCATAACCTGTGCACTGCCAGGAGGGGCCCTGGTTGAGAAGAACTCAAAGGGTGGATGGGTGTTTGCTGCCCACCCCGCTCTGCTGCAAGGGGCTCGGGCAGGAAGCAGAGGGGCGGAGTGGTCAGCGGCGGGACCCCTGCTACCACGCTGGAAGCACGGATGAGAAGGGGCTCGGCTGAACCCCGACCTCTACACCAGCATGAATTCTTACGCCACAGTTTACAAACTTAAGATAGGATCATTTGTCGCCGCTGGGAGGCTCACCCAGTGGGCTCCTGTGGATCAGGGCCACACACTTCACTTTCTAAAGGATGGAGCCGAGTGTTGGGTTGAACCTGCAATTAAGCAGGACTGAATTCAGCCCCCCGGTTCTACCACCTGCGGGCAGGGGGCCTGGAGCGCCAGGCTCCGGACGGGACCGCGGGCGATCCCCAGCTCCCTGCCCAGGAGGGTGACTCGACCGGGCGCCCCGTCCACACGGAAACAGAAACCGTTCTCACGGGACCGGATGCGTTGCTTTCGTTCAGTGCCGGTCCCGAGCACAAAGCTGGTGGGCACGGGTATAAACTGCGTTCACACACCAGGTTCTGTGCGGTCCCCGCCGTCCCCGCCACCCTTCTCGCTCCTGGACACCGGGAGGCGCAGGCATCCACCTGGGGGCGGGAGGCTCGCGTTCTCGGCGCGTGGCGCCGCCCCCGTGGCTGCGTTTCCCACCAGGACCCTGGGCCGGCGCCCCGGCCGAGGCTTGGACGCGAACTCCTGCCTTGCTGGTCCCACCTGGAGCTCCCAGCCCTGCCCTCTGCGGGGGCTCTGGGCCCAGGACTGAGCGCAAGATCGGCCCGCTCACAGGTCCGTCTGGAGAGCAGAGCAGAGCTTCTGCCTCCCCCACGGCCAGCAGGGACCACATGGAGACGAGACTGCACATGCCCCAGTCCCTGCTCAGCCAAGGGAAACAGACGGCCGTCCACGGGCCGTCTCGCTGGCCAGGTGCCCCCAGCAGGCCGGCCGAGCTGCGCAAGTTCAGAGCTGCCCGCGGGCGGGCGCAGGACTGGCATTTGTCCCCTCTTCCCGCCCCCAACCCGGGAATCTCTGTGGGCCCTCTTCTGCATGCAGGAATGATGGGCTCTCTGGTTTTAAATGTGACACTGTAGGTAGCACAGCTGAAAACCCAAACACATTATTTTACAAGTGTACTTAGTCACCCTTAAACTCAAGGTGGGCGGGCTGCAAACTCGGGCCGGGGTTGACGGTGTCAGAAGCGTGAAAGCAGTGTATGCGAGCTGTTGGCATCAGGTGGCATCCTGACGGTGGCGGGACGGGGAGGCCCTCTTACAGGAGTCTCTCTGTGACTAAGTTCTTTCTCACTGAAAATATATGATGATCACTAATCACCAAGCAGATTTCACTGCTTGTGTGTTTTAGTTCGCACCCAGGTCAAAACCCTTGGCCCGTGTTCTGCCTTTTCACTTTGTGGATTTTGCGAAGCACAAAAAATAATTGGATGCTGAAGCCTGACTGGCCCTCAGCCTTCTCTAAGGTATATGACCAGAGAAGTCTTTAATTTAGAAGAATTAAACCTTTTTGAAGCAGAGTTTTAAAGAGACTGTTGTGATCCCTCACCCCTGTATTTTCCTTCTTTTCCTTCCTGGGTGAGATGTAATTGAATTATTCCTTCTTATATTTTCTTTATCGGCAAGACTGTTGTGGGCACAGCCAATATGTATGGGGTGTGAGCTTGTGTGTGTGTGTGTGTGTGTGAGACTGTACGTGTGTAAGCCACAGGTGTGCTTACTGATTACATTCCATGCCAAACCAAGCTCGGCTGGAAAGCCTTGGCTGGCAGCATTTTATAACTATGTTAAGAAAGTAAAACCTGTGCAGTTCTGTTTTTTTTTTTTTTTCCCATTGATTCATTGTCTGCCATACATCTCATTTGTACCATATTTGAATGCCCTGTAGCTCTACCTAGAATATTACAACAGAGTATCGGAAGCCTGCAGCCCGACTGAACTCTCACAGAAACCGCTCCTGCAGGACTGATTTCTGTCCTTTGTGGAATGAGTTCTGTGCTCCTTTCTGCTGGAAGTCTTGGCCTCATCTGAGAGATGGTGGTGGCATTAAGCAGGTCTGTGCCCCTGGGACTCCCAGAGGGCAGCGGTGGGCAGCCTGTGAGTGGCGGGGCGGAGGCAGCTCATGGGCGTGTTCTGATGAGAAGGGCTGGTCTGGCGGCTGCCTTCATGCGGGCATCCGCTTGTCATGGGGTTGCTCTTCACAAACTCTTACCTCTGGGTTGCACAAGCCATTCCTTTGATATCAAAGCCGCCTCTGAATAAGCCACCAGTGACCCCAGCTGGGGAGACAGAGGCCGGCCGGCGTGGCTGTTGGGAGTCGCATCCCAGCCTGAGATCTTGGAGGCGCCCCCCCCCCCTCTGCCGACTATGGAACAGTGGCTGCTGTCCTCTCGGAGGGACGCTGGGACAGCTGTTACTTGCTGGGTGAGTCTGTGACTCTTCCCATGTGCTGATTTTGGTTCCCGTTGAAGGGACAGCATTTGTGATTTCTTTTTCCCCTACTGTATTAAATTTTTTTTTTTTTTTTTGAGGCTAAACACAGAGATTCCTGACATCCTTTAGATCAACCAGACAACTTTTCTCCAGGGAGGATACAGGCGGGAGACTGGGGGAGGAGGGCAGTGCAGGGTTGTACACCCGCTTCCTTCTTGGATAAAGAACGCCCTGCCCCCACACTGCTGGCTGCACGTGCCTGCCAGGGAGCTGGGCTTGTGGGGACCAGGGCACCCGGCATATGTAACATGGCAATACACGTTGCAAACTCCAACCACCAACTTTTGAGATGATGCCCCTGGACTGCCCTGTTCAAACCAGCTCTTCAGAGTCAGCTGAAATCCTCGAGTGAACTTTATTGTTTTTGATTGAGGATGATTGCTTCCCAGGTAGCACAGTGGTACAGACTCTGCCCGCCAGTACAGGGGAGGCAAGAGGTGCGGGTTCAGTTGCTGGGCCAGGAAGACCCCTGGAGAAGGAAACGGCAACCCACTCCAGCATTCTTGCCTGGAGAATTTCCGTGGACAAAGGACCTGGTGGGAGTCCAGAGGAGTCCATGGGGTCGCAGAGAGTCAGACATGACTGAGCGCACACACACACACACACAATTGCTTTATAATGTGTTGGTTTCTGTCACACAACAAGGTGAATCAGCCACAAGTATACATATGTCCCCTCCCTCCCAGAGCAAGTGAACTTTATCAACAAGAAGCCCTCGGCAGGTCCCTGCCCCTGCCATCACCGAGGTCCCCGCAGTAACGGGGAGTAACGGTACAGGCGGCTGTCAAACAGCCCTGTGGAAATGCTGCTGGCCACCTGCTCACATGGGCTCATCCTTGCTCATCGCATGGCCTCCTGGGAGGAAGTGCCAGGGCAGGGTGGCATGGTCACCATCTGGGCCCAGCAAGGGAGCGGGGATCTGGAGGCCGTGGCCTCTCCAAGGGGGAGGAGGAGGAAGTAAAAGGGATGATGCTGATATGGGCGGGTCCCCACTGGCTGTGCTTTGCAAGGGGACCTGCCTCCACAGTCCTCTCCTCCGGGTCCTGGGCAGTAACCTGGGAAGGAGAAACACAGCTTGTTGTCTACTGGGCTTGGGGCTCCAATCCCAGCTGTTAGGGTTCCCTGAGCCTTGCAGTCCCCTCCTCCACCCACTCTGCTTACCTGAGAGGGCAGTATGCAGAGTTCTGTCCTTGCGCAGTTGCAGAGCTCTTTTCCAAATAAAGTGTGAATATATTTGAAATTTGCATGAAATTCAAATAAAGGGTGAATATATTTACAAAGAACTGACTCATTGGAAAATATCCTGATGCTGGGAAAGTCTGAAGGAGGGAGAAGAAGGGGACGACACTGGATGAGATGGTTGGATGGCATCACCGCCTTGAAGGACTTGAGTTTGAGCAAACTCCGGGAGTTGGTAATGGAAAGGGAAGTCTGGCATGCTGCAGTCCATGGGGTCACAAAGACTCGGACACGACTGAGCAACTGAACTGAACTGATATTTGAAATTATAAAAATCTTCTGGTTGATAATTAGGCTATATAGTTAGCTGCCAGTGTGGGGCTTCCCTCGTGGCTCAGACAGTAAAGAATCTGCCTGCAATGCAGGAGACTCGGGTTCAATCCCTGGGTGGAGAGGATCCCCTGGAGAAGGAAATGGCCACTAACTCCAGTATTCTTGCCTGGAAAATCCCATGGACAGGGAAGCCTGACGGGCTACAGTCCATGGGGTTGCAAAGAGTCGGACACGACAGAAGTGACTTGGCACACACACACGCAAGGGAGGGAGACGCGACTCCCTTGACCAGCAGGAACCTGCAGGAAGGAAGGGTAACAGCCCCCATCCTGGGAGGCAACCCCAGAGCTGCACCAATTCTCACTTGCAGCAGGTGAGAATTCTGATCCTTTCACGTCTTCACCAACCCCATACTTTGCTGAACATCTGTGATACATGCATGTTTTGAAAACACAAGAAGCCTTCACAGTTCCCCTCCGTCCAAAAGGACGTGCCGACTCAGCCACAGGGGAGCTGAGTTAAGGCTCTGCTGCCCCCAACCTGATCCTGATCTCCAGGCCCGCCGGCTCCAGACGGTTGAGGAACCCAGAGCTTCGTGGGGCCTGCTGTCTCTGTCACTTGCGGTCACGTGGTAGGGGTGCTGCCTCTTGGGGGGGGGGGTTATATTTGCATAAGCCGGGGGAGAGCTTGGCTGCCAGAGAGCTCTGAGCAGAGGTTCGCAATAGCAACACAAATGCTCTGAAGCACTTAATATAAAACTTGGTAAAGAAACAGGCCAGTTAAGACATGATTATCACCAGGGCAACATCCCGAGTGCATGTTCAGCCCTGGAATCCTCCGAAGGTTTTGCCTGACTTGATGGCTGGATAGATACGGTATTCACTTGTCCAAACAGAGGCCCCAAGAGCCTCCGCTCACGTCCTGAGCAGGAGGGGGAGGCAGGCTGTGTGGTTCCTGCTCCATAATTGGAAGGCAGCGGGGGCAGGTGGAGGATTTTAGCAACAGCAGTGAACTTGGTGGACACAGACACCCCCGCTCTGGGTTATAAACACAACGGAATTAACTGGGTTCCAAAGAAAGACAGAAATTCTCAGACTGAGAAATTCAAGGTCCAGGCAGTGAGACTGAGGGACTTCCCTGCTGGTCCAGTGGTTAAGACTTCGTCTTCCAGCACAGGGGGCGTGGGTTCGATCTCCACTCAGGGATCTAAGATCCCACTTGCCTTGTAGCCAAGAAATCAAAACACCAACCAGAGACTGTATCAGAACGAATTCAATACAGGCTTTTAAAAATGTGATCCACATTTTTTTTAATCTTAAAAAAAAAAATAAAACCAAAGTGGTGAGACTGGGTTTCCAGCACAGGGGCCTGTGGGGTGGGGGGGTGGACCCCAGATACGAGACCCCCCCACTTGGGGCTGGACACTGAATCTGTTTGTGGTGGAGATGGGCACAGAGGCCGCTTCAAACTCAGATCCCTAAGAACTGACCGGTGACCAGGGGCAGGACAGCCCCGGCCACAGGCCTGAAGAAAACCGGGGACACCTGCATATCCAGGGGCCTCTGGAGTGGGTGCCAGGGCCTGGAGGGGTGGGCCCGTGGGGGGTGACTGTGTAAGGCGGGCAGAGTTTCTGCTCAGAGTGATACAGAGTTTCTGGTAACAGGCTGTGAAGGTGGTCACACAACATGTGAATGTGCCACAGGACTGTGCATTTAAAAGTGTTGAAAATAGGAAATGTTGTGATGTTTACTTTACTATAATAAAAGCCTCCCCCAAAAGAAAAAAAAAACTGCTGGAAAGGAGGAGGCAGAATTATCATTCTCTGCAATGTGACTGTCTACCTGGAAAACCTTGAGAATGTGTTAGAAGCAACGAGAATGCTCAGCTAGACATGTGGTTACAAGAGTATCACTAGCGATCCAAGCTTTTCTACAGACCCTCCACGCTTACTTAGAACACTGGCAAAAACCATTCCAACAGACTGTAACCTACAGGATGGCAAAAATATAGAACACTGAGTGATTAACTTCCTGAGGTGAGAAATGAGCAGGATTCCTAGGGAAAAGGCTACGATGTCTGGAGCTGTCCAAGAAGTATTGGTTGAGAAAGTAAATAATCATACATTTTCCAGAGGGATAGGAAAGAAACAAGAATAAAAGGGGAAAAATGGCCTGTTACTGTGTTTGGGTTTTTTTTTTAATCATGAACAAAGACATGGAAGCCTGTGGGTGGATATAAAGGTATACTGGAGGTTACAGAAAAATGAAAACAGCAATAATGACTTGTTGGGGATGACTTTAAATATGTGAACCCGGGAGTTGCCTGGCAGTCCAGTGGTGCTTAGGACTTGGCGCTATCACTGCCATGGCCCAGGTTCAGTCCATGGTCAGGGAACTAAGGTCCCACAAGCCACGCCATGGGCCCCACCCCACCGCAAAGAAAGATGTGTAGCCAACAGTAAAACCCTGGGATGCATGTATGTGTATCACTGAATCACTCTGCTGTCCACCCGAAACCATCACACATTGTTAACCGACTATACGCCAATACAAAACAAAAGGTCAATAAAAAACACTGTTCCTCTTGCTTATGGAAAAATATATAAATTCAAAGTATTATGTATATCTAAATATGTGTGAAGAATGTTAATGCAACGACATGACCTAACTAGCTGTTCAAAAATAAGACGAACATTTATTTCACCATAAAGAAATTATTTATCAGGTTGTAGAGAAGCCCCAGAAAGACGGTAGTGGCTGCGTGCGGCTGGAGCAACTGCGAGGAGATACCCCACGTCCAAGAGCAAAGGAGAAGCCCCAACAAGATGGTAGGAGGGGCGAATTCGCGTTTAGACTCAAACCCCATACCCTCCAGAAACGCTCAGAAGGCTCAAGCAAAGCTTGTGCGCACCAGGACCCAGGGACCCCACAGAGACTGAGCCAGAACTGTGTCTGAGCATCTGCTGCGGAGCTACGGGTCAGCATGGCCCGCCGCAGGGGCAGGGGCTCTGGGTGCAGCAGACCTGGGTGTGGCATGAGCCTCAGGAGGAGGTCGCCAGTAACCCCACCACGGAGCAGCCGGAACTTACGGTGGACTGGGAAATAGACTCTTGGAGGGCACAAACAGAACCTTGTGCACCAGGACTCAGGAGAAAGGAGCAGTGACCCCACACGAGACGTGGGTCAGCGGTGGCCTGCTGCAGGGCTGGGGCCTTGGGACCGTTTGAAGGAGGTCACCATTATCTTCATTACCTCTACCTTAGTTTGGCCCCAGGTAAATAACTGGGAGGGAACACAGCCCCGCCCATCAACAAAAAATTGGATTAAAGATTTACTGAGCAAGCCCCCCACCCCCAGCAGAACAAGACCCAGTTTCCGCCTCAGTCTCTCCTATCAGGAGAAAGAAATGGCAACACACTCCAGTACTCTTGCCTGGAAAATTCCATGGAAAGGAGACTGGTGGGCTACAGTCGAGTCAGACACGACTGAGAGACTTCACTTTCACTTTCTCCCGTCAGGAAGCTTCTTATCCTCCATCAGAGAGCAGACAACTGAAAACCACAATCACAGGAAACTAACCAATCTGATCACATGGACCGCAGCCTTGTCTAACTCAGTGAAGCTATGAGCCATGCCATATAGAACCACCCGAGACGGACGGGTCAGTGTGGAGAGGTCTGACAGAATGGGGTCCACTGGAGAAGTGAACGGCAAACCACTTCAGTATTCTTGCCTTGAGAACCCCGTGAACAGTATGAGAAGGCAAAAAGATAGGACACTGAAAGATGAACTCCCCAGGTCGGTAGGTGCCCAATATGCTACTGGAGATCAGTGGAGAAATAACTCCAGAAAGAATGAAGAGAGAGCCAAAGCCAAAGCAACACCCAGTTGTGGACGTGACTGGTGATGGAAGTAAAGTCCGATGCTGTAAAGAGGAATACTGCATAGGAGCCTGGAAGGTTAGTTCCATGAATCAAGGTAAATTGGAAGTGGTCAAACAGGAGATGGCAAGGGTGAACATCGGCATTTCAGGAATCAGCGAACTAAGATGGACTGGAATGGGTGAATTTAACTCAGATGACCATTGTACCATACAATGGTATGGACCTAACAGAAGCAGAAGATATTAAAAGAGGTGGCAAGAATACATCAAAGAACTGTACAAAAAAGATCTTCACGACCCAGATAATCACAGTGGTGTGATCACTCACCTAGAGCCAGACATCGTGGAATGTGAAGTCAAGTGGGCCTTAGAAAGCATCACTATGAACAAAGCTAGTAGAGGTGATGTAATTCCAACTGAGCTATTTCAAATCCTAAAAGATGATGCTGTGAAAGTGTTGCACTCAATATGCCAGCAAACTTGGAAAACTCAGCAGCGGCCACAGGACTGGAAAAGGTCAGTTTTTATTCCAATCCCAAAGAAAGGCAAGGCCAAAGAATGCTCAAACTACTGAACAATTGCATTCATCACACATGCTAGCAAAGTAATGCTCAAAATTCTCCAAGCCAGGCTTCAACAGTCCATGAACCATGAACATCCAGAGGTTCAAGCTGGATTTAGAAAAGGCAGAGGAAACAGATATCAAATTGCCAACATCTGTTGGATCATCAAAAAAGCAAGAGAGTTCCAAACAAACATCTACTTCTGCTTTATTGACTATGCCAAAGCCTTTGATTTTGTGGATCACAACAAACTGTGGAAAATCCTTCAAGAGATGGGAATACCAGACCACCTGACCTGCCTCCTGAGAAATCTGTATGCAGGTCAAGAAACAACAGTTAGAACAGGACATGGAACAGCAGATTGGTTCCAAATTGGGAAAGGAGTACACCAAGGCTGTATATTGTAACCCTGCTTATTTAACTTACATGCAGAGTATATCATGAGAAATGCTGGGCTGGATGAGCTGGGAGAAATATCAATACCCTTAGATATGCAGATGACACCACCCTTATGGCAGAAAGGGAAGAAGAACTAAAGAGCCTCTTTAGATGAAAATGAAAGAGGAGAGTGAAAAAGTTGGCTTAAAGCTCAACATTCAGAAAACTAAGATCATGGCATCCGGTCCCATCACTTCATGGCAAATAGATGTGGAAACAGTGGAAACAGTGACAGACTTTATATCCAAAATCACTGCAGATGGTGACTGCAGCCATGAAATTAAAAGACACTTGCTCCTTGGAAGAAAAGTTATGACCAACCTAGACAGCTTATTAAAAAGCAGAGACATTGCTTTACTACCAAAGGTCCGTCTAAACTATGATTTTTCCATATCATATCATTTTTTCTATGTCATGCATGAGTGTGAGAGTTGGACCGTAAAGAAAGCTGGGGACTGAAGAATTGATGCTTTTGAACTGTGGTGTTGGAGAAGACTCTTGAGAGTCCTCTGGACTGCAAGGAGATCCAACCAGTCCATCCTAAAGGAAATCAGTTCTGAATATTCACTGGAAGGACTGATGCTGAAGCTGAAACTCTGATACTTTGGTCAGAACCGACTCATTTGAACTGACTCATTTGAAAAAAACTGACTCATTTGGAAAGAGCCTGATACTGGGAAAGATTGAAGGCAGGAGGAGAAGGGAATGACAGAGAATGAAATGGTTGGATGGCACCACCGACTCAATGGACATGAGTTTGAGTAAACTCCGGGAGTTAGTGACAGACAGGGAGGTCTGGGGTGCTGCAGTCCATGGGGTCACAAAGAGTCGGACATGACTGAGTGACTGAACTGAACTGAATTGAATGATTCTATACGAAATAAATTGGTATTGTTAAGTTTTTTTGCTTGAAAAAAGAACACTGGACATCAACAGCGAAAGATGACATTCTTAACAACTCGTATATTGAGGTGAAGGCTCTGTAGGTTTTCATTGCCGTGTTCTTCCAACATTTTCTAAGAGTGACTTGGGGCTTCTCTCTGGCTGTGTTGGCCCTGGAGGCAGAAACAGAGAGTTTCCTTGGGGAACAGAAGGAGCCCAGGGGCACGGAACTCAGCCCGGGGGCCTCTGAGCTGTCCCACCCCAAGGACAAGGAAGCTGGGAGGTTTATTCACAAACTGCCACTCAGAGGAGCAGCTCCTGGAACACTGGTTTTCCTGCGTGTCCGGGCCACGGGCGCCCTCAGGCGGGGGGCGCAGGTATTCGCAGGTAGGCCGGTAAGAGGGATGTGGGGGACGTGTCCCTCCAGTTGTAGGGCTTGGGGGGGCATAGATGGAGGAGAGACAGAGGCGCGGGGGCGGGGCGAGACAAGGACAGACCAGGAGACGGACCCGAGAGGGCGATCTGCTCCCAGCCCTAGCAGCCGAAACTCGGCCTCCGAGTCCCGGCTCAGACTCTGCCTCTGGTCACTGAGCCCTGCTGTCCCGACATCCCTGGTCACCCGTCCACCAGGACAAGGCCCTGCTTCCTGGGGTCTGTAGGCAGAAGAAGTAGCCGGGTGGCTGGACCCCAGCCCCTGAGGCCCCCTGCCCTCCCAGCGGTGTCCTCGGTCCTCTGCGCAGTTATCTGTCCTCCAGGACTCGGGGCCGGGGGGTGCTGGCGGGGCGAGGTGTCTGGAGGGAGCAGCAGACTCCGGCAGCAGGCTGGTTAGCGCGGTGAAATCCAGTTATTCACTCCCCCGAGGCAGAGGCGAGGTCAGCCGGCCGGAGGGATCCGGACCCCGGCCCGGGTCCCGCCCCTGTCCAGGGCCCCGCCCCGCCCCGGGCCCCGCCCCGCCCCGGGCCCCGCCCCTGTACTGGCCCCGCCCCCGACCTGGGCCCCGCCCCCTGCCCTGGGCAGGCTATTCTGTCCACCTAGCAAACACTCTTCTCTCCCGGAGCGGCCGAGCCCTCTCCTGAGGTCAGGGACCCGTGGAGAGTCTGTGAGAGCCACTTCACAGGAAGCCATCCGCCCGCCTGTGTGAAGTGTTTGTGCAAGGATGTGCCTCTCAGCTCCTCTGAGCGCAGAGCTGAGAGGTGGGAGGGCGTTTCTGGATCCTGCATCATGCCGGTGGGGCGTTGCGGGTGGGGTGTGTTGTGGGGGGAGGCCCTCCCAGGAGAGGCTGTGGCGGCGGAAGCCCGCCCGCCCCTCTCCAAGACCCTCAGCCTCCTGTCTGGGCCATGGCAGCTGGCGTCACCTCACAGGCCTGAAACCCCCTCTCCGATGGTGAGAAATCTCTTTTGCATCTAAAATCTCAGAAGAAATCATTTCTGCTCCAGCATCTCTGTCTGAAAGCTTCTGGAAACTGTGTGAGGGTGGAGAAGGCCCCTTGGCTCCGCGAGACCCTCGCAACGCAGGAGCCGGGCACGGGGCAGGCTGTCACCTGCTGGCCAGGCTGACCAGAGGCTGTCTTTTCTAGTGGCCTTATCAGAATATTTATGATCGTACTTTTACTGTTATTTGGTTAATCACATGTTTCACATCGTTTCATTCTTAGGTGATTGGTTTGACAACCAGCTTGCAACATTTCTAAAAATTTAACAATCAGCTTTCAAGGGCCCATGTGTGCCAGCTTCGCCTACTGGGTGGGGGGATGTGGATGAGGGGTTCAGGGCAGGACGAGGCAGGTGAACCCAACGAGATCACAGCCTTGGGACGGTGGCTGGCCTGGCCTCCTGCCCTGGGTCTCCAGAAAAGCCGTGTGGTCCAAGCAATTGGCTGAATGCTTATGATGGGGGCATCCTGCCAGGGTGCTGTTGAGAGTCCGCTGCAGGCTGCCCACGCCTCCAAGTGTCCAGCGGTGCCCCCATCCACACACTGGCCAGCCTGGGGGGCAGAGCAGTGCCTGACCACTGAGGGCTAGGTCATCGAGAGAAGCACTTTGACAGACAACTCAGCACAGGAGCCAGGCCTCCAGCTTCCGAATCAAGGCTCCAATCCCCTATCTCTTTGTGAGCTGGGTCCCTGTTGTAAGACGGGGTATACTCCTACCTGTCTCGGGGTCACTGAGAGAACCCAGGGGGCCTGGCGGGGGTCCACACCCGCTGAATGTTTGCTCTTGCCTGGTCTCA
Source organism: Hydropotes inermis (assembly GCA_020226075.1). Lineage (NCBI taxonomy): Eukaryota > Metazoa > Chordata > Mammalia > Artiodactyla > Cervidae > Hydropotes > Hydropotes inermis. Next base: position 19,007,944 of record CM035301.1, read on the forward strand.
GCTGCCCCCTAACACTGACATGAACTCTGACATGCAGTGTGAAACACCATTTTATCCTGCTCAGAGGGGCTCAACTGGGGGTTCCTCATATAGTGACAATCACATGTCCCCTGGGAGCTCTTTCATCTGCGGGCTTGATGGGGCCAGACGTCCAGGATGGCAGGTGGTGCCAAGGCTGGCACTGCCCCCCACCCCCAGCCCAGAGCAGAGACCCAGGTGGAGGCCAAGAGAGCCTCCGTGACTCAGCCCCGAAGTCACCAGCATCCGGTGCTCCATGCCCCTAGCCTGCAAGCCTGAGGGGCCATGGACCTACTTCTTGATGGGAGGGGTGTCGCAGAGTTGGGAACCACATCTTAAAACCTCCACCAGAGACTTTGCCTGAACTGCTCCATAAATATTTGCTCGGCGGTTGGATAAGGAAAAAGACCAGCTTGCGGATTATTTTTAAAAAGACTACTTTTTTTAGAGCAGTTTTAGGTTCACAGCAAAATTGAAAGGAGGGTACTGAGATTTTTCCATTCACCCCGTCCCCCGACAGAGGCACAGCCTCGCCCAGTATCAAGGCCCCCGCCTGATGCAGGTGCATTTGTTACAATGGACGAACCTACACTGACATGTCATAGTCACCCCAAACCCATGGCTTACATTACGGTTCACACTTGGTGCTGTACATTCTGTGGGTTCGGATAAATGTATAATGACATGCATCCACCATTACAGTATCTTACAGAGTAGTTTCAATGCCCTGAAAATCCTCAGTACGCCACCTATTTTTCCCTCCCCCACCCGCAACCCTAACAACCACTACTCTTTTACTGTTTCCATAGTTTTGTCGTTTCCAGAATGTCATATAATTAGAATCATACAGAATGTAGATTTTTCAGATTGGCTTTTTTCACTCAATGATCTGCATTTGGTTTCCTCCATGTCTTTTCAAGGCTTGGTAGCTCATTTCTTTTTAATCCCTGAACAATATTCCATCATCTAGATGGACCATCGTTTATCCATTCACTTACCGAAGGACATCTTGGTTGCTTCCACATTTTGGAATTTTTGAACAAAGGTGCTATAATCAGCCATGTGCAGGTTTTTATGTGGACAGACATTTTCCACACCTCTGGGTAAATACCAAGGAGTGTGATTTCAGGATCATGTCGAAAGGCAATGCTTCGTTTTGTAAGAAACCACCACACCATCTTCCAAGGTGCTGCACCACTTTGCTTCCAGCTTGTGGAGTTTTTTTGGGTCACAATTTGCTAAAGTTATTCACTTTGAGGTCGAGTTGGTGGCTCCTGCCCTTAATGCTACAGCCAGTTTGGCAGAAATTCCAGTCAATTTGGACACTATGGCCGTGTGCTTCCCGGAACCAAGGCGCTGGGGCTGCTGGAGATGCTGGCACCTGTTTCAGGACTCGACGTCAGAGCGCAGCTCTGGGTGTTGGACAGGCGGGCTGCCAAGACCCCCGCAGCATCCCCAGGCCTTCAGAGAAGAGCCAGGCCTGGGGCAGCAACCCCTGGAAGCCTGGGGACGCAGTCAGCAGAGCCTGGTCAAGAGTGAAGTCACTTCCAGCTGACCCCTCAACCTATGACCCCTCTGTGACCTCACGTTTTGGCTAGGGGTGTCCACAACAGGGGGACAAGGCTCTGCCTTTGTTGGTGGCTGGCCTGCTCAGAGCCGTTCTGGGCCTTGGGATCCACACCCCCCCACCCACCCATGCCCTCCCAGTGCCAGCTCCAAAGCCGCCTGCCCACAGCTCCTCAGATCACTGCGTCTTTGATCCCAGCGGGTCCCACCTGAGAACCTTGATCTCCGGCCACACGCCAAGCAGTGTCAGGTTCTGGGGGCAGAGTCAGGCCCAGCCTCCGTGTTCTGGGGCTGGCAGCTTCATGGGGAGACAGACACAGAAGAGAGCCCCCGCTCAGTGTGGAGGCGAACATCCTCCCAGGGCCTGCTTTGAGGCCAGCAGGCGGGTGTCAGGGATTAGCTTCCCTGAGCAGGAGCCGACAACCGGGCTTTGATGGTCCAGGAAGGGGAGGGCAGACAGGGGAAGGGCCAGCTGTGCAAAGGCCCCGAGGCACAGATCGTTGGTGTGCTGAGTGTTCTGCAGAACATGGGGGATGGTGGGGAAGGGGCAAGACTGCAGGGGGCTGCAGGGCCCCAGATTTCACCCTGGATGTACCCCAAGTCCTGCTCGACAGCAGTGGAGAGCTGCAGCCCAAGCCCACCAAGGAGCCGGCAGACACGGGCCCGTGTGACCTGGGGGCTGTGGCAGCTGGACTGAGGTCAGCACCGGCCCGGCCTCAGGCTCCAGGAGGATATTGACCTTGCAGAGAGCTCTGTCTTCCTCGCAAGGCTGAGCCCCGTTTTTGCTGAGCATCCACCAGGCGCTATGCTCCACGGAGGGCGTTCACAAGCAACCAGGGGTCCTTACATCAGTACCAAATGGGTTTTCCCCATTTTAAAAGAAATCTGAGGCTCTGAGAGGTTGAGAAATGTGATAAAAGACACACAGCGGAGCCAAGGTTTGATTCAGGACTGCCTTGACACCAGCATGGAGAGGCTGGTCAGCAGAGAGGGGGAAGGAAGGAGAGAGGAAGTGTGTGTGTGTGTGTGATGGTCCATGAGAGGCACTAGGGTACATGAGCGGTGAGCGGCCCCGACCGGCTCGAGAGCTGATTTTCTGCCCTCTGCCATCTCCACGTCCAGCGACAGCAGCTGGGTGCCAGCCACAGGGAAGCAGTTCAGTCCAGTCCAGTTGCTCAGCCGTGTCCGACTCTCTGCAACCCCGTGAACCGCAGCACGCCAGGCCTCCCTGTCCATCACCAGCTCCCGGAGTTCACTCAGACTCATGTCCATCAAATCGGTGATGCCATCCAACCATCTCATTCTCTGTCATCCCCTTCTCCTCCTGCCCCGAATCCTTGCCCAGCATCAGGGTCTTTTCCAGTGAGTCAACTCTTCCTTCGCATGAGGTGGCCAAAGTATTGGAGTTTCAGCTTCAGCATCAGTCCTTCCAATGAACACCCAGGACTCATCTCCTTTAGGATGGACTGGTTGGATCTCCTTGCAGTCCAAGGGACTCTCAAGAGTCTTCTCCAACGGGGAAGCATTTACACCACAGCAATTAACAATTGCGGCGAATCAGAGCTGGTCATCAGCTAGGCACCTGCCCACCGTTGACAGTGTGTGAGTCTGTGTGAAACTGTGTATGTGTTGACGTCTGTGTGTGGGTGTCTTTGTAGGGTTTTTGTCTGGGTGTGCATGTGTCTGAGTGTTGAGGGTTGGTATATCTGAGTGTGTGCCTGTGTGTACATGTATGTGTCTGTGTGTGTCTTTGCGTTATCTCTGTGTGTGTTAGTGTATACATGCATGTTTCTGCATGTTAGAGATATGTACACATGTGTCTGTGTGTCTTTGTGTGTCTGTGTGTCTGTTGTGCGTGCCTCTGTGTGTCTCGCCTCTCAAGCTGAAGACTGAAGTTCGAGTGAAATCCAGTCTGAGCGAATAGGTGACACTCCAGTTTGCCTGCAAATGTCCTTGAAGAGGCAGAGGACACACTGCGGGGCTGCAGCCTGGAGGAGGGTGGGGGCGGGGTGGGAGCCAGACAGAGGCCGTGGCGGCAGAAATGAGAGATGAAGTCACAGGACAGAGTCTGCAGCGGTCTCCTCGGTCGGAGCCTGGGCAGAGGGGCCCCCCAGGGGCACCACGGGCCCCTGAGACCCTTCCAGGCCTGACCCCAGCCCTTGAGAATGAGATCATTGGAGAGGATTCACAGAGATAAAAATACAAACTTGGTTGCTTACAAAAATCACTGGAGGCTTGAAAGCCTTCATCTCCCCGTTGTCACGGCGTTGACAATACAGATAAGGATCAAAGCGACCAGAATAGACTGGAAGGGCTCTGTTATAACTCAGAGAAACCTCCGGCTCTCTCCTCTCCCTGCAGAATATTCTAGATGAGACCCCCACCACTCTGAATGCACCCTCGCATGTCCTGAAAGAGCATCCCTGCTTGAGGTGCACCCCCAGCTCCCCCAGTCTTGTGTCTGACCATCTGACTGCCCCCCGGCAACCCAGTGACCCGCGCTGGGCCAGCCAGGATTCTCCCCTGGACTTGGCACCGGGGAACAGGGAAGGGTCAGGTGTCTTGGGAGGTGGTGGTGGTGGCTGTGAGCCGGAAGCTGTGGGTGGCCAGAGACAGACCCCCACCCTTGCTGCCAGCATTCCTGTCCCTGATTCCAACCACTTGCGATGCCCAGCTCCACCCACCCTGGCCCTGGCCCTGGTTTCATTACATGAGCTGGGCTGACATCCCCTGAAACTCCCCGAGTCCTGATCTGGACCCCCAGCCCGGCCCAGCCCGCCCCATGCAACTGGAGGTGAGCTGTCCCTTCCACACATTGACCCTAGTCTCCTGGCTTCAGCGTCAGCTATTTAGGAGTCTTCCCTGAGCGTCGGTCCAGGAACCCTACCCCGTTATGCTCCAGCATCCTTCACCGTGTTTAGCGTAAGTTGTCACCACGGAAGAGAGAGACCCACTTGTTTTCATCTGCCTCCCTGTTACTGCGAAAGCCACCAGGGCAGAGGCCTCTTCTGTCTGCACTGATCGGGACCCTTGGCGCTGCATGTTTCAGAAACCCAGTTCCAGCTGCCCTGAGCAAGAGAGAGAATGCACAGTTTGCGTAACTGGGGCGCCTCCAGAGATGTCGCCAGCCCTCTGGGGCTCTGTCCATCCATCAGCCTCTCTGTGCAGCCCTTTCACGCTTGGAGCCGGGGTACAGTGGTCACAGATGCCACGGAACAATCTCCCCAGGCGGGAAGCCCTCTCTCACGACCACGTAACAGGGCTCAGAGGGGCTTCGGTCTCCTGGTCTCTGCTGAGTTAGTCGCCACAGCTTGGGGCTGGAGCATCACAGCTGACCCACTGTCACGGGACTGCTTCGGCGGGAGGACGTAGGGTCACTTAGGGGCTCCTCCAGCCGAAGGACAGGCGTCATATTCTCTGCAGGGACCACGTGACTCTCCAGACCCACACCAGCTGCGTAGGGTTGGCCCCCACGTGCACTGGACTGACTGTCTGCGTCCTCCTGGACTCACATGCGGAGCCCTAACCCCGGGTGTGATGGTGGCAGGAGGTGGGGCCTCGGAGCCCTCATGAATGGGATTTGCTATTGTTGTTTAGTCGCTCAGTCGTGTCCGACTCGTTGCAACCCCAGGGACTGTAGCCCGCCAGGCTCCTCTGTCCATGGGGTTTCCCAGGCAAGAATACTGGAGTGACTTGCCATTTCCTTCTCCAGGGGAGCCACCTGGGAAGGCCCCATGAATGGGATTAGTGCCCTTATGAAAGGGACCCCAAAAGGACCCCAGAGGGCCCCCTCACCCTTTCCCCCACGTGAGCACACAGGGAGAAGCCACCGTCTATGAACCGAGAGCAGACCCGGGACAGAAGCCGCCAGCACCCTGACTTTGGACTTCAGCCTCCAGAACCCCGACATAGAAATCTCTGCTGCTTAAGCCTCCCAGCCCGTGTCACCCTGTTAGAGCGGCCGGAGCGTCTGTGACTGACTGGAAGGCAGGCAAAGGAGTAAACACGCAGCTGGCTCCCCCCTGCCCACCTCCAGCTCTCAGGGAGGCCTCGGGGGGCCCACAGACCTGCTCCGCCGTGACCCGGGATGCAGGGCTCAGCCCCCACTTATCAGCCGGAGAACGCGAGTCCAGTGAGTGGAGGTCACGTCTGGCCCGGTCTGGACAAAGGCTGGAAGAGAATCTCCAGACCCAGAGTATTTCAGAAAGGAGTGAGTTTATTAAGAACTGAGAGCAGAGATAATGAGGGCACTGTGAGCTGACCTCCCGCCAGCCCCGGGAGAGCCGACCCCCTTCATGGGTTAGTAGCTGATGTTTACAGCCTCAGGACAAAGAAAATTCCTGCTGGAAGGCGGCATCAGGAGATGGGTGAGGGCGGGTGTTTTCACCTAACTTGGGGTCAGGAAGCTGGCCGGTTTCGATCAGGGGAGCCCATGGCAACGGTTGCTATGGGGCTCAGTCAGATCCAGAGACGACCCTGGTGTGGGGCCTCGCATCTGTTCCCTCGGCACAGGGCTCCACAGCGCTGTCTGGACGCCAGGGCCGGTGGCCTCGCGTGCCTTCCCAGAGCGCCGAAGAAAGCCAGGCTGGGGCTGCGGGCTGGGGTTGCCGACCTCCAGGGCCATCAGCGCAGGAGGTCACGGGCGTGGGCACGACTAGGAAAGAAGCTGGGGCTCCGCTCCAAGGGGACGTGTCCAGCGATGCTCAGGCAGAGGGGGAGGAGCCAGCAAGCCCGGAGCGGAGAGCGTGCTGGCAGAGACGAGGGCCCGGGGCAGGCCTGGCAGAGGCGTCTGGGCACGGGGACCTGGGGGCGGAAGGCCCATGGGCACCCGAGGGCCGGGCCTGCTGGGAGAAGGCGGGGGAAGGTGGGGGGGACCATGGCTGTGCCCGGAGGGGATCAGATGGTACCCGAGCAGCTTTGGGCCCGTAAGATGGTAAGATAGCCCTGGTTGGTGGTTCAGAGGATCAGGACTCCCCCTGCCCTGGCCCTGACAGCACACTGTCTCACGGATGCAACAACCAAGGCCAGGGTCAAGGCGTGACCTGCCCAAGGTCACAGGCTGCGAAGCTGGGAGAGAGAGCACCCCAGAGACACTTCTGGGTGGCTGCCGCCTCCCCTCAAACTGCAGATACCTGGGCCCGAGGCAGCTCGGAAGCCAGCCACTGCCATCAATTATTAAACATCCCTTAAAAGCCCAAGAAAACTGAGAGGGGCTGAGAAAGGGCAGGCTGGAAGCGGTCAGACCCCATGCGGCCTTTGGCTAAAAAGGGAAAATTAGGTCAGGGTGGGGGTGGGGCGTCAACCCACAAACCTCAGAAGCTGGGAGCTCCCAGGTTTGAGCCTCCCTGGGCCAAGGACAAGCCTGCTGAGAATGGAATTTTGCAAACCACGGGAGGACGTCCGGGTCGCCTGCGTCCCTGTGACACTTTGAGACCGAGGCAGTGACATGTGACCCCCGTGTCAGCCACACGAGTGGGCGGGTAGATGGAGGCCTTGTCTGAATCCTCTGCCCTCTTGGGCTTCACAGGCAAATGCCCGAGGACCCAGGGGCAAATGTTTGGCCGAGGGCAGGGCGTGCTATTTCTATTTTATTTTTTTTGGCTGCTCCACGGTAAAGAATCAGCCTGCAATTCAGGAGCTACAGGAGAGGCGGGTTCGATCCCTGGATCAGGAAGATCCCCCTGGAGGAGGATACGGCAACCCGCTCTGGTAAATTTCTCTGCCTGGGAAACCCCACGGACAGAGGAGCCTGGCGGGCTGCAGTCCACGGGGTCTCAACGAGCCGGACACGACTGAAGCAAGCAAGCACTCATGCACATGAGGTCATGAACGTGGGCCCTGATCCATCAGGAGAGAGATCCCTCGAGAAGGAGGAGGTTAGGACAGACATACGGAAGCATGACCCGGTGAGGATCCAGGGGAACGACCGCGGTGGGCGGCCAAGGAGAGAGGCCTCAGGGGAGACTGACCCTGTGGACACCTTGATCTTGGACTCAGCCTCCAGAAGTGTGAGATCACAAGTATTGCTGTTTAAGCCGCCCGAACTGTGGTACTTGGTCACAGCCGCCCAAGCAAACTAATGCAGAGCAGACATCTATCGTCTGTCCCAAGGCAGGCTCTGGTGGGCCAGATTCAGGCCGTATGCCCGTCCCCACCCAACCACCGTGCTCCAGTGGGTGCTGTCCGTGACCAGCCTCCTGCTGTAGCGGCAGCGGGACGGGAAGCTCTCTGAATCAACACACACTATGGCAACCTCAGCCCACCCCCAACGTTTCAGGGCCCACGGACCACCATTGACCCCTTCCTTTATAGGTGGATGAATGCAGACACAGATCAAGGTCACCCAGAGAGTCAGGGACAAGTCTGGGCTTTCTCTGGGAAAGCCTGAAGCCTATTAAGTCCTTAAACGCATTATCTGGGGACGTGCATTGAGTTCCTTAATCCTCGGAGAGGGTTAGGAGAATTCAGCCAAGATAAGCTCCTTCCAGGGACAAAACACCGCCCTCCCCCAGAACTTGCTTCTGAAAGCTGGCACCTGCCCCTGGAGGATAGAGGCCCTGCAGCAAATACCCCCGGGCCTAAGGATGCTGCTGCCCATAATAACAGCAAAGAGCAGAGGTGTTGTGAGCCCAGGAAGGCTTCCCTGGGGACAAGGCATTCTGGGCTAGGAACCCATGAAAGAAGGATTGTGGAGTCTGGAATTCGGAGTCAGATCTGCTCCTCAGAGTGCAGGGACTGAGGCAGGGGTCAAATGGGGGAAACAGAGGCAACGTGAGGCAAACGTCTCCACCTTCCTAAAGACCTGGAAGGCCGGCTATGAGCGGAGCTCCCCGCCAGGATGTGGGCGTGGCAGTTGGCACTGTGCTGACCTCCGACCTCTGCACCTAGATCCTGGCCAACCCCAGCTGGGTGAAACACAACATATGCGTGAGATCAGACACTGCAGGCTGCGTGCATGCACATGCAGGGGTCCCCTGGGTCCCCCCTGGGTCACCCACACACCAGCCAAATAGCTGATCATCAGCGGCCAGGACTGCTCGGATGGGGGACCCAGGATGATGGCTGGGGTCAGGAGTCCCTGACTGTAGCTTAGGAGGGGTTCTCCTTGGCAGTGCCCACCTGGCAGAATCTGGGCGTGAACAGTGAGGTGGGCAGAGCTGGCGGTGGCCAGCCCTGAGGACCTCGAGAGCCTGGCTAAGGAGCTCGGATTTGTCCTGAGGGCAGGTGGGAGCCATAGAAGGCTCCGGAGCCGTGGGCAGCACAGTCAGCTTTATGCCAGAAGGGACGCCACAGGCAGAAGAGACGGGGGGCGCAGAACAGTGGCCAGGGGCCAAGGAGGCAAATGGAGAAGGGAACCCGGGCTGGAATCCAGGGCTCGGGAGTCGGGGATGTGTTTCAGGGGCCCTCAGAGGAGACGACTGTAAGACCCTAGACGTGGGGTGGGGGTTGGGGGGAAACGGCGGTGTGCTGGGATGCCTTAACAACTGGCTCTCTAGGGGGACAAGCCCTGACTCATAGCCTCTGCCAATGCTCCTGCCCTGGCCGATTTCAGGGTACCCACATGACGTCATGGAAAAGAGCTGGCAAGAGGAACGCAGTGGCCCACCTGAACGCTCCCGCCATCCGGATACGGTGGACGTGGTCTCAAAAGCTTGCCATTGCTGGGCAGTCGCTAAGTCGTTGTCTGACTCTTTTGCGACCCCATGGGTTGCAGCCCGCCAGGCTTCTGTGTCCATGAGATTCTCCAGGCAAGAATGCTGAATGGGTTGCCGTTTCCTCCCCCAGGGGACCTTCCCAACCCAGAGATGGCACCCACGTTTCTGGGGTCTGCTGCACTGGCAGGTAGACTCTTTGCCACTGAGCCCCCGGGAAGCCCCGAGGATGTATTACCTTGGTTGCTGTTGTTTGTTCTTCAGTTGCTCATCTGTGTTTGACCCTCTGTGACCCCATGAACTGCAGCACGCCAGGCTTCCCTGTCCTTCACCATTACCTGGAGTTTACTCAAACTCAAGTCCATTCAGTCAGTGATGCCATTCAACCATCTCATCCTCTGTCACCCCCTTCTCCTCCTGCCCTCAATCTTTCCCAGCATCAGAGTTTTTCCCCAGTGAGTCAGCTCTTCTCATCAGGTGGCCAAAGTATTGGCACTTCAGCTTCAGCATTGTTTAATTAATTTTTAACAAAGGCTGAGTTTAACAACCGTCGAGCAGAATTTCCTAAGAATGTAACTGTGGGCTCGCAGAGCTGACAGGAACACCTCCAGCACAGCACTGGGAGCCTGGAGTGTGGCATCTAGAAGGTTCCCTCACTACGTGCATGGTGGGGTAGGGGGTGGGGGGTATGGGGGACTGTGCCCACTGCCCCCCAAGGGCCACCTCCAGCCTCGTCCCCGGCCTGAGGGACAGCCTGGCCCAGATGCCAACCACGCCCGCAGATCCAGATGTGCGCCCCTCGTAGAGACCCCGCACCCCAGCCCACACCCCCTACGTGCTCTGAAGGCCCAGTGGCTCCTTTCCCCCGCCTGCTGCACTGCAAGGGGAGGGGGACCCCCAGCTTGAGTCTGTCCTGGCTGTGGTCCCCCCACCCTGCAGGCTGAACATTCTCCAGCTGCCCAGGGAGAGGGGTATCTGCCACCACCAGACCACGCCGGACACTGGTCAGCCGTCACAAGCCCCCTGAAGCCGAAGCTGTTACCCTCAACAAAGCAGCCCAGGGGAAACTAGCTGGATGTCCAAGTCTGCCCCCGAGTGGGACAGTGCAGCCTTACCAAGGAGTCCTGCTTGCCTGGCGCCGGCTTCGTGCAATCTGTTGTTACCGACTGTCAAGATGCCCCAGGGAGTTTTATTGTCGGTTCTGCCGATCGCGGTCAACAGCCACAGTGCCAGGCTTGACGACCGTCACAGGTTACTAATGTGATTAGCTGCGGTGACACAGCTACTGTTGCCAGCCCATTTTACAGGTCCCACGCTGGAGCTGGAAGACTCAGGTCAAACCCAGATTTGTCCGATGGCAAGGCTCAAACCCAGGCTTCCCAGGGGCTCAGTGGTAAAGAATCTGCCTGCTAGTGCAGGAGACATGAGACACGGGTTCGATCCCTGGGTCGGGAAGATCCTCTGGAGGAGGGCATGGTGACCCACTCCAGCATTCCTGCCTGGACAGAGGAGCCTGGTGGGCTACAGTCCAGGGGGTCGCAGAGTTTGACATGACTGAACGACAACATGCATGCATACAAAGGCTCAAATCTACCTCTCTGCTCTCCCGAGCGGGGACAACGACAAGGTATGGGGCGGGGAGCCCTGTGCCACAGGCCGCGGTCTCTGGGAGCCTTAACAAGGGGATGAGGGTGGTGTCAGTAAATCCCTCCCTCTCTCTGTCTGCATCTCCCCCATCTCTATCAATGACCTTGCCCCGCCTCCCCTCACAGGGACCCCGCCCCCTCCAACACTACTTAGAGAGCAGTCTAGACAGGTGTTCTCCTGGACGGATAACCCATCCACCCAAGGAGAGGTGTACCTTGCTTGGTTGACTTTTCTGGATCGGCAAATTATCATCTTTATAATCAGAGGAGACAATGCAGCTATTTTCAGCTCGGGAACAAGTGAGTGCCATGGTAGATCCAACCCCAAAGTCTGGTGCCGGGGAGGCCGACTCTGTCATCCTCACAGCTGGCAGCCTCCTCCTGCTGGGGAGGGGCTCGTCTACACGGCAAGGACAAGGGAGGCAGGCAGGAAGCCTTCAGGAGTCCCAGCGCCAGACGGGGCCCCTCAGCGCTACCGGGGCAGGTCCTGAGAGGGTGGGGGCGCAGCCTGGGGAGCACACAGCCCTCAGGGCCCCGGGCACCCTGAATGGCTCTGCTGGGCACGGCGGCCCAGAGACTGACTGCTCGGGTGTTTTCTCAGCACATGGGAACAGATGGCTCTAACTCCCACCCACGGAAGCCAAACATTTCCCTGGTTACCCTGCTAATTTGCTCACAAGGCTCCTCTTGTAAATAGAGAGTACAAAGGCTCCTTCGCGCCGCGTGTCTGATGAGCAAATTCTGACTCCACGGTGGAGAGGCCTCAGAGAGAGCACAGCAGAGTCCCAGGTAAGGCCAGGCGTGGCCAGGCGTGGTCAGGCGTGGGCCAGGCGTGGCCAGGAGCGTCGGCCATTCGGGGCCATTTTCCTGCCACTCCCCAGAACCTGGCTGGGAAAACTCGGGCCAGCCTGTGACACCTGTTTCCTCATCTGTGAAATGGGTGTATTGACTGCAAGAGAGCCACATGTGAACCATCATTTGGGTGCTCTAGGAACCCAGGGATCTGGGAGTCTGGTCGCCCTGTCTGCCTTCCTCTGGGGTCAGCTTGGTGGCCCCAGGGTCCTGTCCCCAACCCCAGTGGTAGCTGGTTCACCCAGACCCTTTTACTGACCCAGACCTTCTCCAGGCCAGGCCCCGAGGCTCAGAGATGGGCTGACTCCTCGAGGCCTCTCAGCTTGGACAAATGTTCGACCTTGGGCAAACGCCTTCCCTCCCCTGGGCCTCACCCCCATCTGTATACTGGGGTGTCCTTGGGCCTTCCTTCAGAGGCCATGAGGGTCTGGTGACCCCCGGTGAGTGCTCAGGGTCGCCCCCCGACATGTCCAAGCCCGCAGGAGGTTCGTGTGCGGGGGACAGCAGTGCTGAGCCTTCGTGGGTGGATAGGAGTTGGCGGGATGGGGAGGGGTGTGTGTGGATTGGGGGGAGGGGAGCAGGTGGGCAAAAGCTTGGGCAGAAAAGAATCGCCTTGTTGCTGGGGGAGGGGAAGCCTCGGGAGATTGGGTGTGGCTGGGACCTCAAGGGAGGGGCTAGAGGGTGGACAGTCCAGGGTGGGTGGGAGCGTCGTGGGGGCAGGTTCAGAGCTGCAGGAGGTGGGGATCAGAGCTTGGGTGCGGCAGCCAGCCCAGGGTCCCCCGAGGCTCCCATCCCCCACCGTCCTCAGCGGCTGTAATGAAGAGCTCTTCCAGCTCAAAGCTTCTGGAGCCCGGCCAGCAGCTGCCGCCGCCCTGGCCAGCCTCCAGCAGGGCCCCAGGGAGCCTTTATGCCCGCTCACTGCCTGGCCTGGGGTGTCCTGAGGGGCGGACCCCAAGATGCCACTGCTGGCTCGGGGCCCGGGTCCCGGAAACCTGGCCCCTGGTGTGCCTCCCTCTGACCTCCAGCCCTAGGGGCCTGGGGGGTTCTGGGGAGCAGCGTGCCCCCCAGGACAGACAGGGGTGGCTGAGGAGGCACCATCAGCCTTCAGGGGTGGCTGAGGAGGCACCATCAGCCTTGCTCTGTGCCTTGGGCGAGGCAGCCGGCCTCTCTGAGCTGGGCCCCTCCCCTCCTAGACTCACTGCGAGGATCTGAGCAATGACCTTGGCCCAGGACCGGCTCCCAGTGCTAGCTGTCGGTGCCACCCCCCCAAACCCTGGGCTGCTCAGCACCACACACGCCATCCCTGCCCTCCTAGGAGAGAATCCTGGGGTTTTATCTATTCAAGTTGCCTTTTTAGCCCAGAGGGTTGCGTCTCATTTTCTCCAAGTTGACACCACGATGCTCGAACGCAGAGCACAGGCAAGGGCGAGCGTCCTGTGTCCCGGGGTGTGATGCCGGCGAGGCTCGGGCTGGGGGTCCCAGCCAGCCCAGGGGGCCTTTCCGCCTGAGTCAGAGGCCTGGTTCCGGCGCCTGCCCTGAGGTGACAAACACCAAGGTGTCCTGGGGTCACTGTGAGCGTGGACTCCGGCTCATGTATGGTGTGGCTGTGAGCAGGTCATGGTTACAAGACCCTCTGTTCCCTCATCCCAGCCTCCCACTGCCCCACTGGCTTCCCCAGCCCTCAAAGGGGACTCCCCAGTCCCTGTATGAATTAGAAGAGGTGAGAGAGAGGTGTCCCGGGGGAAACCCTCGTCCCTCCACCATCTGCGGAGGCCCAGCCCTGCCCAGCGCAGCAGCTGGCGAACCCAGGTCAGCACCCAGCCTCTGTCCGGGGGGGTCTCTGTCTGCTTCTCCCTCCCCAGCCCCTCCTGCCGGTCTCTGCCTGACTCTTGGCTGCATGTCCTGGTCGATGGGAAGATTCTAATGGGCTTTAAGTTAATAAGTTGGGAACAAATTAGGTTTGGGCTCTGCGGGAAGCAGATGGACTGGAACAGCCCTCGCAGGGGTGGGGTGGGGTGGGGAGGGGGCGTGGCGGGGTGCACCATGGGCTCCTGCTCCGCCCCCCTCACCCTGCATCCCGACATGTCATTGCAAACATTTTCAACATAAGGAAGAGTCGGAAGAGTCATGCCGGGGAACCCCAGAGGCCCCCCCCAGAGAAACCTGCCTGGAATCCACTCTGAAAGTCCAGCTCTCCATCTCCTCTTCTCCCAGCAACCCACCTTCCTTCAATGCAGTTCAAAGCCAACTGCAGACACCAGGACACTTTGCCCCCCCACCAGCAGAGTGGCAGCTAGAGGTCAATATTTGGGGATTTTTCAGACAAAATTTACCAACAGTGGAAGGCACGAATCTAAAGTGAACATTTGCTGAGATTTGACAGATGGACATGTTGGATTAGCCAAATCTCTATCAAAACAGAGAGCATTGCTCTCCCTGATGCCTCCCCCTCCCCCTCCCCAAGGGTTAGCATCGACTGGATTACCCTGGATTCATCTTGTCTATTCTAGAATTTCATGTGAATGGACCCACACGATAAGAGTTCTGCACCTATCTTTCCCGTGTCTGTCTTTTCCATTCAGCATAACTGCACTTGATGTTCATCCAGTCACTGGGGGCAGCAGCAGTGTGTTCCTTTTCACTCCTGAGTAGTATTCTGTGGTAGGCCTGGGACACAGTCTGTTTAACCATCTTCCCTTGCAAGGCCCCAGGCTGTTTGCAGGTTCTACTATTATGCATAAAATCTGTATCTGCCTTTTTGTGGACATTTATTTTTGAGATTAACTTGAGTCCCTCCCTCCAAACAAACAAACCAAGCTCACTCTATAGCTGGAGGGGACAGGAAAATACCTTAATACACCCGCTGATCTTTGGCTTGAGCTCATTACTCCCACACGGAGTCTCCTTGGGGGGCCACGGTGGTCTAGGAGGCACCTACTCCCTGGGAAGGGGTGGACAGTGAGCGGGCAGGCTGGTAGCTGTTGTCACTGCAATGGTGGGAGTTATTCTAAAACGTCCGCCTTGGGCCCAAAGTGCCTCCCCTGAGATTCGTGCACAAGGGCACCCACCTGGAGAGGTGGTTAGATGGGCCACCAGCAAGAACAAGCCCAAGAGCCTCCAGAAAAGCCATCCACTTGTGAAAGATCGAATGTAGAGTGTTGCCAGCAAAACACGGTCTTGGGTCAAGCAAAATTTCGAAGTACCATTGTCAGGGGTAAACGATATGGTTAAGAAATATTTAAGGGGACTTCCCCTGTGGCCCAAGGGCTAAGACTCTCTACTCCCAAGGCAGAGGGCCCCAGTCTGATCCCTGGGCAAGGAACTAGATCCCACATACTATAACTAAAAGATCCTACATGCTGCAACTGAGATTAAAGATACTGTATGTCTCAACTAAGACCTAGCGCCACCAGTAAATAAATAACTTTTTTAAAGAAATATTTTTTTTAAAGAAATATTTAAGGTAATGGCTTGAAATGCTCTCAGCTAGATGAAAAGGCTTCTGAGAATCTTAAAAGCAGGCATCTCAGACTTTCTCTATTAGACTAGAGAGCTTCTAAAAATCTGAGGGACCTTGTTCCTCAGCCCAGCGCTGAGAGATGTGTGGGTGCAGCTTTTACCCATTAGTAGTGGAATGGATTATAATTTGATACACAGGAACCCCACATCGGTTTTAAAACAATTATATCAGATGGGGTGAGCAGCTGAGCCAAAGCTCTGCTGCTGGGACAGAACCCACTAGCCCACCCACCTTCCCACCCATTCGTCACACCCCTGTGGGGAAGGTTACAGGGAGGGTCAGCTGGGGTCAGAACACTCTGGGCTCTGGGTGTTAGCCCTGCAGACCCTGAGGGGTCACGGGAGATTAGTACTAGCAGGACAGCTTTTAGGAAGCTCACTCTATCTGCCCTGCGAGCTGGGAGGAGGCCCTGGTAGGATCCCACTCCGTGGTGACTTTGGGAGGAGCTGCCGAGGCCCCTGAGAGCAGCGCCCAGCACCTGCCGAGTGCGGGCCGGGCCGGGGCCTTGGTCCCCGACGGTGGCAGCCCCTGGTCACTCTGGGGCATGGAGCAGACCCCACCCCACCCTCTCCCTGCACCAAGTCGCTGCCTCCACGAGCCTGGGCGACAGAACAGGGTGACGGCGGGCCCCTCCCTCGGCCCCTGCCACAGCCCGTCACCTGCTTGCTCCAGGAGGCCTTAATTGGCTGCGTTTTGCAGCCTGGCAGAGGGCGCTTCTCCAAGGGAAGGCAGCTCACAGGGCGGGAGGACAGGCATGGACGAGCAGGGTCTTTGCTGCCGTCCGCGAGGCTGGGGTGTCGTCGGCAGTGACAGCGGGCCAGGCCCCGGGCCTCACCCACGGAGAGCACTTTCCCGGGCCTGCCACTCGCCCCCGACCACTCAGCAGGCAGAGCCGAAGGCTCGGCCCTGCCCGATGGCTGGGCCTCTCCGGGTCTGTCTGCTCGCAGGCAGAATGGGGACGACGGTAGGGGTCCCCGGCGCAGGGAAGGATGTCTGTGAGTGTGCACTGAGGTCTTAGCAAGCGTCAGGCCCCCTCCCTGGTGAAGAGGGCACGTCTTTTACTGCTCACAACAGTCCTTCCGGTTCTCCTCTTCCAGGCGAGACAGACAGGCGGTGAGTGGCCTCGGCCCGAACAGCAGGGGGGCCGAGCTGGCGCCAGCTGCTGAGGGCTGAGGGTCGCCGTGGGGGAGAGGAAGTCTTCCTGTCTCCCTCAGAGGGTAAAGCAAGGATCCTGGCGTGAGGCCCACGGCAGGGTGCACGGCTAGGAGACGTTCAAGAGCAGGGCAGAGGGCGCAGGGCGAGCCAGTGTACCAGTGACCACAGGCACGGCCATGCCGCGTGGCACACGCCCTCCCGAGGCCAGCGGCGCGGACAGGAGGTGTGTGTGGCTTTCACGTGAGCCCTGCGGAGCCCGTGGCTGAACTGGCCCTGAGGAAGTGTCCCGATGCGGCAAGCTGCGGCAGCGGCCTGGGCCCTCTCAATTCCGAGCCCTATTCAAATGCATCCGCCTCTCCCAGGCCCATTGGAGCGCCCACGACAGCCCTGACCACCCCCACGATATCGCCAGCTCCTGCTAAGGTCCTCTGGACACGGGCAACATCAGTCACCCTCCCAGACCTTGGCCCTCATCTAATTCCTGAAGTCTCTCCCCTGTCTGAGCAAAATGAAACTTTTCTCAGCAAATAGAAAAGGCGGGGACATCCCTGGAGGGCCGGTGGTTAGGACTCCGGGCTTCCACCCACAGGAAACCTGGTCAGGGAACTAGGATCCTGTGTCCCCTGCAGCATAACCAAAAAAAAAAGTCAGAAAAATAGAGATGATGACGCCTCTCCAGTCCCCACATTCGATGGCGACCACAGTTTAACATTTTGCTGCATTTCCTTCTAGTCTTTCCTCTATCCAAAATAAATATACTGTGCGCAAACTGTGTACCGGGCTTGTCCAAGTAATGTTAAAAAATTCAGTGCACAAGAGGGGACAGTAAAAAAATCAGTGTCCTTTCTCTGATCCCGCCCCCACCATCTCCTTTCTCAGAAGCAATCGCTATTTGGTAATGTTTTATTTAGGGTGTTATGCTGATATTCACAGGTGAGACTCGCCTATTATTTTCCTAGAGAAACCTTCTTCAGGTTTACAACGGTCTCTGTTCTTTAAAGGTTGGGTAGAATTCCGTAATTTTGTGAAACTGCCCACACCTGGGGTTTGGGAGCAGAAAAGACTTAGTTCTTTAACAAAATTCTCTATTTCTTCTCCAGTAAATGTTCTATTTAGATCTGATTTCTCATTTGACGGCAGTTTGTCTGCTCATTTTTATTTTCCCAGAAAATCATTTTTATCCAGTTTTTCCGATTTGGGCCACAGAGTGCAAAGTATCTTTTGTGTTTCTTCCCACTTCCTGTTTATATGTCACTTGCTTTCACGTGGCCAATTTCCACGATAAACGGTGCATCCTAGCGGTGACAAATTGTTCCACTAGTTTTCTTGTTTTTTTTTCAAATATAACAATCATGTCATCTGTCTCCCCATGATGAATATCCCTTATCTTCTCTTCTTGGGTAACCAGACAATTTGCAATGTCTGGCTATTATGGCGAGTGTTTTTGTACAGCAAGCCTTTTCTGTATTTTTAGAATTATTTCCTTAGGCTAGATTTTCCAAATCAAAGGCATCTTTTTTAAGCCAATTTACTTTCCAGGAGGATTGCTCCAATTTGCAACCCCCTACCCCAGGAATCTAGGCTTAAAAACCTGCTCTGACTCTGGAGTGTTTTACTCCAGGGATTTTCCTGGCAGTCCAGCAGTTAGGACCCCTTGCTTCCACTGCAAGGGATGTGGGTTTGATACCTGATCGGGGAACTAAGATCCCACATGCTGTTCGGTGTAGCCAAAATAAAGAAATAAGACGCTCCAACAGGACCCCCTGAGGCTGGTTTCTGCCCTCTGCCCCCCTTCTTCCCCCCAGAGTGGCTTCTACTTTCTCTGCTCCAGGTACACTGGCCTTCTTTCTGTTCTTGAATAGAATGAGGTTTTCTGGCCTCAGGACTGTGCCCTGGCTGGTCCCTCCGCCCAGAGCACCCTTCCCACAAAGCTCCCTACCAGGGGCCAGTCTCTCTAGTCCAGTGTCACCTTCTCAGAGTGGCCTTCCCTGACCACTAGACAACGACACCCACCCACCCCCGGAAGGCACATGCCATTGTCTCTCCCAGGCATTTGAAGCTTCCAGAAATGATTGCACTTGCTAACTGCCTGCGAAACCCCATGGGGGCAGGGACCCTGACGGGCTCCCTGCACCTGGAACAGTGTCTCACGGGCACCAAATCATTTTTCCTTGCACCAGGGCAGCTCCACCACGGCCTCCCGCATTGGCTCTTTCAAAGCTCTAGAGCCCTGGGAGACACCAGGCTCATTAACGCTGAGATTAATGACTTTGAGCAACTGGCCCTGTCTTCCAGCCCACCCTCTGCTCACCAGAGGTGGGTCACCAGACAGGAGGAGGGGCTAGTCTGGTGGGGAGTGAGGGGAAGGCATCCAGGTGGGAGCTTGGCAGGGTATCTGCCAGGCACCTGTGTGGATCCCTCCTGGGGGGGCTCAGCCGTGAGTGGGGGGCTTCCCATGGGCAGGTTCATCCTCCCCTTGAGGTTGGACGCCTCTCCTGACAAGGAACTTTCCCTCCCATCTCCCAGGCTCGGTGGGCTCCTCCCAGGTCACACATGAGCAAAGGGAGGCGTCCAGAGAGGCGCGCGCAGGGACCAACAGCCCTGGGGGGGTCGTAAGTCCACCCCCTGGGAGGAAACTGAGGCTCCAAATGGTAAGCCGCCTCCTCAGCGTCTGATCCCAAGCAGTGAGCAAGGGGGCCCCGGGGCAGGAGTGGAGACCGAGGCTGCAGAAGCCCCTAGACCCGTTTGGAATGCGCAGGGGACTCCTACTCATCCTTCACAACTTGAATCTGGTCACCTGCGACCTGTCCCACCCACTCTTCAAGAACCGACCGGACTTGGGGGAGGTGAACGGGGAAGCGGGAGATGGGGAGGGCAGTGGGACTGGGCGCCCAGGCGCGGAGGTGGGCATGGGCAGTGGTAGCCAGATCGGCC
>CM035301.1:19039756-19054452 GCA_020226075.1 Hydropotes inermis
CGAGAGGGGCGGGGCCCGAGAGGGGCGGGGCCCGAGAGGGGCGGGCCGGGCCGGGCCGGCGTCACGGCCCCGCCTCCGCAGGCACGGCGGGAGTGATGGTCTCTCTGAGCCGCATCCTCACCAAGCTGCTCCTGCCGGACGAGAGGGCCGGCACGCTCATCTTCTTCCTGGTCTCCGCGGGCCTGGAGCTGCTCTGCTTCCTGCTGCACCTGCTGGTGCGGGGCAGCCGCTTCGTGCTCTACCACACGGCGCGGCCCCGCCACTGCCGCCCGAGCCGCAGGGCCGGCTACCGCGTGCACCACGACGTGGCCGCCGAGGACGTGCACTTTGTAAGCCGCGAGGTCGGGGGCGGGCATTGGGGGTCCCGGGCAGGCCGCCACCCTGTCCCAGCCGCGCTCCCCACCCCGCTGTCGTCTCGAGCTCCAGCTCCTTCTGTGGCCCGAGGCGCTTCCTCACGGGCCAGCCTTCCTCACGTGGACCACGGCTCCATCCCTCGGTGGCACGCATGCCCGGGGCCTGAGCCCCCTCCGGATATGACAGCCCCGAGTCCTTAACACGCGCCCCACGCCCGCCGTGAGGAGCCACACCTGCAGCCCGGGCGTCCCCGTGGTGCGATGGCCCACACCTGCGGCCTGCGGTCCGCGCGGAGCCGTCCTGGCGGCTGGGGCGCGTAGCCTGCGCAGGGCCCAGGGGTGGCAGGTGTGGGGGCTAGGCACAGGGGAGCCGGGGAGCCGGCCACGAGGAGGTCAGGGCAAGGGGAGCCAGAAAGTTCCAGCGAGGCGCCCTCGCTGGGCCCTGGACCGGGGACACAGCAGTGAGCCAGAGACTGGCCCACGGGAGGCCTGTGACAAGGCCCAGGTCAGAAGCTGGGGCCCCCTTGATGGTCAGGGAACTTCCCCGGATGGCTCTGGGCTGAGACCTGACCCGTGCGGCCGGAAGGGCGTGGGGGGCAGAGGGGAGCGCAGGCCCAGAGGCTGGGCGGCAAGGAGGAGCCTGGCGTGTTTGCGGGGCAGCAGGAAAGCAGTGGGCCCTCCGGACCGGCGCGCAAACCCCGCCCCCTCCGTCCTCCCTCCAGGAGCACCAGGGCCCAGCGCTGGCCAACGCCGGGTCCCCGAAGGACAGCCCGGCCCACGAGGCGACGGGCGGGGGCGCCTACACGCGCTTCGACGTGCCTCGGCCAAGGATCAGGCGCAGCTGGCCCTCCTTCCGAGGTGGGCCGGCCGGACCGGGCGTCGGGTCTGCGCGCGGGGCGGGGCAGGTGCTCCCGCGGGCTGCGGGCAGGGGCCCCTGGGCTCGCCGCCCTCTGACCCTGCCGGCCGCCCACAGCCCTGCTCCTGCACCGCTACGTGGTGGCCCGCGTCATCTGGGCGGACATGCTCTCCATCGCCGTGACCTACTTCATCACGCTCTGCCTGTTCCCGGGCCTCGAGTCCGAGATCCGCCACTGCATCCTGGGCGAGTGGTTGCCCATCCTCCTGATGGCCGTGTTCAACCTCTCTGACTTTGTGGGCAAGGTGGGCCCCACCCTGGGGGAGGGGAGAATGCCCCCAGCTGAAGATGCACGTGGCTCCGGGTGGGGAGGGTGGGAGGTGAGCCACGGATCAGACCACAGCCAGGGGCAAGAGGAGGGGCATGTGGCACCCGCCCCAGGCTCAATGGTTGGGGGGGTCTCTGGCAGCACAGGTGTGGAGACACGCAAGGGGGTTAGGAGCACCCAGAACAGGCTAGCCAGTTGGGCTTTTCTAGAAGAACACAAGACTCAGAGAGGGAGAGTCATCTGTCTGGGGTCACACGGCGGGGAGGTCTGAGAAACTCCGAGCCAGGCTTAGTTAGCGGGTCCAGCTGCCGCCGCTTCCTACAAGTTAACACAGGTGGGCTTGACTCTGGGCCGCGTGTTCTCAGACGGGGTCGCGAGCCCTCCCGGTGAGGGCATTGTGAGGACTGTGACAGGACATGTGTTGCGTTTAGCTGAGTGCTGAGCACACCACACCGCCTGTGTGTCGCCATAATGAGGGGTTTGGTTGGCTTTCGGGGACAAAAACTGGTAAGGACAGGGACACGGCCTGAGCCGGGAGCGTCCAGGGACAGGAGTGGGTCTGGAGAGGCGAGGGCAGAGGCCGGAGCCCACACGTCCGTCTCCCCGCAGATCCTGGCGGCGCTTCCCATGGACTGGCGGGGCACCCACCTGCTGGCCTGCTCCTGCCTCCGCGTGGTCTTCATCCCCCTCTTCATCCTGTGCGTCTACCCCAGCGGCACACCTGCCCTCCGCCACCCGGCCTGGCCCTGCGTCCTCTCCCTCCTCATGGGCATCAGCAATGGCTACTTCGGCAGCGTGCCCATGATCCTGGCGGCGGGCAAAGTGGGCCCCAAGCAGCGGGAGCTGGCAGGTAAGGGAAACCACCAGGCAGGGAAACCGAGGCCCGTAGAAGTCAAGGCCACACCGCAAGCAGCTGCATTTGGTCCCAGGGGCGGGTCAGCTGGGAGTGTGCAGGCTGGGGTGTTCGTCAGTCCCCTTCCTCATTCGTCCCACGACGGCTTGGCGAGCCGCTGCCACGAGCTCCAGGCACACAGCGACAATAGAAGCGCGCCCTGTGCCGATGGGGTTGACCGTCCAGAGCCGACAGGGCATAGAAAGGCGTGCTGTGCTGGAGGAAGATACAAGTGATGGAATGGAGGAGTCGGGGTCGGGCCTCACCACGCAAGTCTGCCAAGGCTTCGCTGGGGAGGCGGCTGGAACAGAGCCATGGAGGGAGGCGTGAGGGGCCAGCCATGGTGCAGGGGAAGTGGCGGGACTAGCATGTGCAAAGGCCTGGGGGGCAGAAGCGGTGGCGTGGGCCAGGGAGGTGGCCTGAAGAGGTGGGAGGAGCCTGGAAGAAAGGGCTGGTTGCGGGATCTGTTTTGACCGTGGGGCCTGCAGGGCCAAATGACAGATTGGGAGATGGAGTGTGAGAAAGGGCCGGGGGCGGGGGTCAAGAAGGACTCCCAAGTTTGGGCCTGTTGCTCAGGGCAGGAAGGCTGGACGGTTGTCAAGTGAGACAGAGGGGGCTGAGTGGGGAAGGGGCACTGGAGGTGGGTTCTGGTCAGGGGACCTGCGGGGAGGCTGATGGACACGCCAGGTCGTCCATGGCAAGGTGGAGAGAAAGGGAGGCTGGAGAGAAAGAAGCAGGCCAGTCCTGGGGCGGCAGGAGCTGGCGGTGGTCACTGCCTCACCCCCCCAGGAGCAGGGCTTCAGCTCTAGCGCCGGCGGTGGCCTGCCAGGGTCCCCCGCCCCGCCTGCTGAGGCCTGGTCCTATCCGCAGGGAACACCATGACAGTGTCCTACATGACGGGGCTGACGCTGGGCTCGGCCGTGGCCTACTGCACCTACAGCCTCACGCGGGACGCCCACCGGAGCTGCCTGCGCCCCTCCGCCACCAACGCCTCCTTCCCTGACGGCCTTTGAGGCCTGCCGGGCCCCCTGCCCACTCCTGCCTGCAGTGCCTGGGGCGCGGCTGTGGACCCCGCCCCCCACCCGTGTCTGGCGGGCCGCTTTGTGGGGTCACTCACAGCCATCCCCCCCCTCGGGAGAGCAGACCACCAGCCCGCATCCCCTGCTGGGTCCGTTCTGAGGGCCCCACGGCCCTGGCCCCACTGTCGGCAGCACCTCCTCCACTGGGGACCCCGCTCCCACAGGCCTGCCCCCACACCCTGCCCTCAAACCCTGGGTCCCCAGCAAACGCCTTTGCTACGAGGGAGCTGCAGCCTGGGTGTGCCCATGCCGCACCAGCACCCCCATGCACCCTGGTACCCACCTGATGCCACAGGCCTGGGGGTCTGTCTGCCCAGGGAGCCTGATCAACCTCCCGTTTCCTCCAACCACCTGTGATACCAGAGGGCACAGTTTGAAGGCCATGACCAGGGCCCACAGCCTGGCTGGAGTCACACCCCCGACCTAGGCCTTGAGCCCTGTCCAGGGAGGGACAGACGTGCCCAGGGGTCCCTGGCAAGTAGAAGAGGGTGGGGGGCAGTCCCTCCAGAGCTCCAGGCTGGCTCAGCACCCCGAGCTGGGGGGATTCCTGGAGCATCCTGCCAGCGGCGGGCTTCTCCGGGGGCAGGACAGGTGCCCTCCCACCCCCTCTGGTCCTGTCCATGCGTCTGTCCACTGACTGTACCGCACTGGCCATTAAACATGAAGGCAGAGCCTCTGCCCCACCTCCGCCTCCAAGTCACGTCTGTGCCGCGCCGTCTCTGCCCGCTGGGGTGGGAGGAGGGGTCCTGGTGGGGCAAGACCCGCGGCAGGCTGGGACCGGTCTTCCCCCCACGCACGTGCGGGCCCAGGAGGATCCGTGTGGGCTTTCAAGGGCGGCTCAGTGCCCTTTGGCCTCAGGGTGTCCGATGGGGCAGCTCGCACCCACTGGAAAGGGGGAGGAGAAGGGGTGGCAGCTCGGCCCTGTCGTCCAGGGTCAGAGCGAGGAAGCCGGGTGGGGGGCGTCCTGGGGTCAGGTCTCGGCTCTGTCGCTGACAGACTGTGATTAGAACACATTCCTCCACCGTTCTGTGTCTCAGTCTCCCCGAGAACCGGGTCGGTCTGGTCTGATGTGGGCGCGTGGGAGGAGGGTTGGGGAGGCGGGGACGGGCCGAGTCCTCGAAGGGCGATGCCACAGAGGCCGCTTATCCGGGCTCCGGGGAAGGGAGGGGAGGAGGAAGGATGGGGGAGGGGGGAGCACGCACCAGCCCGTGACTCAGTTTCTCTAAAACCGGAGGACGGTCCCAGAAGGAGGACCACGTCTCCGGCTCTGCAGATGCTGAGCTCACTGCCTTCACCATCTGCACACCGTGCCCTCCACACAGTGCCCTCAGAGACCAAAGTCATCCGTGTCCCATGCACGCCCGATGCGCTGGGGTGCTGGGCTGGTGCCGGTGGGGTCCGGCCTGAGCTACGCAGGGCCGGGGGGCGGGACGGGGCAGCGCCAAGACCCCGACCCAGCCTCCCCTGGACCGAACCTGGCAAGGGTGCGGCTTCTCCATCTCACGCCGGCTCAGGGCCCCGCAGAGCGTCAGCACCCTCGTTCTCTCTTCCAGAGTGGATGCAGCTGGGAGCACTCAGCTCCATAGGTTTTTGTTAGCTTTTTTCTTTGACTGCGCGGGGTCGTTCTTGCGGTTCAGGGTCTCCGTTGCCGCGCGTGGACTTTCTCCAGTTGCAGGGCTGCAGGGCGCAGGTTTCTCCTTGGAATCACGGGCTCCTTAGTTGCGAAGCGTGGGCTTAGCTGCCTCGAGGCCTGTGGGATCTAGTTCCCCAGCCAGAGATCGAACCTGCGTCCCTTGAATTGTAAGGCGGATCCTTAACCACTGGGCTTATAATCCTCTTGTTAATTGCTTGGAGTTGCATTTTATAGGTCTCTTTTTTAACCTTTTTGTTCTCTTGTGATGTGATGACTGTTTTTAATGTTTGTATTCCTTTTTCTTTTTGTGTGTGTTATTACAGATTTTGGATGCTTTTTTTCAGTTTTAACATTTCTATTGACGTATAGTTGACTTGTAGTGTGTTAATTTCTGCGGTACAGCAAAGCAGTTCAGTTAATATCTTTTAATATATTCTTTCCATTATAATCATAGAATAGTGATGTCACCTGTGCTGTCCAGGACCTTGTTACACTAATCCATTCTTTCTATAAAAGCTTACATCTGCAACCCCAACCTGCCACTCCGTCCCTGCCCACTTGGCAACTGTCAGTCTGTTCTCAAACCATCAGTGATGTTTCATAGTTTCATTTGTGTCATATTTCAGATTCCATTATGTGATATCATATGATACTTGTCTTCCTGAGTTCACATAGCATACTACTCTGGTTACAAATGGTATTATTTCATTCTTTTTTACCCTTGAGCATCATTCCATTGCATATATGGGCCACATCGTTATTCATTCATCTGTCGATGGACATTTAGGTTCTTTCCATGTCTTGGCTGTTGCTAATAGTGCCGCTGTGAACACAGGCGTGCTGGTGTCTTTTTGAATTCTATAGTTTGCTATGTCCTGGAGTGGAGTTGTTGCATGGGTGGTGTGCGCCCCCTGGTGGGTGAGGCTGGCCCGAGGTTGCAGCTGGCTTCCTGGAGATAGGGCCAGGGGCTGGCACCCCGGAGCTGGGCTCTCTGATGGCCTGGGGTCTACAGGCTGCCTCCAGGTGTGCCCATGGGTGGGGCTGCGTCCCCCACCCAGTTGTTCGAGAGGCAGTGTCCTAGCACTGAGGGCTGCAGGCTATTGGGTAGGACCAGCTCTTGGAGAGGGTGCCCCATGGCTGGGCAGCACCAGCATCCACGTGGTTGGAGGGCTCAAGACTGACTGCTGCCCGCGTCTTTGTCCCCAGGGTGAGCCATAGCTGCCCGCCCCCTGCCTCTCCAGGAGACCTTCCCCAAGACCTGGGAGACCCAGCCAAGCTCCCATCAAGGTATGGCTTTCGCCCCCGGGTCCTGGAGCACAAGAGATTCCGTGTGTTCCCTTAAAGGGTGGTTTCTCCCCCTAGTCCTGTGGAACTCGCAAAATTAAGCCTTGCTGGCCTTAAAAGCCAGATGCTTGGGGGCGTGTCTCCCCAGTGCAGGACCCCGAGCAGGGGAGCCTGGTGTGCAGCTCAGAGGCTCACTCCTGCAGGAGGCATTCTCTGTGATGTCATTCTTCTCCAGAGTATGGTCACCCCCTGGGGGTGTGGAGTGGACTGTATTGCAAGTCCGCCCCTACCACCCGTCTCACTGGGGTTCCTTCTTTATGTCTTCAGTTGCAGATCTTTCTGGTAGGTCCTGGTCCTCTTCACTGAGGACTGTTCCGCAGAGCTGTGACTGTGGTGTGCTCACAGATCCTTACGCTCTGCCATCCTGGCGCACTCCAGCCTGGCCAGGGGAACTCTCTGCACTGACAGACACAGGCCAGCCCCCGCCTGGTAGCCACTGACCGTGTCTGCGGACCACCGTCAACATCAGCGCGGCTAAGGAGTTTCCCGTAGACCGGCTCATTCGTCACCAGTCACAGGCGGCCGGTGGCTGCTCTGCTCCTCCCGTAAGTGTCAGCCTCCCTCCAGAGCTGTGACCCAACGCCAAGCGCACCCCAGCCCCCGAAATGAACAACACCAGACAACCATACTTTTCCAATTATAGCTTTTTCTTTTTTCTTTTTTTTTCTTTTTTCTTTTTATGAAAAAGATCACACAGAATTCGCCAACAAACAAAATTCCAAAAGAAACTTAAAAAAAAAAAAAGGAAAACAACAATTCCCCCAAAAAACAAAACCAAAGTCTGGCTTTTCCTTCCCTTAAGATTGTCTGGACGAGGCCTCCCGTCCCCTGGAAGGCGCGGGGGGCTGCTAAGTGCTTTCGTGGGCTGAGCAAGGCCGTCTCCCCGCTCAGCCTCTGTTCTCCCTAGGTCCTTCTCCATGGGGGGGGCAAGTACAGTACACCGGGGGGGGGGGGGGGGGGGGGGGTGTGCTTGGGACAGGAGCAGGGCCTGTGAAGCGGGGTGCTAGACACTCACAATCTAACAGGAAATAAAAAATAATATTCTGCACGTCAGAATGTGTTCGCTTTTTTTTTATAATTTCGTAGCTATTTTTTCACAGTTTTAAAAAGTTTATATTTATATATATTTATATATATTTATCTTTATATATATAATTAAAAAGTTGACTCCATTTAAAGGCGTATGATACAGGGGAGAGTCTCTTGGTACAATAAAACTGTACAGGCTAAGAACTGCCGCCTCCCTGCGGGCATGGGGACGAGATTTCAGCACCATGGGGTTGTCTGTAGTGTGAGGGTCTGGACCGGTGGGTGGGCCCTCCCTGGGGCCTCAGGGCATGTAGCCCCCTCCCCCTGGTGCCTGGCCAATGCTGCTGGACCACCCCCCTGCCTGGCTCTGCTCCCCGAGTCCAGGCCATCCTGAGAGGGTGGAGGGTGGAGGCTGGACCCTAGGCAGGCGCCTATGCAGGCCCGGCTGGGTCAGTGAGGCTGTGGGGGCAGGAGGCTGCCCCGGCCCCACGGCGGGAGGCTCAGGGTGGGTGCTGTGCTGAGGGGGCTGGGCACCAGGAGGACCCACCAGCGGCGGGAACCTCTGAGCAAGCATGAGTTTGGTTGCTCAGACACCCTCTCCCACCAAATCCCCAGCTGGCATCGGCCTGAGGGTCCCAGGGCCTGGCCTGGCCAAGTGCTTACAAGGTGCTGGGGGGCCCCGAGGGGCCAGCAGAGCCATACCCTGATCGCTCAGAGGGGAGGGGGTCTGGACGTGTGCACATGTGAGCACGCACGTGCATGCATACGGGCACACACATGTACACACTGACGCGCTGGGGCGTCCACGGGCACACCTGCATGCACATGACCCGCGCACGTGGCTGCCGAGCCCTGGCAGTGGGGCAGGCAGGCCGCGAGCTCAGCAGAGCACGGGCACGCCATCGGTGGAGAAGATCATGCCTGTGGTGGGCTCGTAGGTGCCCGCCAGGTAGTACAGGCCCTCGCTGTCCTGGTACTTCTTGGTCTTGACCATCTGCTCGTACTGTTCCAGGCCCACCACGAGGCACTTGTGCGACACCGTCTGCACGTCATTCTCGTCCACGTGCGAGGACTGGTACAGGGCACGCTGCGGGCACACGGTGGCATCAGGAGCCGCTGGGGAGCCCCGGAGAGAACCCAAGAAACACGGGGGGCGGAGGACGAAAGTGGCCGCGCCCCAGAGAGCCCGTGGGACAGGGATCCAGGCTGAGGCGGAGACAGCGCCCCAGAGACAGACAGATACAGAGACCGAGACATCAAGGGACGGACAGACACCCCCAGAGCCCCAGAGCCCGAGGGAGAAGCCAGCAAGGGAGGCAGAGACCGGGAGACAGCAACCGGAGATGCAGGTTCGGGAGGCGGAGTGGGCGGGGTCACAGGAGGCCCCACCCCCGCGCTCCTACCTCCATGAAGTCCTTCCTCTGGCTGGAGGCCCGCAGGGAGGCAGGGAGGCTGCGGCCGGACTTCTGGTCCCAGGGCTGTGTGCGCAGACAAGGGGCTGCTGTGAGCCTGGGCTCTGCCTTGCCTGACCCCTGGCCCCTAACCCGGCCCCCAGACCCCAGAGCAGGGCGGCCCAGCCCACCTGGCCCTCGTGGAGGCGCTTGCCCGGGCTGGTCTCCTCGGGGTGGTAGAACCACTTGACACGGACCACCATGTTGCTGCCCCAGGACTCCCACATGCTCTGGATGCGGCCGATGTAGGGCAGGTTGGGGCGGCCGGCCGACAGGAAGACGGCACAGTCCCCGATGCGAATCATCTCCTTGCCGCGCACGATGGCCTTGTAGAAGAGCTTGCGGGCCTTGCCCTTCATGCCACGGCGCTGTGGGCAGGGGGGGTGGGGGGGGTCAGGGTGGGTGCGCCACGCCCACCCCAGGCCCTGGGTTCTGCAGGCACTCCTGATCAGGAGCCCCGGCTCATCCCCAAGGCAGAACAGGGATTTCACATGAACTAAGGCTCCGCGATGCAGGTGGCGGGAGGGCTCCGGGGACGCCCCCCGCAGGAGCCACCGCGCTGCAGATACACACCCACTGCTGGGGGTCTGACACCAGCCCATGAGGCAGAGCTGGCCCCTGCTGGCCCTCAACTTCCAGACAGGGATGGGGAGGTCGCCTCAGCCCCGTGATCTCCGCTCCACAGGACAGATTCCACTCGACACACCCAGAGCCCATCACTCTCCAGGCAGCCTCAATCTACACACATCACCCAGAGCAGTCTCCGCAGCAGCTGGCCCTACCAGGCGCCAGGGAGGGGGGCCTGGGCAGTGTCAACCCCCAGGCAAGGCCGAGTGCCCCCCACATAACCCCACGGAAGCCACTGGCTGAGGTCAGAGCTTGGCCGACAGGATCCAGCCGTGGGCTCGTGGCTGCCAGGCCCCGGCGGGGCTGGATTTCTCTTAATTCTTGCAACACACACTCCCTGACGCCCTCTCAGCGCTCCCGCCTCGGCTAACGCTGGGAGAGACAGGAGTGCAGGCTCCAAGGAGGAAACAGACCACCCATCAGAGCCCAAACTCTGTCCCTGGCAGCCCCGGGACCAGTCACTGCCCCCAGGCCAAAGCTGCCCAGAAGCCAGGCCCACACAGCTCTGCTCTGCCCTCCAGTGGAGCCCGCCCGCCGTCCCTCCAAACTGACTCCTAAAACCCGCCCTTCCCTTCTCGGATTGTCCACTAGGCGGCGCCAAAGGGTTTTGTTTGTTTGTTTGGGGTTTTTGTGTGTGTGTATAAACAAGGAAAACCTGCAAGCTTCCTACCTTACCCCGCTGGCCCTTTTCTGTTTTTGATTCACTGAGTCCCCGGTGAGACTTTTCTGTTTGACCACATCACAGCAAGTGGGATCTTTGTTCCTCAACCAGGGATCGAACTTGTGCCCCCTGCAGTGGAAGCAGGGAATCCTAACCACTGGACGAGGGAAGTCCATGACAGACTCTCTTACCTGTTCTGTAAACTGCTCAAATTATTTTCACCTCAAGGCATGGTACAAACTGATCCAAGGTGAGATGGATGGCTAAGACCTCTAAGCCAGCTCATCCTTGACAGCAGGTATGTGTTCAGGCCTCCATGGCTACCTTCCTCAAAGAGATGTCCCTTTGACCCACGGGGTGCCCAGTGGGGCTGACCCCGCCCCTGTGGCCAACACGGGACCTGATCTGGCCAATCCAAACAGCCCATCCTCCTTCTGGCCACTGTGATTGGTTCAGGTGTGTGCTCAGGCCCTAAGCCAAAGGAGGCTCCACCTACTTTAGATGGAACCCTAAAAAAAGATCCTTCCTTCGCACTGTCACTTCTGAGTTAGCAGGTCAGCTGAAAGCTACGGGGCTGCCTATTGTGAAGAGGAGAGCAGGACAGACAGACAGGAGAAACAGAAGCTGGGAGCACAGGCCTGAGAGGGAGCTGAAGACAGCCTTTGGGCGGCTGGATCCAGCTGGACCTGAAGCTGAAAACCACACTTTTCTATTAAGAGTTTGGCCCTGTGCTCTGACCTCTGCAGCAGTGAGTGCACTCAGTAACAGTGACACTGGAATGTGCAGAGAACATATGCTTAGATAAGGAACTGGCCATCGCCCTGGGGACAGGGCAGTGAGGGTGGGCCTGTCCTTGGCTCAGAAACCACCACTTCTTGATACATCCCTGGATAAACTGTCTGTCAGGATCAGCGGTGGGCCTGGTCAGGAATGTCCGCGTATGGCTCATCAGCAAAGACCCTACAAGAATCCATACACCCTGGTTCGCTGTCTGGAGTAGTGGCCTTGCCAAGAGAGGCGCTTTCAGCCTGGAGCCCACAATCCGGGGTGAGTGAAAGTCAGATAGCTCACGCCCTGCAGGGTCACGAAGCAGATCTTTTGCCCCAGACAACCCCAGGAGTGGGGGGGATGTCCCCTTGTCTGACAAAGGGGGACCCCCACCCTATCCTAAACAGCCTTTGGGGGTTCAGACTGGGGCCAGGTAGAGCTGTCTGCCTCACCCCAGGGGATCCAACCGCCCCTGGGTAGCACAATGGCTAGCCATAAAGGCTGCTGCCAAGACAGAATCCCCCAAGCTAGTCTGGATACATCACCAGAGAACCAAACCCCTAAAGCCTGCCTGCCTGGCAGCACCAGCATTACAGAGGCCCACACCCAGCAGGGCACCTGGCTCCCGCGTGGCCTCAGAGGACCCTGGCTCAGGTCAGCAGATGCTGTGGGCAAACCTGACCTGACCGGTTGTACCCATGGACCAGGAGCCCGACTCTTCCTGCCCAGGGCGCAGGGCAGACTGGTGGCCTCTGGGCTATTCCCCTTCTACATACAGAAGCTTCACGTATGTGCATGTGTATGCAGATGTTTGCCTGTGTGTGCACAAGGCACAGGGTGGGCCAGGAGTGGTCCTTCTGCAGAGCCAACCCCCGCCCACTACAGGGGCGGCCACGTGCCTCAGACCCAGTCAGCCAGAACGCTGGGCCTTCTGGGCCACCCTGACCAGCTCAGGGCAGGCAGGGACCCAGCCAGGCCCAGGAGACTCAGCCCTGGACTTTGACCTGCAAAGAGGGAAAGAAGTGCCTCTGCTACGACTGCTAACCTGGCCAGCCCGAAAATGAAGTGAAGACAAATAAACTCAGGCCACGTGGCCATGTGGCTTTGAGACCAGCCGCACGGTTACTGCAGGCCTGCCACAGGACTGTGTGGGTCAACCAGGTGCTGCCGAGGGTGGGTCTAGGTCCCCGGGACCAAGGGGCAGCACTGTTCCGGGACGGGCAGGACTCGGGAGTCACATGGACTCCACGGCCGTGACCCAACCCTCTGCCATGGGCTGCTGGGACGACAGAGAAAGACAACCCCCCTCCCCACCTACCTGGGTGGGCTTGCCGAACCACTTCCAGAGCTGCCGGGCGGGCAGGAAGGCGGCGATCTTGGGCCGATTCTCCACGGAGGGCAGGCGCTGCCGCTTGGCCAGCTCCTTGGTGGTGGGGAGGTGGACACCCTCCCTCTTCTTGGGCCGGCTCTTGGCCCCGGCCTGGGCCTTGGGCGGCAGAGGCGGTGTGGGCTGTGGCGGAGGGGCCTGGGCTGCAGGCGCCGGCGCCTTCTTGCCGGGGGAGTGGGCTGAGGAGCGGGCCTTGCCCGCCTGCTTGGGCGCCTTGCTGGGGAGGGCTGGCGGGGCGGAGGGGCCGGCGGCGGGGGCGGGGGCGGCCTCATCATCCGAGCTGCAGGAGGAGTCGTCTGTGGTGGAGGAGGAGGAGGAGGAAGAGGAGGAGGAGGAGGAGGACGAGGAGGAGGAGGAGGAGGAGGACGAGGAGGACGAGGACGAGGACGAGGAGGAGGAGGAGGAAGAGGACGAGGAGGAGGAGGAGGACGAGGACGAGGAGGAGGACGAGGACGAGGAGGAGGACGAGGACGAGGCCCTGGAGCTGGAGGCGCTGCAGTTCCGCCCGCCGCCCTGGCCGTCCTCCTCGCCCTCCGTCTCGGAGCTGCTGCTGCTGCTGCCGCTGTCGCTGCTGCTGCTGCCGCTGCCGCTACTGCTCTCCGACTCCTCCGCCCCATCCTGCTCGGCCTGGCCCTTGTCCGGGCTCTTGGCGGTCCCCGAGTCCTCGAACGCGAGCCCGACCACAGGCTCCTGGGCCAGGTCACTGTCCGCGGCCTTGGGCCGGGCGGCCTTGGGCTCGGGGCTCCCGGCTGCTGGCGCGTAGCCACCCAGGCCAAGCAGGCCCTTGGGCTCCTCCCGCAGAAGCAGGGCCTCCTTGGCCTTCTTGCTCTTGGGAGACGTCACGCCCTCATGGTCCAGCTTGACCAGCAGCTCGGCCTCCTCCCCCGGCCTCCGGGCACCCTTGCTGGCCGACTCCTCGGCAGCCCGGGCCTTCTTAGGCTTGGGGCGGGTGGCAGGTATGGTGATGGGCACGGTGACAAGGGGGGTGGGCGCCAGGGCTGCCGCAGGGGCCGGCAGTTCCCCAAAGGGCTCGGGAGCTGGGCAGCTGGCAAAGGTGGACGGTGCTGGGCTGGGCTGTGGGGGTGCCGGGCGAGCCTTGGGGGTCTTGGCCCGCTTGTCCACAGGTTCCGGGGGGCTCTTCTTGGAACCTGGGGTGCTGATGGGCTCCAGGGCCAGTGGGGTACTGGGGACGTCATCTGTTGAGCCCCCCTCCTCCAGGACGGCAGCTCTGTCTGCGAGAGGAGGGGGAGCCCTGTGAGTCAGGGCTGGGGGGCCTCTCGGGGCTTCGGGACGAGTGGCTCTCACACCCCACTGTCCCCACGTGCTGGCAGCAAGGTGCTGCCCCAGGCACCCTGCACTGGATTCGGGAAGTACACGCTTTCCTGGACCTCAGCTCTGCCTCTGAGAGACCCACGAGTGCCCTGAGCTTGCTTCCTGTCAGCATTTCTGCACAGGCGGGCAGGGGGTCTCTGTGCAGACACCCCAAGAGTGCAGCAGGCCCCAAGTCATGGTGGGCTGACCCCCAAAACATACCGCTCTTGGCTTTGGTGCTGGGTTTCCGCCCGCGACCCCGAGCCTTGGCGCCGGGCTCCTCAGACCCTGGCGCGGCCCCATCCTTGCTCTCCCCGGTGTCTTTGCTGGTCTTACGGCTGCGGCGCTTAGCGCTGGGCACCAGGAGTGCCGGGGATGGCTCCGCACCTGCGGGGCAGGACAGAGAGTGGCTCAGGCCTGGCATCCACCCACTACCACTGCGGGAGCGTCTCCTGTCGTGAGCGGCGGGGCCAAGACCAGCTTCATGGTTGGGCAGGAGGCCTGTCTGCAGGGATGCAGCTCAGAGGTCTGCACCTGCATGCAGTGGGGCTTCCTCGAATAAACGAGCAGGGCAGGGCTGACTGTGGTTTTAATGGTCCTTTCAGAGGATTCAATGAACACCCTGGAGCCCTGGCAGTTCTGGGTCAGTGTCCCGGTCCTAACTCTGACTAGTCAAGGGAGCCAGGATGAGGCATCTCCCCTCCGAAGCCTGGGTATCCTACTGGTCAAAGGGCAGGGGGGTCCCAGACCACCACTCACACTGGATCTTGTAGTCGGGTGGCAGGAGGCGGATGTGTGAGAGGGGGATCCTCCCAGTGTCCCCATCGTCGAATTCCACGGTGATGAGGTCCCCATCGTCCTCCAGACCCAGCAAGCCTATTGGAGGAGGGCGGGGTCAGGGGAAGCCCACGGCCTGGGCCCCCTGGCAGACGAGGGGCAGAGGGAGCAGACACCAGCCAGTGAGCAGCCCCGGGCCC
>CM035301.1:19059452-19102065 GCA_020226075.1 Hydropotes inermis
ACCCCAGGCCCCGCCCCGCCCCAGGCCCCGCCCTCACCGCCTCCTGCAGCAGCTGCTCTAGACAGTAGATGTGAGGCCGGTTCCCGCGTTCACCCTCCACCACCACTCGGTATCTGCAAAGCCGGGGCGACGGTGGGGTGACGAGAGGCCCCCCGGGGACCCCATGCAGTCCACGCCAGCTCCACCTCCCGGGCCACCAGGATGGGGTGTGTAAGCCAGGAGGTTGCTGACTTGCTGCACAAGCTTGGGGCCCCCACTCTGGGCCCATCTCCTCGCCATGACCAGGCAGGGTCACAGACGCAGGGAAGGCCAGCACAGCCTCGCCTGCTCCCTCCCACTGAGCCCTGTCCACCTGGGGGCCACCTGGGAGTCCGCTCTGCCCCCAGCCTGCTCACAGAGTGTGCTTCCTCTGAGCTTGCCCGAGCCCCCATCCTATGGTGGGGGAGCGGCGAAGCCACAGCTCAGGGAGGTGAGGCCAGCAAGGCTCTGGGCGGGGGTCTGAGGCTCTGCACTGGGTGGCCCGTCCCCACTCACATGTCTGGAGAGTGCAGGGTCTGCACGTGTCCCGCGTACAGCAGCTTATCGTCCATGGGGATGAGCACACGCAGGCCGTCCTTCAGCTCGTCCTTGTCGATGATGCAGGAGCGAGGGGCTGCGGGTGGGCGGTGAGGCAGGGCTGGAGCAGGGGGCGGCCTCGAGACCCCCCCCCCCCAGGCCCACCTGGCCACCCCGTCACCCCTCTCTGCAATGTGCCCGCGCGCACACATGCCCACAGCACACAGGCCCCCTCTCAGCGTCCGCAAAGATCCTAGGCAGGTGGGAACCCAGGTGACGCCCATGCAAGGACCAGCGCTCAATGAGCCTCAGCCGGAGGCTCCGGGCCATCAGACCCCACTGCTGCCCCTCAATGGCAGTCCCCAGCCTTTCCCATCAGCTCCTTCCCAACCAGGAATGCTGTCTGTTCTGGCGGCAACACCCCCATGGCTGGGCTCCCTGCTCTGACCAGGCCCCAGCCCGAGGCTGCCGCTCCCTTTCCCCTCCATTCTCCTCCAGGCCCACACACTCTACTTCAGCCTCCTAGACCCAGTCTTCTTCTCTGTAGGACCCTGGACCCATGCCCCCACTGCCATCACCTCACTCAGAGAAACCCAGATCGCTGGCTGGGATGGACAAAGTGACGGGCTCAGGTCTCGGTCCCTGCCTGCACCCACATCCCTGCCACATCCTCACAGTGGGTGCAATGGACTTCCCACCTCTTGACCTTGGGCATGGCCGTGTGACCTGCTTTAGCCAGTGGATGAGGGGAGAAGCACTTGAATCCGAAGGGAGGCTTCCCTCCAGAGGCCTTCCGGTCCCCCTCGAGCCTCTGGCAGCAGGGCCGTGAGAGAACAAGCCCTGGCCAGCCCAGCGGCCCAGGTGGGGCAGACCTGTGTCTGCTGTCAGTGGACCACTAGCCACCCCATTAACACAAGTCAGCCCAGCTGAGGTCACCCCACCATCCTGCTGACAGCCCACCCCAACCCATCACTGAGTCTGCGTGCCTGGTCCTTACAGAGCAACAGCTGACAGATACGCTCCCCAGCAGGTGACAAAGCTCCGCGGGGCTGGCCCGGCTCTTCTCACTGCACTCCCCCCACCAATTCACACTCTAGTCTCAAGCTACAGACCTCCAGATCCAAGTCATCTCCCTGGGATGTCACCTCCCTGGGATGCCCTCCAGACACCCCAAACCCCAGCCACCAAAGCCCAGTGGCTCCCTGTGACCTACCTCGCTGACAGCTGTCCCCACCTGCCAAAACCTGTCCACATGCCTTGCCTCCCCGCCATCTGCTCACACAGCCCCCGTATGCTCCATCCCGCCCACGTGCCCCCGGCTCCCCTGACAAGGGTCCCACCATCCCTGGACCCACTCCCCAGTCCACCCCCACCGCTGCTCACCCAGATCCCCCAGCAGCCTCCTAACTCAACTTCCTGGCCCCCACCCCCTGCCCCAGCCCTCCAGTTCCCTGTCTACACAGCAGCCAAAGAGCGCACCATGAAATCAAGCTGACCACGCTGACCTCCCTCTTACTGTTCAGGAAGAAGTCCAAGCCCCACCGAGGCCCTCGAGACAGGGGGTTCTGCCCTTCCTGCCCCCAGTCCAAGGCTGCTCTCCCGCCCTGACTGAGCAGCCCAGACTCAGGCAGCCTTCCTGCAGCTCACCTCAGGCACCGTGCTCCCGTCGAACCGCGGGGCTTCTGCACACACCGTCTCCCCGTCACCCTGCCCCCTCTCTGTGTGAGCCCAGCCTGGCCCGCTCAGGCCCCGCTGGCAGCCGCCTCCGGGAAGCCCCCGGTACCCCCACCCTGCAGGCCGGGGCCCACGCGGCACGGCAGGTGCTCACCTGGGGTCAGCGGCCGCTCCGCCGTCCCGCCACGGGGCAGGTGCTCATCCTCGGAGAAGCTCGAGTCCTGGTTGGGCTCGAAGTCCTCCTCAGCGGCCATGCTCTCCATCAGCTTGCTCACGGCTCCCCCCTTGCCCCGGTTCTGAGAAGAGAGCAGGAGAGACCGATGGCTGAGGCCCGGCCAGAAGCCCGGGGTCACCGTCAGGCTGCCATGCAGCGTGGCACAGGGAGCAGCCAGATCCCACCTGGGCGCCAGAGGGAGGACAAAGCGGGCCAAGGGAGCACCTCCAGCCGCACGTGGATCTTGGGGTGGGGGTGGGGCCACACAGGGTCCCACCCATCTGTCAACCAAGCAAAGCAACTCCGCAGTGCCTGAGCCTCCGGGGAACCTCACCTCCTTCTTCACCTCCTTGCCCTTGGCCTTGGCCTTGCTCCTCTTGGCGGAGGCCGGGGAGCTGGTGTGAGGGGCCCGGGCCTCGGCAGGTAGGGCGGGAACACGGGGCGGGGGCAGTGAGGCTCCGGGCCCGGCCTCCTTGCCCTTCTTCTTCTGGGGATGAAGCCAGAGAGTGGCCGTCAGAGGGCAGCACGGGCCCAGGCCCCACACTCACCCTCCCGCCCCTGGCAAGTATTTCTGGTTTTAATCTTGCTTTATTACCACTATATATTACTTGTTATATATATAAAAAAAAAGAATATCGACATGCATATAACTGAGTTCCTCTCCAATGATCCCACCAACCACAGAGGTAACTAGAGGGAATAATGGCGTGGCGTGTCCTTTCCAGAACTTTCCGCAAGCACACACAACCATGTAAACTCACAGGCTATGCAAACACATTTGTGCATACACGGTACTTTCTTGTTTTAAACACAGATGGGAATTTACCGAAAATTCCACTGTGCAACCTTCCTCCCCCCATCCTCTGCCAAGTGTATCTGGCAGACACAGAGGAGAAGCCTCCCTTTTTATTGTGACCAGCTGCCCAAGGTGCCTTGACGTGGAGACCTGAAATTCATCTGACTGCCCGCCTGTTCTTCCCTCTGCTGAATGAGGCCAAGAATAACGACAGCCTCGCTTAGTGAGGCAGACACATTCCTGGAAGGAGCGTGCAGAACTGGGCCCGCACGGCCCAGGGCACTTCTGGGGACCAGCGGCTACCTTCCTCTCACCCCAGCAGTGGGGGACACCCAGCTCAAAGCCCCCAGGGTGGATCTGGGATGCTCCCTCCAATGAGGGCACGGAAAGTGGGCCAGTGCACGGGGACTGTGCAAGGTTCCACTTATCAGAGCAAAGGAGTGGGAATAACCGAGATGTAAAGCAACCCGGCATGTCAGTAGATACAGTTACAAGCTTCAATCCCAGGGGCCAAAGGCTCTGTTCCAAGGAAGAGGTGACAGCATGGACAACACACATGATGACACTCGGGGCAGGAAGCGGGCTCAGGCCGCAGAGGGGACAGAGGCAAGGGCGGGGGTCACTGTGTGCATTTCAGAAGCGGCGCGCAGGATACCAACGACCAAGCCACGGGCCAGGGGAGGCGGAAATTAAGACAGAGAAAAAAAGAAGACTGGGCAAATGTCACTGAGACAGCAGTAGAAGTCCCAGCTTCCGCAAGAGACGAGTGAGATTCAAAGCCAACAGGGTTAAAAGGAACAAAGTGGGGAATGTTACAAGGATAAATGCGTTCGTTTTAATCTCTATTTGGGGGGAGACATATATATAGGTTTATATACATATATGCAAGTTTATATATACTGAAGCAACTTGGCACGCATGCACGCGTGCACGCACACACACACACACACACACACACACACTGTTTTCTTATTTTTGATGCGTCTTGTAATCCTGTTCCCATTTCTGAAATCAGAAGGCATCTTGGGAGTGGACGGACAGTTTTTCATGTGGTTATGTCTCCTCTTCCACCTGACTTCTATTATTAAATAGACAGCTTGTCTTATAGGGTATGTCTTTGCAGTTGCACATGCAGGAGGAAAGGGAACTCAACAGCAAAAAAAAAAAAGTTATCACTGCGTGGAATTTAATTTTCTTCCTTTTCTTTATCATCCAATTACTGTTATTATCAGATAAAACTGGTAACTCTTTCCCACTAGCCAGAAAGCCCATTTCTAAGAAACATTTCTTCTTTTAAAAAAAGAAAAGAATTCCAAAGGTGCCAAGTTCTGTAGACAGAGCAGAGATGTCCATTGCTGAAATGATTACCATGGCAAAACACCATCATCAACCGAATCACCGATGGCCAGCATGGCTGCTGGCAGGAGATATTGAAAACCACGGGATGGCCAGATGGTGGGATACTATTCCATCACTTAGTGAGTTTAAAAAAAATGAAAGAAAAGTAAACTAAAGAGTTCATGGCATATGGGAATGCACAAGATCTAACTCCAAAAAGCACAAAAGTGCATCTCACTGTGAACTCTGTTTGGCCCTAGAGCGATTTCCTTTGTGTCTGACGTCTTAGACAGTTAATCTGTTCCGTTCCATCTCTGACTGTATCGTCAGAAGGCTGGGATCAGGTGAGCCCCTGGTCCTCTCCTAACGGAAGCTG
Organism: Hydropotes inermis; assembly: GCA_020226075.1. NCBI lineage: Eukaryota > Metazoa > Chordata > Mammalia > Artiodactyla > Cervidae > Hydropotes > Hydropotes inermis. Next base: position 19,064,406 of record CM035301.1, read on the forward strand.
ACTTTTTGGGAAAGGCTCAGAGAGGCTGGGGGCCCTGCAGTTAAGGGCTCGGGCACTAGATCGCCAGTGTTCTAAACTCAGCTCTGATGATCATTAGCCGCTAGGTTAACTGGGAAGGTCCCAGGGCTACCTGTGAGGTACAGTTTGTAAGACTTCCTTACATGGCCTGTAAAACCCACCTTACATGGCCTTGTAAGGACTCAACTGTGATGTCAAAAGCAGTATGTACGTGGTCTCTCCCCACCCCTTGCTGTGTTCCTGATATAGCGCTCCTATGCACCCTGGCATTTCCAGGGTCACAGGAGCATCTTCTGTTCTAAGGAGGGGACACGTAATGAGCCCATGGATGGCCTCAGGATGAGGCCTGGTCCGCAGAAAGACCAGCCACAACCCAAGCTTGAACCTTGCCGCCTCATCCCTGTTCTTGGAAGAGGAGCGAGGGGCTGGGTGGGGCCTGAGTGACTGCTCTCCATCACGCCTCGGGACGAAGCAGCCACAAAAACCCCTCAGCACTGGGGCTCCGAGTGCCGCAGGGCTGGGCCACATACCGAGGAGGGGGCATGGGGCTCAGTGCCCCTTCACACACACCCTGCCCTGCGCGTGTCCTCCACCTGGCTGTTCCCGGACTGCATCCTTCACGATAAACTGGACCAGTAAATCAAGTGTTTTCCCGAGTTCTCAATCTAGGGAATTATGGACCCGGGGATGGTGGGGGGGTCATGAAAATCCTTGATTACAGCCAGTTGGGCAAAGAGCACAGGTGACCACCTGGGATGTGCGCCCAGCCTTAGGGGTGGGGTGGGGTCTCCACCTATGGGGTCTGCGCCAGCTCGGGGGAGTTGGAGTCAGACATGTTTCAGCAGAGGACATGAGCGTCCCTTCCCCAGTACATGCAGCATGCGTGGCAGAGAGATTAGGACATCCTGGCCCCCATGTGGATCCCTCGGTATGGTCATCATCATTATTATTATTCCAGCACCTCCTCTCCAGGGACCAGAAAAGCCCGAGGTGGCTTTAGCCGTGAGGGGTCATGAGCAAGGGGTCCCTGTGGATGCCGCTCAAATGCAGCCCCTTCCTCACTACCAACCGACGCAGAGTCCCGTCCCTTTGGGTGGCTTTCTCAAGAATGACATTGTGGTGTGGGGGACACGGGGCAAAGGGGCCTGTGCCAGAGACCAGCGCTGTGAGCTGGCGGCGAGGTATGCAGGCAGCCACCCAAAGCGGGAAGGCAACAGGCCTCATCAGCACAGAGTTCTCACAAAGCAGGGGTTCCCTCAGACAGGGGAAAAAAACCCCATCTCTATTGTCACTACCTGCTCAAGAAATGAGGCTTTCCTTCGGGGCAAGCCTGTCACCGACAGCAGTCACTGCTGCGGAGCACGCAACAGTTCCCGCAGAGGCCTTGGAACACCGCCTGAGCCCACTGCTTCACACCAGGCACTTCTAGCTTGGCTGCTGGGTGCCCTCATCAGACGCCCGGCGAGGGGCACCCAGAGGAGCACCCACCACCCACGGAGGTCTCGGTGGGTACCTGCGTCTCAGCAGCACGCTGTCCCCCGGGGGTCCCGGCCACCCCGCGCGTCTGAGCACCTCACTGGACCCCAAGGTCCGGGGGGCCCCGCCCCGGGCCTACCTTCCTGGGGTCCTTCCTGTCCTTGGCACGGCCGGCGTCCTTGCGCGGGCTGGGCAGGCCGGCCTTGGCGCAGCGGCCAGGTTTGGTGGCGGCGGGCGCGGCACTGCTGGGCGCGGGGGGCGCCGAGGCATCGTGCAGGAAGATCCGCTCGCTGCGCCGCCGCGTCCACAGGTCGTCGTCGCTGGCCTCGGGCCCCGCCTCCAGGCCCGGCTCCTTGGGGCCCCGCGACTTGCGGGCCTTGCGCCCCTTCTCGGCCGCCAGCTTGGCCTTGTCGGGGCTGCTGGGCCCGGGGGCCCGCGCACTGGGTGCAGCCAGGGCGGGACCTGGCTCCCCCAGCCCCTTCTTGGGCCGCAGCAGCCCAGCGGGTGACCGCTTCCGCACCTTGACCTCGCTCTCCGAGTCGGTGTACTCGAACTCCGTGCCTGCACGCAGGTGAGGGGGGCGCTGTGGATGGGGTGCTCTGCAGCCCCCACTTCCCACCCTGGCCAGCCCATCCCTGCTGCAGGGACCGGGCCACCCAGGGAGGCTTCTGCCGCTTCCAGGGAGGAGCCCGAGGCCCAAGGTCAGAAGGACTGTGGCCCACTCCCATCCCGAGTGCCCCCAGGCTGCCCAGACTCTGCTCTGGACCCTTCGCGCCTGAAGCACCGTCTGGGAATGTGGAATCTCCTGCCTGGGCATGTGTGAGCTTCCCGGCTCTTCCTGGGCCGCCTCGGGAATCCCAGAGCCCTGGGAGGGTGAGCCGTGGAGGGCCCACACCTGCATGAGCAGCAGCTCCAAGGGAGGCGGGCGGGAAAGTCCACCCAAAATCCCCGAGCCCCAGCAGGGCCTCGCCTCTGCGTCCTGGTGTCACTTCTCACTTGGAGGATCCTAGACACCCACTCCCCTTTCAAGAGGACAGGACTCCCCAGAACCCACACAGATCTGGGGCCCGGCCCCTCCCCACAGCCAGGGGGCTGCCTCCCTCTGCCACAGGGCAGCCCCAGCTCCCGCCCAGCTCCTGGGTTCCTTGAACGCACAACCGCTCCCCAACACCCGCTGTCATCTGTCCTTTTAAGCCCCTGGGTCTTCGCTCCTTCTGGCCCCTCTGCCCGGAGCACCATCTCCCCCTGCCCTCTACCTGGACTACTGCAGGCTCCTTTCTGAGAAGACCCACTCCGTGCCCTGGGGAGTCCTCGGGCCACACCTCCTCACCACAGGTACACAGCACACTGCAGAGGTCCCATTTGTGTTTGTCTATCTTGGCGGGCTCCGACCCTCCCAGAAATAGATCCCCACCTTCTCCTGGAGGCCCCAGCATTGTACAATGCAGCGCTTGGCCCAGAGCTGGTGGCCAAGAAGACTCTAAATGGGGATGAGTGGTGCTTCTCCCCATCAGGGGAATGAAGAGGACCTGCCTCCTCCAGGCAGACTCCAGGAACAAGATATCTGTGACAGTCGGGGGCTGACTGCCCCAGAGAAGGACTTGCCTTGGGTCAGCCTAGAAGCCAGGGCTGAACCTCAGGCCTACTGACCCTTGGGCAGCCAGCAGCCTGGCCACAAACGCTCCTACGGAAGGCTGAGACCCATCACCCCAACAGATGCAGCCTTGGTGGCAAGGGCAGGGCCAGGGGAGGGGCCACACTCCAGGGGAAGGAACCACTTGCAAAGAATAACGATCCTATTAATTCATCTTTTGTTAACAGACTTCCTGCTGCAGGGGAGGCAGCTGGGGCTTTCAGGGCTGATTAGGGTGCAGGCCATAAGACACTCTTGGCCTGTGAGCTCTGCTTCTGGGTATGAGGGAATGAGATCCCACCTGATGACGGGTCCCTTGCAGAAAGCCACCTGAAATCCTGGACGCACACAGAACACTGCAGGTGCACTGCACAGGGAGCTGGTGAAGGGCAGGGCAGTGACCAGGAGTGGACACTCGCCGGGAAGAGGGGAGGTTGGAGCCTCTTGGCTCACGGTGAGATCGGGTAGGAAGACAAACAGTGACGAGCCCAGTGGGGCAGCACAGGCAGTGCCTGGAACAGAGGACGCGGTCTCCGTCAGGGCCCTGCGGTGGGGACAAGCACGAGGCCCGCAGAGACAGAAGCATCTTGCTGCAGCCTCACTGCTGGACAGGCCGGAGCAGGGAATAGAACCCCCATCCTGGATTCCCAGACAGCGTCCAGTGAAATGCTTCCTCCCCCAAAAAACAGGCAGAAAGGAGGAAGAAAGGAACAAAGAAATAGGCCAAGAAAACAGACAACAAATAGTAGAGAAAAGAATAAGACACAAACAGGCTGAAAGTCAAGGGATTAAAGAAAAAAAGACATATGATATGAATAATAACCGAAGTCGAGCTGCAGCGGCTGTACAGACATGCACCACTTAACTGTGCTCTGGGGAAACCGCACCTTAGGTCTGCGGCAGCCCTGCGTCGAGCAAGTCTACGCGCAGCACTCCTCCGACAGCATTTGTTCCCTCCGTGCCTCCGTGTCACATTTTGGTAATTCTCACAAGATTTCAACTTTCTTCATTATCATTATATTATTATACTTTGTTATTTCTGTCATCGGTGATCTTTGATGTTACTACTACAACTCACTGAAGGCTCGGATGATGGTTGTCGATTTTTAGCAATAAAATATTTTTTAACTGAGGCATGTACTTTTTTTCTCAAGCCATAATACTATTGCATCCTCACGACTACAGTATAGTATAAACATAACTTTTATACACATTGGGAAACCGAAACATCTGTGTGGTTCACTTTACTGCAATATTGGCTAAATGCAACATTGTGTTGGTCTGGAATTAAATCCATGTTATCTCTGAGGTATGTCTCTACTATTATCAGACAAAATAGGTTTTAAGACAAAAATTGAGAAACAAAAAAGGACTTTTTGCAATGATAAAATGATCAATCCATCAAGAAGACATAATTATAAGCAAATGTAAACACAATGCAGAAACATACAGAAAAGATTATACACCATGACCAAGTGAGACATAGGCCAGGAATGCAAGGTTGGTTTGACTCTTTACAAAACCAATATAATATACCACATTAATAGGATAAAACATAAAAACCACATGAACAACACATCAACAGACACAGAAATAGCAACAAAATCTAGTACCCTTTTGTGATAAAATCACTCAACAAACAAGAAACAGGAGGAAACTTCCTTAACCTGACAAATGAAAACACCACTGTTCACACTGTCTGCGGGCTTCCCAGGTGGCTCGGTAGGGAAGAGCCCACCTGCCAAGCAGGGGACTTGGGTTCGAGGAGGAGATCCTGGGTCAGCAAGATCCCCTGGAGAAGGGAGCGGGAGCCCACTCCAGTATTCTCGTCTGGGAGATTCCGTGGACAGAGGAGCCTGGCAGGCTACGGTCTACGGGGTCGTAAAGAGTGGGACGTGACTGAGCAACTAAACGACATCATATTGAATGGAAAAAGTGTGAATGCTTTCTCACAAAGATATCTATCGGGCAGGGAGGACAGGAAAAAAAAACAAAGACATCTCTTCTCACCACTGCTGCTCAGCACTGCACGCAAGATCCTAGCCAGAGCAATTGGGCAAGGAAAATAAGGCAATATACATTGGAAAGGGAAACATAAAACTACCTCTGTTTGTAGACGAGATGATCTTATATATAGAAAATCCTAAGGAATTGACTTTAAAAAAATTATTAGAACAAATCAGTTTAGCAAGGATGCAAGATATAAGATCAATTTACAAAAGCAGTTGCATTTCTATACGTTAGCAGCAAACACTCCAAAAGTGAACAGAATTCCATTTATAACAGCATCCAAAAGGACTTCCCTGGTGGTACAATAAATAAGAATCTTTCCTATATACCAGCAATGAACAAGTGGTAATCTGAAATTTAAAACATGGTATTACTTACATTAACAATCTCGAAAATGAAGTAAGTTAAATTTGACAAAATATATAAAAGATTCATATGAGGAAAACTATAAAAAAAAAATCTGATAAAAGAAATCAAAGAAGACATTCCATTGTCAGGGACAGGAAGAACTGATACTGTCAAGGTGTCACTTCTTTCCAAATTGATCTATGGATTCAATGTTAATAAACCCCATAAAAATAGCAGCAAGTTATTTTGTAGATATCATTTCTAAAGTTTGTATATTGAGGCAAATGGCCCAGAACAGCCAACTCAATATTTAAAGATAAGAACAAAGTCAGAGGCCTGAAGGTAGCTCATTTTAAGACTTACTGTAAAGCTGGAGTAATCAAGACAGGGAGATATTGGCAAAAGAACAAACAGGTCAATGGGACGGCATAGAGAACCCAGAAACAGACTGCCATAAGAACTGTCAGATGACGCTTGACCAAGGAGGAAAGGCGAGACAATGGAAAAGAGAGACAATGGAAAAGAGAGAATCTTTTCAATAGATGGTGCTGGAGCCAGTGGACATCCACATGCAAAAAAAAAAAAAACAGAACCTGGATGCAGACCTCATGCCCTTCACAAAAATTAATTCATCGTGGACCACAGGCCTAAACTTAAACTGCAAAACTACAAGATTTCTAGACGATGATGTAGGAGAAAACCTAGATGGCCTTTGGTATGGCAGTAAATTTTTAGATACAAAACCAAAGGCACAATCCATTAAAAAAAAAAAACTGCTAAGCTGGACTTCAGTAAAATTAAAATTTTCTGTTTTGTGAAAGGCACTGTCAAGAGAATGAAAAGATGAGATTTAGGAGAAAATATTTGCAAAAGACACATCTGACTGTTATCTGAAATACAAAAGAAACGCTTAAGACTCAGTATTAAGATTTAAATTAAATAACCCAATTTAAGAATAGGACAAAAACCTTAAAAGACACTTTAACAAAGAAGATATGCAGATAGCAAATAATAAGCATAAGAAAAGATGCTCCACAGCATATCATTAGAAAAAATGAAAATTAAAACTATGAGAGTGTCCAGAACCCAAAACACTAACACCAAACGCTGGTGAGGATGCTGAGCAGCAGGAACTCACATTCACTGCTGGCGGGATTGCAAAACGGTACAGTTAACTTTGAAAGACCGTCTGGCAGTTTCTTAAAAAACTAAGCGTGATCTTAAAGATATGCATATAATCCAGTGATCACACTCCTTGGTATTTACCCAAAGGAGCTGAAAACATGTCCAGACAAAAACCTGCACACAGAAGTCTAGAGAAGCTTCAGTGAAAACCACCAGAACTAGGATGCCACCCAGATGTCCTTTGAAGCCCTTGAGCAGGTGAACGAAGAAACAAACTGCGGCCTGTCTTGACAGTGGGACGTTTCTTGGCATAGAAAGCACTGGGTCGTCCAGCCCTGAAAAGACGTGGTCCCGGGAGGTGGTGCGGGCCACTGGGAATGGGCTCTGGGTGGCATGAAGTCGGGGCAGCTAGGGGAGGCTGGGGGTCGGGGTGGCAGGGTAGCAAGCAGGGCCATTTCCCATGCCCCAGCCCCTGCCAGGAGGGCCTCACGTGTACCTCCAAGGCTCAGAAAAGGGCAAGAGGAGCTCACAGCCCAAACACATGTGGAGCCACCTCTGTTTCAAACATCAACCCCTGGTGAAGGTGAGCTCGGTCCAGGAGACAGTTCCAAGATGCCTGTCCATCCCAAGAAGGCAGAGATACGACTGGAGACGCAGAAAGAGGAGGGACGCAGGGCCAGGACACAGCGGGGCCTCCGGTCCAATTGTTGGTGCCTGCTGTCTCTGTCTGTCCACGCGGGCAGTGGGACAGTAAGCCAGCACCTGGCCACCACCACTAATGACCTCCACTGGGCTGCAACCCCAGGCCCATGAAATCTGCCCTGTCTGGACCAACGCATCTCACCGAATAAACCCCTCCTAACTGCCCTGAGTGTAAAGAGCTTCCCCTTCTTCCAGACCTTTGCGCAGCCTGTTCCTTTCAGGTACACCTCCATTTCTCCTCCATCACCGTAGCCAACTCCCATTTTTCTCTCCTGGCTCAGCCTACGTGTTACCAACCTGCAGTGGTCTCCCTTACCCCCAGGGTGTGTATCCGAGGCCTCTGCAGACCCCAGAGCTGCCTGACACTGAGCGCCCGAGGTCCTGCCTGCTGGGAGCATCAACAGTGAAGGTCACGGCACAGCTCTGGAGACCCCTCCCCAGAGAGCGGCAGGCTGGGGCCAGGGGGGTGGCCCCACCACCGGGCCGTCCGCCCCGGCCCGGCCCCAGAGGCAGAGTTCCTGTCCTTTGCTTGAGCCCCACCTGCAGGCCGGGCAGTGGGACCCGCCGCCCCGCAGCCCACCACCGGGACTCACCCATCAGGCTCTGGCGCTCCTCCTTCTTGCGGGCCTTCTGCTTGGCCTCCAGCTGCACCACGGACAGGGACGGCCCCACAGTGGGGCTGGGCAGGGCGCTGGCTGCAAAGCGCGCCAGCAGGCCCAGCCCGCTCTCCTCCAGGCCTGGCGACAGGGCCCGCTCCCGGGAGCCCAGCCTATAGCCGCCGGCAGCCTCGTCCTCCAGCTCATCGTCCTCATCCTCCTCCTCGGAGCTCTCATCTGGCGTGCAGAAAACAGGGCGCGAGTCAGAGCCTTGGCCTGGGCCAACGCCGCCCCCCACGCCGCCGCAGCCGCGCCAGCGGGGGGGGGGCCGCGGCTCCAGCGCGGCTCCGGACTCCTCACCAGCCCAGGCGCCTCCCACCCTGCCTCGCATCAGAGCGAGCCCAAGACCTGGGCATCCTGGGCAGCCCAGAGGTGGGCGGCGGCTTTGGGAGTCGAGTGTTTTCTGCAGGGGAGCACCGACATGCACCTGTGCTGTGGGGGGTGGGGATGGACACACGGACGAGGACTGGAGACAGAGCTCTCCAAGGTCTCACACGCACACAGGCGCACACACAACCCGACGCACAACAAGAAAGCCGGGGGAGGCGGGAGGAAGGAGGAGGGAGGTGAGGGTGGGGCAGGGGGGGTAGGGGGGTGGGAGGACCCTGCAGGCACAGGCCAGCTTGGGACACAGACCCCCGGGGTGTGTGGGGGCGGGCAGGGGGCAGTCTCGCCTGCGGGAGGCCTGGGGGTTGGCTGGCAGCAGGAGAAGGTGGAGTTTGGTCTCATCTCAGAGTGGGGGGGTAGGGGAGGTGCTCCCTTGACAGGAACCCTCAGCATACTCTGGGGGTCCACAGCTGGGGCCCAGCACCCCAGGGAAACCTGGGGCAAATGTACAGTCCTCTCTGCGCTGCTGTTTCCTTATCTATGAGAACAGCTCAGCTCAGCTCAACCAAGGGAGCCACAAGCCAGCTACAGCTCCCAGGCCAGGAAGCGGGAAGGGAGCGCCCAGGCAGCTTGGCCCACTCTGCTCGACAGTTAGATGCTCAAGCAGCAGAGCGGGACTTGAACCTGGGGCTGGCGGCTCATTGCCCATGGCCTAGTGGGAAAGAGACTCTCAGGGAGCCCCAGCTTGCCTCACTGGATGGTGAGACAGAAAGGTACTTCTCCCAAGAACTGGCCCAGCTCGGACCATCGGCACAAAGGCAGGGTGGGTGGTGGGGCTGGAGGCCACACCAGGGAAGGTGACTTTCCATGCACGTGAATTAAGTCCTCTGCCAAGAAGAAAGACAGCCTGGAGGTACAGGCCAGCTCCCCCGCCTTTCTCAGGAGTCGGCTCAGCTGACCCCACCAGGGCAGTGGGTAGGAGGGCACCTGGCTTGCCTACCCACGAGGTGCTGTGGCCAAGGAGGTGCCCGTCTGCCCAGGGGCGCTGGGAGCCTGGAGGGGACTCGCCAGCAAGAAGAGGAAGGAGGATTATGAGCTACCGCCTCTCTGCACTGTCTGGGGGCCGGGAGTCTGGGTTCGGGGGCGAGCGAGCCCTAGATGGTGGCCAACTCCACATTCTCCTGCCAACGCCCCCAAGCCGCCTGCTTGCTGCGCTGCAGTGAGTGGCCCAAAGAAGCGGCCCCCGGGGTGCCAGGGAGGGCGGGGGGTGGGGGGGTCTGGTCTGCCTGTCCCAGCCGAGTGAGCCCTCGGTGAGGGAGGCAGAGGAGAGCTGAGGAAGGGCTGGAAGGGGCTGAGAGAGGAAGGAGGCAGAGAGAGAGGAGGGCTGTTAGGAGGGGTGAGCGGACGGAGACCCGGCTCCCTGAGCGATGGGGGCAGCGGGATGGAGGTCGGCGGGGCGGGCAGGCGGCAGGCAGGCCGTGCACACTTGCGATCCATTCACATTGCGGACGTCACATGGTTCTGTCTCCGCCCAGTGGGCCACAGCGGCAAAGCAGGCTAAGTGTAGGCAGACTTTTGGCAGCACCTGGGTCCCCTGCTTTGGGCAGGCCCCCCCTCCCCACCTTGGGACTGACCAGTCTGAGCAGGGTGGCGGGCAGGGGGCTGGCTGGGCTGAGGGGGGCGTGGGGCTGCTCAGGTGTGGAGACTCCGGCTCTCTCCCCCACCCAGGATTCTTGGTCTGGCTCTGGGCTTTTGGCTGTCTGGAATGTCTGCGTTGGATCCCAGGAAGCCAGGACTGGCCCAAACCTGGCACCACGAGATGGAAGAATGCTCGGAAAGCAAAAAGCCAAAAGGGCGAGTCTCCCACAAAATAAATGCTGACTGGCTTACCCTGGTCTCCTGAGACGCTTCCCCACCTCCTGCTCCCACGAGCCTGCGGGGCCACCCGGGCTTCCTCCCAGGGTGGCCAGTCTGCTCAGGCCAGAGCCCAAGGCGGTCGGGGGAGCTGAGAGAGGGGAGGTGTCTCCGGACCAAGGAAGCCTTTCTGGAGTTGTCCACACCTGAGGCGACAGAACTTGCCAAGGGCAAGGGGAAGAAAAAGTCCCAACAAAGAAACCCGAGGAAATGAAGAAAAACTTTTTTTTTTCCAGAGGAAAAAAAAAACCTGTGGCTCAGTATGTGGGGGTTGGCTCTTATCACTTGGTTTTTCAAAACCTGATCCATAAATGCCAAAGTGATCCGCTGCTGCCATAGCCGATGGGGGCAAACCCCGAGGGGTGGGGGGTGCAGAGGGGACACAGAGAAAGGGGTTGTGCCTACCTACGGAGCAACGAGCCCGGCTCGCACCCAAGCTCAGTGACCCGCTGCGCGTCTGCCCTACTCCCAGCCTTCGCTGTGCGTCCAGAGTGCAGCGTGAGAGCAAATGCGAGAGACCAAAACAGACATTCAAAGCGTCATGGGAAGGGGTCAAGGGTGAAGGTATGGCCAAGCTGCTGGGGGGAGAAAGCAGACACACCAGAAAAGCCAAGCCAGTTAGGTGTTTTAGTACCAGGCGTCAGGAAGGCCCTATTACCCAAATATCCCTTTCAAGACCTGACCAGCAGTCTGGGTGCAGTGGGGAACCGCCTGCCCCCTATCCGGGCTCTGTCTGATGGTGGGTGGGCCCCTGGCTACCAGATCTGGGATGCTGCCTGCTTCTCTACAGGGTCTGGGCTAGGGCGGGAGAGCTCCAAACCTTGGAAGCTGTAACTCTGGCCTCTGAGGGGGAAGGAGGCGTGGGGACCCAGCCCCGGGGAGGTGAGAGGGGAATGGGGAACCAGCCAGACGTATCCACAGAGGCCAGGGCTGGGGAGGCCTCACAAGACGAGGCCGGCGGAAGACCTAGCGGCCCAGGTTGTGCTCACTCAGGTGTGGGGGCCACACAAGGAGCCTTAGCCCTGAGGCCCCGACTACATCCTCTCCCGATCATTCAGAACGCCTCCCAGTCAGCATCAGGATGTGGGCTCGAACCCCTGGGGTGCTGCGACCCCCCCACCTCTGGGGTCCCTGAAAGGGTCCACCCTGAAGCAAACCCTAAACCAGGATGGAAAGCCTCACCTGCACCCCAGGACATCTGGGAGTGGAGGTCCTGGAAGACTGAGACAAGTCAGTCTACCAAGGAGCTCACAGGGGTCCCTCTCTGCCTAAGTGAGGCGGGGGGCAGACCAGCCCGGGACTCCTGGGACGACTCTGAGCTCTGCCCCTAACATGGCAATGAAGCCTTTGAATTTCACAACAAAACTCGGGGGACGAAGAGTGGTCTTGACCCTGCACTGCCTACATGCCCTTCAAAGCAGAAACATGTGTTAGAAAATATGAGTATTTACAAGTGTTTTTTAACCGCTGCCTAAGAAAACAAAAGACAAACAAGCAGCTTAACAAAAAAAAAAAAAAAAGGATGAAGCTTGAGGTGAAAGCAGTTGACTTTAAACCTGGAAAATGAAAGGCATGCTGACAGCTACCAGGGATATTTGAATAATAGAGAGAATGCAGACTGCTTTATATCTACCCCTTCTGGGGTGGGGGTAGGGGTGGGGATGAGGGTGGGGTAGGGGCGGGGAGAGGGGAGGGGGCAGCAAATGAGGGAAGCGGCAACCTAATGGTCCGGTCAGGACACAGCAAGAGAGACAAGGCACACGGGTTTAGTTAAAAATGAACTCGGTATGTTTAATAAAGCTTGGTATTACCAAAATCGCGGTACAAACATCAAGTCACACGCCCACACGACAGAATTCCATTTACAAAACGTCCCCTGGGAGGCCTCCTCGGCCACGCCAGGAGGATCCACCCAGGCCTGCGGTCCAGGGGGCAGGGAGGGGAGGGGAGGGGGGTGGGCAGGCGGAGGAGGGAGAAGGGGAGGAAGACTAAAAACAGTCCATATAAAAGCTCAAAAAGAGCCAGCCAATGGTAATATCACAATGATACAGGTACAAATAAAAACAAAAACGAAAGGACCCAGGCTGATACGGCAGGCTACGCTGCCAAGAACCGGACGGCCGCCCTGGCTGGGCCATCCTGGCGGCGCCTGGCCGCCCTCCCTGCGCTCGCGCCCCGCTCTCGCTCTCGCACTCACTCGCTCGATAGGAAACACGGAAGGTTATTTTGTGTTTGAAGCTAGTAACCTTGGTCAAACGAGTCCTCCGAGGAATCGCTGAAGGAGGAACGGGGCTCGACCTCTTGAAGCAGCAAACAAAACGGCTGCTTCCTGCCGGCAGCCGGCTTGGGCTTCAGAGTCCGGGCGCCCGCCAGGCCCCTCTTGGTCAGCTTGGGGACGCCAGCCGGCTCGCTGTTCTTTGCCACCATGCCGCACAGGAGGGAAGCTGTCAGTCTGGAGCTGGAGGGACCCTGGGCAGCCCACTCGTCCTTCAGGAATTCCTCCTCTTCCTCTGAATCCGTATCTGCAGTCAAAGTAGTTTTTAATAAAGATAAGTCACAGAGCCGGGGGATGGAGGGGGCGGGGGTCTCTTCCATTAGTCTCAGCGCCTTTGAGGACACTCTGCCACACACCAGAACCGAGGTCCAAACGCCCACTGGCCATGGAAGCGGCAGAGCTGCACCACCTGGCGCGCTCCTCCCCATCCGGGCCTCGCCTCTCACCTGGGCTGCCTCTGAGCTGCAGGCCCCACACAACCCATCTCGCACGGTTTGGACCCAGCCCCCGGCTGGGCCGCTGCTGCCAGCACCACCCACCACATGGCCACAGGGCGAAGAGTCTTTCCTGGCCCTGCAGGAGGCGGGAGCCCCACTCTCAGGAAGGTCTCTGCCCTGCGCGGGGAGGTCACTGCCGAGGCCAGTCCACCCCACGGGACTGCAGCCAGCCCACGGCTCCTTGTGGGGAGGGAAGCAGCCTAGGAGGGGAAGGACTCAGGTAAAGCCCTTCTTTCCCGAAGCACCAGCCGCCAGTGGTATTCGGGGCAAGCGTGTAAAGACTCACAACCCAGCTTCCTGCTCGGCAATGTCGGAACAGCAGTGTCTGACAAATGATACTGTGGTTCCCAGCTCTACCCCGTTCCTTTTCCTATCGGAGCTGGGTGACCAGCACGCTGGTTCTGCCTCCCACACGTCTCCAGCCTTGGAGCTGCATGAGGCTTTGGACAGGGGGCTGTCAAGTGGGCACAGCTCTGGCCCCTTCCAATCCCTCCCCAGGCAGACTCACACCACTTTGGTCTGTTCTACACACGAGGCTGGTGAGCAAGATTCCATTGGACGGAAAGGCTCTGCAGCCAAAGGCTGTAATCCCTTCATCTCGTCAAATCCGTTCCAACTGGGAGCCGTAACAAACACAGCGGCCCTCCCGAAGTCCAAGAAAAGGAATAAGTGAGAGTGTGTGTGCGCGCGCGCACGTGCGTGTGTGCTTGGGGGCAGGGGTCCTCTGGCTGCCTCCTCCAGCATCTATGCTTTCCACTCAACACCCAACTGCAGGGTGGTCTGGCAACTCGGGGCGTGACGAGGACACGCCTCTGCCCGTCCCCCAGCCACAGCTCTCCCTCCCGTGTGCTCCATCCTGTCCTTGAAGCCACTTGCCGGGCAGGGCAAGTCCATGCGTGACGACAACAAACTTGGCTTCCCACCAGAATCCACCACGCAAGCCACCAGATCCCTACAACCCACAGTGAAAATGCAGGAGGGCAACGTTCTCTCTGCTAGTACAGCATCTCAAGGCTAGGAAACACCTTGACCTCTTCGTGACCCTGCATACTCGCATTTACAGAGAAGACAAAAAGACTACTGTGAAAAATAGAAGAGACACACTCTCTCCACAGCCAGCCACTCTCTCCCACACCAGCTAACTGCAGACAAGCCTTTTGACCACCCTGTGGCAGCATTAACCCACTTCTCTCAAGTGAACAGTGCAGTTTTAGACAAGAACGTAACAGAGATGAGCAATCTGAACACTGCTCTGCGTGCGTACACACATCTGCCGCAGTGGACGTGGCAGCTTAGAGGCCCCCTGACCCCTGCAAAGACCTCAGCTTATCTGTGGACACTAGCCTGAACCCCACTCTGGCCTCATCCCCCTGCAAGCAGGGCGAGCAGAGGTTCCTTCTGCCACCAGCAAGGCCACATCCACTGAAAGATCAAAGGAAAAGCAATCCCTGCTCTCTCTGTGATATTCCAAAACAAGCAAAGGAAAGCCCTTCCCTTCTCCTGCGGAGCTACAAGTCTCTAGAACTGGCGCAGAGCAGCCAGGGGCCTGGGCAGTGCCACTCAGTTCACACCCAACTGAATCTGAGGTGCTTCGGCCACCGATCCCACCCAGGGGACATAAGGCATGAAAGCAGATCCTCATCCCCACACCGATCTGAGCATCAAGGCTAGAGACCCGGGGCAACCAAAACCAGGAACGTTAAAATCCAAAGACACCAGCAGCAGCTTCATCTCCTGCCAGGCGCCTTCTCCCAGCTGTTCACCCACACAGCAAGCTCAGGTAGGGCTCTGGACAGCGCTCAGGGGCAGTCCATGGCATCTTAACTCCACAGAGATTTTCTTTTCTTAAGAACACACACCATTTCTCGCCCTTAACAGTCATCACCCTCGCCCCCGACCCCATGAACTAGGCAGAGGCGATCAAAGGCCCAGTCGCCCAAATGCACGCAGTCACCAAGGAGAAAGCTTTCTACCCGAGTCACGGCTTGGGGTCCCCCTCAAAGAATAACGCGGACAGATGCCAGGAGGCAAGCAGCGGCCCCCGCCCCCACCGGCCTTGATGTGGCGGCCAGCCCTTGGCACCCACCCATCCTGGGCATTACAAGTTCCGCGCGCAGGTACTTACTGAGCACCTATTACGTGGCAGGCGGCGGGCTCCGGGCCAGCGGATGGGCGTCAGGGGTGGGGGTGGGGACAAGGCTGTCCGGGCTCCGGAAACCCACGCTCCCCCAGTTCCCAGACAAGAAGTGCCAAAGGCCGCAGGCGCCGCGTAAATTCGGTCCCTCAGTACTGTTACGTTTCAGGGGCCAGAAAGCCGCTTGGAGCTGGCGGCTGCCGTCCGGGCAGCAAACAGGCTGCGCCCATCGTGACAGGCCATCCCGCGCCGCTGAAACTGACAGGCTGGGCCCTGCCTCAGCATCTATCCTCGGAAACAAACCGGGTAACCACGTGGAGGGCCGTCGCAAAAACAACGGGAAAAGCCGCCCTGGTGTGCGCTCCATAGACGCTTTCCTCACCAACTCGGAGCTAGAGGACTGGCTGACGCCTGAGGGCGGGAGCGACCCGGCCAGCTCTATGGTTTTCACCAGCGACCGCTCTAGGCTGAGTAACCGCCAACTCTGTACCACAAGGCCTCCACACCGATGGCCTTAGCGCCGACCAATGGAAGTCAGGTACGGGGAGGCTGGCGGACTTCCGCTCCCCCCTGCCGCCAATCACGAGCACCCACCAATCACAGATGGCCGCCCAAAGAGCAGCGTGCATTCACCACAACCACTTCCGTTTCCGGCCTGGTACCGGCGCCAAAGCAGAAAAGAGACCGTCACCAGAGACCATCGAGCTTTCGAGGCCGAAAGAGGAGGAGGAAAGGAAAGAGAGGGAGGAAGAGCAGCCCTGAGGCGGCGCGGCCCACTACTTACTGTAGGAGTAACTGCTCACTTCCGAGGCGAAGGGGGAGTG
The DNA here is from genome assembly GCA_020226075.1 of Hydropotes inermis. NCBI lineage: Eukaryota > Metazoa > Chordata > Mammalia > Artiodactyla > Cervidae > Hydropotes > Hydropotes inermis. Next base: position 19,080,345 of record CM035301.1, read on the forward strand.
GGTCGACTTGGGCTGGCCTCTGGCCTTGAACCCCACCTCCATCTTCCTGGCTTTGGCGGCCCTTTTGTGTTTACCTTCTCGCGAGGCTTTAAGAGACAGGCTGAGGCCTTTGGCCAGCGCCTTCCTGTCCTTGCCCAGCAGGCTGTCGTAGGGCGTCAAGTACCTGCCGCAGCCCCCGCTTCCTTTTATTTTCCCCCCAGAACTGTCCGAGAACTTGAAGGGTGACTTCAACTTGTCCTGCTTTGTGAGGGAGAGGGCTTTGTCCAGCTTGCTTGCCAACTGCTCCTGGTCACTAGCCATCTTCTTCTTCTTAATCTTTAGCTGGAAAAGGAAGTTGGGAAGTCACGGGTTAAGACATTTGACACCCACAGTGGGTCTCAGTGCATGAGCTCGGACGAAGCCAGGCTCCTTCTCCCTGCCTCTGTGGCTTTCTGGCACGTTGCTGAATTCCTCTTAGCCTCAGTTCGTCTACTCTGTAAAATGGGGGTGATTAAGCACAGGCAGCGCTGGGTTGTACTGAAGAGGAACTGAGAAAAGGCATGTGAAGCACTTATTAAAGAGCTGTTACTGTGGTTACAGCTATTATCGCCACCGGCTGGCTGTGGCGCTATGCTTCCTAACCGGGGAGCGCCTTAAACAAAGAGCGCTGCCAGGGAGCCAAGGGGGAGAAGGTGGCTGGATTAAGGGAGGAGGGATGAACCCAAAGATGGAAAACCCAGATCACAGCACAGCTGATCTGCTTATCTCAGCTGCCTAAAGCAGGTGATGAAGACGGCCTCACAGCCTAAACCAGGTCATCCAGCTAAATGGGCTGAAGCTGCCAAGAAAATGCCTTGGATGCCTGAAGCAGAAAGAATGATTAGAGATTTCACAGATAAATTCCTGCTTGTGCGTCTCCCGTCAGCTGGAGTCATTTGCTGTTGAAACGTGCAGCTTCAATGGCCCTCATTTGAACATTTCATCGCTATTTTCTCTCTAATCAGGTAACATTTCATAAGGAGAGAAAAAGTTGGGATAGTGTCAATTAGACAACAAGAGTGCCCTTCACGGTTCAAGAGTACAAAGGATGCTGACGTACAAGCTACAAACTGGCTCTCTTCCCCTCCCCACGGACCCACTCTCCCCTATGTAAGTCCTTCTCTCTGACACCTGAGTCAACTGTACCAGCCCCCTCCCACAGGGTTTTCTGGGAGGGACGGCAGGCATGTCAGTATTCAGCGGTGAGCGCCTTCAAGTGGGCGATTTCAGTGCTCTGCACAAACAAGAAAATTCAAGGCATCGGCGCTTGGCCCTTTACCTCAGGAGAGTTCCCAGAGGAAATTACAATGGCATCAAGCCCTTGTTTCTTCAAACTCCAGAATGGTGAAGCTGCTCATTAAATAATTATACCATGAAACAACTGAGCAATTGCACTCTTGGGTTAAGAACTTACAGCCTCTCCTCTGCGCTTCAGCAGAGGGTCACGGAGCACGCAGAGGACGGGCTTTACACCTGGGGCCGTGTTACTTCGCCAGCTCTCTGACCTGCCCTGGGCCCTACTGTCCCGCTCTGCATAATGACCAAGACTGCAGGAGTGGTTCTAGCAGTAAGGCAGCCACCCTCAACAAAAAGCGTTCGCGCCTGGGTTACTATTCCATTTTATCCGTAGTGATTCCACAGTTAAGTATAGCTCAAAAAAGAAGTGTAGCCCAAAAATGCGCAACAGGGCCAGGAGATCCACAAAGGGAGTGTGTGAGCCCCAGCAGCCCCTCCAGACCTTCCGCCTCGAGCCGCCAGTCCTGAGACGGGGCGACCAACCTGACTCATGAAGTCTGACGAGGTTTCGTGCTCGTCCCAAGGCTGGTTCCTCCCCCTGGCTTTCCCCGCTCCGCCGAGGGCGTCGTGGTCCTCCTCAGGCCCCTTGTGTCTCTTCCTCATCCCCGCTCCTAGCTCGTAGTCATCTGAGGTCAGCAGGGGCTTGCTGCTCAGCCTGAAATCCAGACATGGAACCGGTCAGCGCCCCAGCCAGGCGGCATTCACAGGCCGGGGTCCGCCCTCATGGCCCTGAAGGGTGGGCTCTGGATGCGGAAGCACAGACTGAAGTCAAGCACTGTGGTGCCAGGACTCTGGGACACTTGTGAAGGAGGCAGAATGAGCGTTTAATGGGGAAAAAAGAACTCGAAAGCAGCGTCTCTGCTGGCCCCTCTCTCTCGTGCTCCTTCACATACACACACACAAGTAACCTGTCACGGTCAGAGACCTCTGTACCGAAGCATGCCAAGAACACGGATCAGAAACGCCATGGACATCCACCAGGATGGGGCGGGGATTACAATCAAGAGCTGCTCTGAAGGAGGAGCCACTCACTGTTCTGTACCCGAGCAGCACAAGCAAGCAGTCAGGCCATGGTCTTGGTCACCTGCTTCACGCTAAACCCTCACAAGTAATAAGACAGTAGTAACTTTTACCTGGTGTTTACTATGTGTCTCATTCCATGTCTGTGCTTTGTATTTTAACCACAAAACAACACTTGGTTGCACATAATGCTCTTTATAGAGGAAGGTGCTCACCTAGAAGAGCTAACACCTGGCCCAAGGTCACAAGGCTCAGCAGACCTGGGACTTGGCAGGAGGTACACCCACCTCTGGGGTCCGCGCTCCTACGAGGCGGCTCCACGTGCGGGCAGTCCCAGCCTCTGCTGGCTCCTCCAGGAGCGGCTTTCCCCACCCGCCTGTGGCTGGTAACGGTATTTCTCTCTGCATCCTCTGGTCAGTCAGGGACATCCAAGCTTAAGTGCAAGATAGGGGGGCTCTTGGGACTGTCTTCTCCTGAGAAGACCCACAGCCTCTCCTGTGGCTGTGAAGGCATCCTATGGCCCCCCTGCTTCCTCACCCAAGCCCTGCTGGCCCAGGCTGAGGCGCACTCTGGAGGCCCAGGGGAACCACAGCATTGCTCCTCTATCCACACCTAACCCAGAGGGAGCGCTCTCGCTCCGGCCACTTGTGGCTCCAAGCGTGCGTGGAGGCAGAGGTCCCAGTCACAACGCACCAGGAGACCGGGAGTGACGCCGTCCAGCTCAGAGGGAAGCGGGCCCTAGCCACAGAAGAGGCCAGCGCAGCAGGAAGACGGGCCTGACGCTGGGGTGACACTCGACTTGCTGGCTGGGGTGGGTGTGCCTGTCCACTCCACGCTTGCCCTCCTGGCCGGCCTGGGGCAGCGCACCATGCTGCCCGTGAGCCGCCGATCCCGGCGGGTCAGAGCCTGAGGGACGCGAGGGTCCCCGGCGCCGACACAGGCCCCGCGCGGGCCCGCACGCCTCCCCTCCGAGCTCTGTGCCAGTCCCCGACCCACCGAGGGGCCAGCCTTACTTTCCGCTATGGATGCGGCTCTTCCCTCTCTTGCGGGGGGGCGACAGGGCGCTCAGGGCGTGGGTCCGTTTTCGCGGCCTGCCAGGGCCTCTGCGTGCCAAGCTTCTATGGGGTTCCTCGCGCCTGTCCCTTAAAGAGAATCACACGCTGGGCTGTGAACCCGGGGGTGGGGGGGGCGCGGAGAAGGGGGCGCACAGAGCGCACACGTCACTCGGGGCCACGCACACCTGGCGGCCTGCACGGCGGACCTCCTGAGCGTGGCGCCTACAGAGCCGGGCCGCGGGCGGCGGGGCGCACTCACTCTGCATCGCGGCGCCCACAGAGCTGGGCCGCGGGCGGCAGGGCGCACTCACTCAGCATCGCGGCGCCTACAGAGCCGGGCCGCGGGCGGCGGGGCGCACTCACTCGGAATCGCGGCGCCGCTGCAGCTTCACCAGCTCACGCTGCTTCTCCTTGTACTGCCGCTGCACCTCTGCCAGCCGCATCCGGAAGTCCAGCTCCATGGCGTCCATGCTCTCCAGGGAGGACTTCATGGCGTACATCTGCGGGGAACAGCGGGTGAGCGCGGGGTCCCGCAGCGGGGACGCCACCCTCCCCCTCACCAAGACTCCCTGTGTGCACGCCAGGGTCCGGAAAGCCAACCCTGTGGGGCCAAGTCCAGGCCGAGGTGGCCCGCAAGCACCTCTCGGGCAGGGCTGGCGTCTGTCATGCACACATCTGCTCTACCTGAGCCCCCAAGCCGTTGCCCACGGGATACACCCTTGACACGTGATTAGGTGATACACTGAGGCTTGGGAAGAGGAGACAACTCGCCGGGGACCACCCAGCAAGGTGGTGACAGAAGCTGGGCATGCAACAGGTTCCCCTGAGCGTGCAGGCTGCCAAGGCCCAGGCCAGGTGGCCTCTCTGGGGTCACCCCGTCCTTCTCCCACCCCGCTTCCCCAAGCCACGCCCCGGACGCCTCACCCGCTCGTCCTTCTTCTGCATCCAGCTGTACTTCTTGTTAGGGTTCAGCTCGCGTGGAAGCCGCAGGTTCTTGAGCGGATCCACGAAGGGGCCATCCAGCACTTCCTTCAGCACGTGGCTGCTGGCCGCCAGGAGGCTCTCCAGCGACGGCCGCACCGGCAGGCCCCGCTCAGCGCCTGCGGGAGGAGGCAGGTGAGCCTGTGCTCTGGGGGCCGGGCTCAAGGGCGCCACGGCCGACCCGCCTCAGGCCCCCACCTGGGAAGGGGACACGGGCCAGAGTCCTGTCCATCACAGCGCGTCTGTGCACAGACGGGCAGGGGGTCACCAGAGGACAGCGGAGCCGCGCTCTAACAAGGCGACTCTCTCTGCTTATCTGTCTTGAAAATCTTCCACAAAGACTATGCGTGGTTTTCACGATCAGAAAAAAGAGAACCCCATGATAAGTTCTGTAAATTGCAAAAGTCACATGTGCACAAGATAAAAACCACAAACCGAGCAGAGAAGAGACATGAAACACACGCCTTCCTCCTCCCGCCGCCAGGCCCCTCCCGGGGGGATGCCTCGGCTGACACTGCATGGCAGGTGGTTTCAGAAACTTTTACACACGTTCAAACATGGGTAACACCCAGGCATCCTTCACAAGTAGAAATCAGCACCAATCAATACAGACCATATCACACTGCTTGTTGCTACTCAACATATTTCTGCATTAGCACAAAAATACACACACGCATTCATACTGTAGCTTGAACCCGAACAGAAAGTGCCGTTTCTGTAAGTCAGAACCACTAGAATATCAGCAATTTTATATGGCGAAACCGAGTAACAGCAGCCTAGTTATTCTCTCGTATCGATAAGCTTTAATTTACCTAAACAATCCCCCGCTGATGGCATGCAGGCGGCTCCAGATTTTTTTTTTTTTTTTTTGTAGTAAACAGACAGGAATTTTCCGGAGACTGTGCCTGTCTGTGCAATTAACATGATCAAGGTATGTGTGTTCATCTTTGATGAATATTCCAACTGCCCTTCAGAGACACTGCGGCAACTCAGGATCTCAACAGTGGCACCTGAGAACCTACTTCTCCCAGTCTTTCTACCAAAATAACATGAGTTTTCATTTTCCAACTGATGTTTCCTTTGTGATCTAACATATGATCAATTTTTGAGAGTGGTCCATGTGTACTTGAGGGGAAAAATATGTTCTCTTTTTCAAAAGAAAGTTTTTTAAAGTATTTATTAATTTAGCTGCACTGGGTCTTAGTTGTGGCATGCAGAACCTTCGATCTTCCTTGTGGCGCGCAGGACGTTTAGCTGTGGCACGCCAACTCCTAGTCAGGGCATGCGGGATCTACTTCCCTGTCCAGGAATCGAACGTGGAACCCCTGCATTGGGAGCGTGGAGTCTGCGCCACTGGACCACCTGGGAAGTCCTGGAAAAGTATGTTCTTCACAACCAACATGCAGAGTTCAACATGCAGAACTCCCTAATGTCGACATTAACAAGTGTATCGCCCAGATCAGGGCTTCTGAACCCTGGTGCCATTCACATGGTGGTGGGTTCATATCCCTGCTGCAGGGCGGCTCTGGGGCATCGTCCTGGGACACTGAGAGGCGTCGTCCTGGGACACTGAGAGGCGTCCTCGCCTACACCACTAGGTGTCAGCAGCGCTCCCCTCAAGTCCCAACCACATGTCACCAGTGCTGAATTGAGTCCCTGTTTTGTTCTTCTGTGTCTTTACAGACACCACACAGCAGTGAGCCCCACCAGCCTCAAGCAGCTGGCACTAGACTGAAGCATGTGGCCCACCCCCCAGGCGCCACACCCCACCCTAACCCCTTCCAGGTCCTCCGAGCCGTCAGCTTCTCAGTCACTGGGTCAGGCGGGGGAGAGCTGCTCCATCAGAGGGGACCACACAGCGACTCCATCACCTGCTTCACCCCCCAACGCACCAGACTCTCTGGGGCCCCCAGGACAAAGGGCAGCCCGGTGGCCCGAGGCCATAAACTGTGTGCCCCAAGGCCACATGGAGCCCTAACACCATCACACCTCAGGAGGCAGAGCCTTTAAAGAGGGCGTCAGGGTGGGCTCTGTCTGATCCAGCGAGACTGCGTCCTCATAAAAGGGGACGTTTGGCGACACATGGGCCTGCTGAGGAGCGATGCCTCAGGAGGAGCCAACCCAACCCTGCTGACCCCTGGATCTAGAACGCCCAGCCTCTAGAGTCAGAACACACTCTCGTTTCTCGAGACTCAGCCCCCCGCCCCGTCCCGCCCCGCCGCGCTTGTATGTTTATTACAGTAGCCGGAGCTCATACCCCAGCCCTGCGGCTGTACCGACGTGGAGGTGACCGGGGAACAGGCCTGACACGCACTGGAACCTCCATGGGACCAGGCATCCCTCACAGAGACTACGGTGCCGGAGGGCAGGAAGGACGGCCGCTCGCCTTGGGACACGGGGCTTGCTGCCCACCGGCAGGAGTGGGGAAGCGGGAGGGCCAGCGGCGCCAGGAAGTGGCCGGGCCGTGGGGAAAGCTCCGGAGCCCTGGGCCTGCCGTCTGACCGGGACCGCTCATGGCCCAGGCCTGCAGGCACTCTGCAGGGCGCCGATGCTCAGGGTCCGTCCGTGGCTATCGGAGGCAAAGGGCCCCCAGGCCCTCCCTGTCCGTGTGGTGCCCGCGCCCCTGCACACCGGTGTCTCCAAGCGCCCACTCCAGCCCAACGCCGCCCCCGCCCCGGGATTACAGAGCCCATGCTCAGGCCGCCAGCCCCACACTGCAGAGAGCCCAGGACAGTGCAGGGCACCACCAGGAGCACCCACACCCATGCCGGTCGCCGCGCCCCCCCAAACGTGCGCCTCCTATTGCTTCCCCGCCTCAGAAACCTTTCTTCTCTTCCAGCAACTCGGGTCAAAACCCTCAGCCTCGTCCTTACACACCCAACTGCAGTCCCTTAGCAAAGCCTGCTGGCTCCGACATCCACCCAGAACCCACCTGCCCACACCTGTGCGCCCCTCACCACCCTGGGCCCGGAATGCAGATGGGAGCCTCTACTGGGTCTCCCCACCTCGGCCCTCGCCCCAGCATCGGCCCCCCACACACAGCCCCCAAAGAGACTGCAGTTAGGTCTGATCCTATCAGTGTAACTCAAATCCACCTTCCAGTGGCCCCTCATTTCACTCCAAGTGAGTAAAAGATGATCCCCACCCTCCCCGGTGATCCCACTTCCTAGCAATCACTCTCCCCTCCGGGCTCCCCTCCAGCCCCTGGCCTCCTCACCTTTGTTCTACCCTGGGGCAAACAGTCACCCCAGGGCCTTTGCACTTGCTCTTCCTTGAGCCTGGCATGGTTTTCCCCAGAAGAATCTCCCTCCCCCACCTATTGAGAGGGGCTTCCCTGGCTATCTGCTATGGGAGACCACTTTCCCACCCCTGCCCTGACCCCCTCCCACTGTTTGGGTCTCCTGCTTGTCACCCAGACAGTGCTGAGGGCTGCACGCAGATGGCCTGGTTCACTGCTGGTACCAAAGACTGCTGGGCATACAGGAGGAGCTGAATGAGAGCATGAATCAGGCAGCAGTGTGAAGACAGGCAACAGCAGGCAGAGGCCCCCAAACTTGGTGACCCATCCTCAGCCCTCTCCTTCCCAGAGGCCCCTTGGCCTGTGTGGTCCCCACTGAAAACCCACCAACTGGCAGAATATCAAGAGGGGTTTGTCTTCTGGGGGAAAAAAAATTGTACTCAACTATTTAAATGAAAGAAAAGAAACAATGAACTTGAACAACAGGACTCCCCTGGTGATCCAGCGGTTAACAATGCACCTGCCAATGCAGGGGACACAGGTTCGGTCCAGGATGATTCCACAAGCCACAAAGCAACTAAGCCCACATGCCACAGCTGCTGAAGCCTGTTCGCCTAGAGCTCGTGCTCGATATCCAGAGAGGACACCACAGCAAGAAGCCCAAGCACTGCAACCCAAAAAAGAAAAAACCCACAAAGCAACAGACACCTGCAGGGAAGTAGGTGTCCAAGCTTCCAGGAAAGGGGCATTGGACCCTGATGATGAAAAAGATCTGGTTCTGACCCAGCAATTCCACCCCTGGGAACAAACCCCCTAGGAAAGCAGAGGTGCAGACAAAGGTTTTTCTCCAAGAGGAATCATCACATTACTTACAACAGCAAAAGGAAGGAAGGAAAATTATGGAAAAGAAGGCAAATTCAAATGCCTGACAATTGAGGGTTGGGTAAACTGAAGGCTGGGGCCTCCACCAGGCAGAAAACTGCATAGTTCCAAAAAATGTTTTAAGAATGCACAGTGTTGAAAATGTTTAATAAAGAATAGACTTAGAGGAAAAGAAGGCTGAGCGCCGAAGAACTGATGCTTTCAAACTGGGGTGCTGGAGAAGACTTGAGAGTGCTTAAGAGTCCCTTGGACTGCAAGGAGGTCAAACCAGTCCATCCTAAAGGAGATCAACTCTGAATATTCACTGGAAGGACTAATGCTGAAGCTGAAGGTCCAATACCTCAGCCACCTGATGCAAAGAGCTGACTCACTGGAAAAGACCCTGATGCTGGGAAAGATTGAAGGCAGGAGAAGGGGACAACAGAGGATGAGATGGTTGGATGGCGTCACCGACTCAGTGGACATGAGTCTGAGCAAACTGCAGGAGATAGTGAAGGACAGGGAAGCCTGGCGGGCTGCCGTCCATGGGATCGGACAAAGAATCTGACACAACGTAGCGACTGAACAACAAAGTGGAAAAGGCAGGTAACAAAAGTTGCTTACAAAATGATCTTAATTTTAGAAACTTGTGCAAGTGTAGAAAAAGTTCTAGAGGAAATACAGCTGAATACTCTGCACTGCTCTTATGACCTCCCCCGAGCTGTGCGCCACCCCCACCCCCGCGAGTGTTCTGGCTGGAGTGCAGGCTGGCAAGGCTGCACCTGACCCTTTGGCGCTTTACATACTTCGTGGAACACTGTGATTTCTATGTTGAACGTTATTGGGTTTGTGCCATCCCAGAATTCACTGAAGGCACTCCATTCCTTCTGAGGATGACCACCTCCCTACACACACACCTACATCCTAGAAGTGACTGCTCCTCCATCCAGAGCTGGGCAGGACCAGCCCAGTCCACCCCATCTCCTGGGATACAGGCTTTGCTTCTGCAAAAAGCATGAGCCAGTCAGCCAACTAATGAGTGAATCACAGCATCTTCACCAGAGCTACCAGGAGAGAGGTGGCCTCTTCTGTGTGTCTGCTGGCTGCAGTCCATGGGCCCGTGGGCTTGGGAGGAAGTATCAGTGACCCCCATTAGGCAAGTGGACCCACCCTACATGAAGCCAGTGGAAAGCAGTGAAGCTATGAGAGGGAGGGACAGGGAAGAGGCAAAAAAGAACTCCTCATGACTTGGCTTGAGCACCTGGATCCAGCCGTACCTGAAACATTCCTTCATTACTGACACATTGTAATTCCACAAGCCAAACCCCCCCCCCAATTTTTCTAAGCCAGTGAGTCTTAGAACTGCAACACATCCTGCTAATTCACCACGGACAGAACAAGGAGTTTCACCACTAAGAAACCCATAAGCTGGTTGCATGACAAAGTGGCTACATAACACCACTGCCCTGTATGTTTAAAAATGGTAAAGGCGGGGCTTCCCTGGTGGCTCAGTGGTAAAGAATCTGCCTGCCAATGCAGGAGACATGGGTTCCATTCCTGATCCAGAAGATCCCACAATGCCCCGTACAACTACAGAGCCTGAAGCCGTAACTACTGAAGCCCAAGCGCCCTAGGACCCGTGCTCCGCAACGAGAAGCCCCTGCCATGAGGAGGCCACGCCCCGCAACCAGAGAGCAGGCCCCGCTTGCTGTAACTAGAGAAAAACTCATGCAATGAAAACCCAGCACAGACCCCCACCCCCAAAAAGTTAAAGTGGTAAAGTTTACGATAAGTGTATTTTACCACAATTTAAAAAAATTAATTCACAAAGGGAAAAAAGTGAATTAGAAATAAGCCATATTCTAGAGATTCTGAAACTTTAAAAATCCCACTTAAAAAACAATTTTTTTTTATAGGAAGGGAAAAAGCAGGAGTTTCTCGGTGGCCTAGTGGTTAGGATTGTGTGCTCTGGTAGGGGGTTAGGGTAACCCTAACCCTAACCCAGTGAGCCTGGTGGCGCAGCCAAAAATAAACAACAAAAAATAGGCCAAGGGGGGAAAGCAGCCCCCAGAAGCCTCACCTGCCGCCTCCTGGCTCCTCTTCTCCAGCTCCAGCTCGGCGATCTCGCTCAGCAAGGTGATGCCGTGCAGGAAGCTCTGCTCCAGAACGAGGCTCTGCGCGGCCTCCAGCGTCTCCAGAGCCGGAGCTCCGGTGCCCGGGGAGGGCAGGGGCCGGGCCTGGGGCAGCTCTGCAGCCGCCGCCAGGGCGTTCATGCCGGCCAGCGGGTCCTCCAGGCTGGGCGGGAACTCCTCAGAACCTGCCTCCTCCAGGAAGCAGGCGCCGCCAGGCACCGGGCCAGCCTCGAGGGCCTCCAGGCTTGGGCACTCGCCCTCCCCAACGGGCATGTCACAGTCCGGCAGTTCCAGGCTGGGTTGGGGCTCAACTGGGGCCGCCTGGGCCAGGTCCTCCTCGCCGGGCACCACCTCTGCCAAGGGCACGGCTATGGGCACGTCCACGGGCACCTCCACCGGCTCCTCCTTGGCCGCCACCAGTGGCTCTGGAGTCAGTCGCGGCCCCAGGTCCGGGGCGGCCGCACAGGACTCTGTCCGGCCGGGTGAATCGACTCGCGCCTCGGCCCCCGCAGCAAAGTCCGGGCACCCGGGGGGCTCCTCGGGCCCCTGGCCACCGGCACTCAGCGCCTGGGCCTCCAGCAGGCCGCCCGCTGGGCTCGGGGCCGCCAGGGCATCCTCGGGGGGCAGCGTCAGCGGGGACCCCAAAGAGGCCAGCTGGGCGGGTTCTTCGTCCATGTCCTCCACCTCCGCCTTCACCTCCCGCTCCACCAGCGGCTCTTCATCCGGGATCTCGTGCAGCGGCTCTGGGACCTTGGACGGGGACAGGCGCAGGGGCTTGTCCTCAGGGGAGAGCGCCAGGCGCTCGGGCCCATCGGCTGGGAGCGGCACATCGGGGGCCAGGCCGTCGGCGTCGGCAGCCGCCGTAGGCTGCAGCAGGAACGGGTAGGGCCTCCCATAGTGCGGCGGCAGGGCTTGAAACGGGTACCGGGCTGGGATATCTGCAGAGGACACGCGGGTCAGTGGGGGCCCCCTCCAGCCCCGTGTCCCCATCAACAACCCTCCCACCTGCCTCCCTCTCTCTTTGGCCAGCCTGCAGGGCTGAAGGCCCTTCCCGATGGCACCTGATGAACCCCAGGACCTCTCTGCACATCTGGGTCCCAGAGAGAAAAAAATCGGCCACCCTGCAGTCCCCAAGGGTCTTCGGGTCTCAAAGGCAGAACCCATCCACGGCTCTGTCTCTGGTGCCCGCAAACTGGGCATCCGGCACAAAGCTGGACCAGAAGGATCTGGTGATAAGACCTACACAGGGGGCTTCCCTGGCGACTCAGTGGTAAAGAAACCACCTGCCAAAGCAGGAGACATGGGTTCGATCCCTAGTCCGGGAAGATCCCACATGACACAGAGCAACTAAGTCCATGGACCACAACTACCGACCCCGCACTCCAGGGCAGGGGAGCCGGAACAACCGAGGCCCACGCGCCCTAGGGTCCGAGCTCCACAACAAGAGAAGCCACCGCAACGAGAAACACATGCACGGCACAGAGGAACCCCTGCTCCCCGCAACTAGGGCAAAGCCCCGCGCAGCACAGCCAAAATAAAGTTATGAAGAAGAAAAAAGACCCGAAACGGTCCCCACCCAGCCCAGCGGACTCTGTCCTCCGTCCCGTAAGAACCCACCAGCCCCACCTCTTTTTCAGCAGAGTTGGGGACATTCAAGTTGTTAAAAAACTGACTAACACTGTGCTGCCGCCCACTTTGTTACCTCTAACCTCCCCCCGCCACAAAGTATAATCTCCCAGAGAGCAGGGTGGTGTGCAGCTGACTCTCTGCAGCATCAGGCCCCATGGGGGGGGGGGGGGGGGGGGGGGGGCGAGAGGAGAAAGCAGAAACAGGAACCAAAGAGGGGAGACAGATGCATGGAGCACCCCCACCCCGCACAGCAGCCTGGCCTGTGCTCCACACTTGACTCAACTGTCAGCAAGACATCGGCTCTCCCCAGAGAGCAGCACGTGCGGCCCAAGACCACATAGCATCCCAGAGGCCGAAGCCTGAATTCTGGAATTCGCGCTCACGTCCTTTCACAGGCCGAGGCCACCCACTGTGTGTCCCCATGGACACGGGACACGGAAGAGGGTGCATGGGTGCATGCATGCCACACATGGGGCAGGGGCACGACCCAGAAGGTACTGTCATCATCAGTGTGACAACGCAGCAACTGTGAGCCAGGCATCATGGCGCCGAATACCTTACGGGCATTGCCTGTTCAATGCTCAGAGCAAGGCCTCCTGAACTCAGGACCTACTTCTAACATTACACCCATTTCCCCTGACCGACAACTGAGGGAAGACTTGAGAGACGATGGCTGACAGCTCGCTCCAGAGCTTGACAGCAGGCCCCGCACTGGTTTGGCCAGAACACCAGAAGGAGCTTCCTGGCTGAGCCAATGTGGCAGGCGCTCAACAGGGAGAGGAGGGCTGAACCAGCTGAACCGATGAGTGAGTGACACACGGGACACCCTCCTCCCAAGCTCCTACCTGAGAACAAGGCCTGGAAGGGGCTGGGGGCTTCCTTCTCCAGCTCTAAGTCCTTCTTCTCCACGACGTTCTCGGGGGCCTCCTCCTTGCGGGCGATCCCCGGGGTGGGCGGCGGGGAGGCGGGCGGCGGGCTGCTGGGGTGGGAGCTGGGCGTGGCAGGGTACGCGTAGGCGGGCGGCTTGGACACGTCCTCCAGCTTCTGAATGACCTTGGCCTTCAGGGCAGCCACGGGGGACGCGTGGGGAGAAGGCGGCGGGCTCATGGCCTTGCCGTAGGCGCCCGTGGGGCCGGTGCTCAGGCCAGGGGGCTTCCGCGGCAGCAGCCCCGGGCCTGCGGCGGCCAGGCCGGCCTTGCCCGCGGCCTCCAGGCTGCGCTTGCTCACCTTCTCCTCCATCTCCACCCGCTGCTCCTGGGCCTTCAGCCGCTCCTGCTGTGGAGGGGGCCGACAGGCAGGGTCAGCGCAGCAGGACCCATCACCCAGCACCAGCCCCAGGCTCCCCCGGCCCACGGAGAACTCAGGCGGGGTTGGGGGCTGCAGGACCCTGCCAGAGACGGACATTCCGTCCCGGCTCGTGTAACAAGCACAGCATTCCTTGTAGAATTCCAGCAGACGGGGCTGGGGAACCTCTGGTCTAGACCCGGATCCCTGCCCCAGGACCCCCAGAGACAGAGCGCAGGGGGCCAGGCAGAGGTGGGAGGCTCCTGAAGACGCAGGACTGTCCCACCCCAGCTCCACCACGGGACAAGGACAGCTGCCTGCACAGAGGGTTCACTACCTGAGGACCCTCCCCTGCTTTATGACAGCGCGCTCTCAAACACCACCATGGTGAGCCTTCCCAGGCCGAGAGGAAACGGTTCAAGAGCAGCCTGGGCCTGGCGGGCTATCCGCACACAAATAAGCCGTGTAGAGGGCTCCAAGTCCCACCCTCACCGCTGCGAAGTCTCAATAAAGAATTCGATGACACAGAAATTAACAGCCCCTCCATTTCCACAGGAGGAAACCTGGAGCCCGGAGAGGTGAATTCACTCCCCCAAAGGCACTCAGCTAGGCGTGGCAGAACTAAAGGTTCAAAACCAGGGCCCCATGCGCTGAATGTCATCTCTGTTGAGTCCTTCAGAGCGACTGCTGCACGAAAAAAGGAGGACGCGGCCGGGCAGAGAACAGGTGTCCAGGAACACCTTCAAGAAGGCAGGAGGGCTGTGGGCTTTAGGGAGTCACTACACAGGGGGACACCAAGTGCCACCCACCTCATGGGACCAGGCAATGTGGGTGGCGGCCAGCCCTGGCCCGAGAGGGGAGCCCAGGCCATCAAGCACCCAGCTGGGCCAGGCTGGGCTCAGGAAACAGCAGGAGCCCACTGGGATCCCTTCAGCTCCCAGGCAAACACCTCCCGTCCACAGGTTTGCCTCTCCTGCCTCGGTTTCCCCGTGGCTCCCTGCACCCCCCACGCCCCCACCGGGCTCTGTCCACCTCTCGGGCTTGCTCACCCTGTCTGCTCTGCCCAGAGGGCTCCTCCACAACTGACTTCTTCAGGTCTCTGGGCAGACGTCACCACCTCCAGAGGGCCCTCCCTGACTACCAGCCTCTCACTCCTCCCTCCCAGTCCAGAACTGGATTTTCTCCCAGCTGACCCCTCTGCCTCGCCATCAGTGGGCGCAGACTCCGGGAAGGGTCTCCACGGCCCCCACAGCCCTCCTGCGACCATGCCCCCACCCCAACTCACCACCAGCTGGGCGCTCCTCTGCAGTTCCAGGGCCTGGGCCGCCTGCTGCTGCAGGTAGAGGAATTCCTGCTGCCGCAGGAAGTGCTGCTGCGAGAAGAGCTGCAGCTGCTGGGCGTGGTGCAGGGAGGTGCGGCCCGGCGGGTACAGGGCGGGCCACAGCGGCGGCACCGCGGCGCGCTCCATCAGCTCCGCTGCGGGCGAGAGGACCCTGAGGCTGCACCCAGCACCCAGCACCCAGCACCTGCCACCCCACTCCACAGACGGGTAAGCCGAGGCCCAGAGAGGGACCACACGCTCACACAGCGGCAGAACGGGCTCAGCTGGGCCTCCAGGGGCTTCCTGGGGGCCAGGAAGCCGGGCCCCCTCCTCCTGAGTCACACCCCAGGCCCCGGAGCCCACACGGGGGTCCCAGAGGCCACACAGTGGGAGTGGCCGACATGGCGACTCCACACCTTCCCTCGCGACACCCAGCGTTCTGCAAACTGGACTGCTGAGGGCTGGGGCCCCGCGCAGCCCCGCCGCGGCTCTCCACACAGGCTTTCTGGGTAGGAACTCATCAGAACAGGGACCCCTGCGGCTCTGTGACACCCCCTCCCCACCACAGGAGGCCCATGGTGTTTGGGACAGCCTCACTGTATGAGGCCATCACAGCCCCTGCCCCCAACCACAGACCACCACTTACCAAAGTGAGGCAGGTGGTCGCTGGGAATGACCACCAGCTGGCCCGACTGGGGGTCCCTGACGAACTGGTAGGCTGAAGGCAGGGAGCCCCCCAGGCCAGGTGGAAAGGCAGGCGCCATGCCCTGGTGCAGAGAAGGGGGGCCCAAGCCTAGGAGAGACCCAGGACCAAGTCAGAGCCAGGGGCCAATCCCCACGCCCCCTCCCTTCCTGGGCGTCCATGGAGGAAGCCGAGGGTAAGGGCTGGCTGGCTGTGAACCCTCCCCCGTCGCCCCTTCTGCCCACTGTCCACCAACAGGCTTGGCAGAGGAAGCCCGTGAGGCTGGCGCCACTAATAATGACCCTGCTTGGGCTTCCCTTGGTGGCTCAGCTGGTAAACAATCTGCCTGCAATGCAGGAGACCTGGGTTCGATCCCTGGGTTGGAAAGATCCCCTAGAGAAGGGAAGGGACAGCCACTCCAGTATTTTTGCCTGGGAAATCCCATGGACAGAGGAGCCTGGTGGGCTACAGTCCACAGGGTTGCATGGACAGAGGAGCGTGGTGGGCTACAGTCCACGGGGTTGCAAAGAGTCGGACGCGACTGGGTGACTAACCCTTTTTTGCTTCAGACAAGCGAGAGAGATGAACTACAGGGATGAGAGGAGGGGTCCCGCCCTGCACCTGCGCCCAGCACCTTGCTCTGACAGAAACACTCAGGCCTCCGCTATCCCCACCCCCGACTCACCGTAGGGGTGTCCAGTGAGCCACATGGACGTGCTACCTGAGCGGGGCAGCCAGGGGTGAGTGGCCAGGTGGGCGGCAGGGTCGGCGGACCAGCGACCAGAGCCCGCCAGTGCCGGGCCCCCGGTCACCATGAGGTTGGGGTTCAGGCCATTAGCAGCACAGCTGGTGGGGTGCAGGCGGGCCAGGTCGGCCAGCTCCTTGCTTTCTCTGGAAGGGGAGCGGAGAAGCTCCAGTGGCGCAATCGGTTAGCACGCGGTACTTATATGGAAGGGGAGCGGAGGCATCTGTGAATCTGGGACAGCCCCGGGGCAAGGGGGAGAGCAAAGGGGGCACCCCAAGGGACCAGTGGCCACCAGGCCACTGCTCGGTACCCCGGGGCAGAGGAGCCGGCTGGGGCTCAACAGGGGGCCCCCACATGCGAAGGACCACCCCACGCCCACACGGGGCCCCCCAGGCCTCACCTGAGCAGCTTCTCCTGGTCTCGGTCCAGCCGCGCCCCCAGCAGCCTCTCCTCCCGGTGCCTGGCCCGGTCATCACCACAGTCCTCATCGGCTCGGCCATGCCCTGGGCAGGCGGGAGGGGAGGAAGTGAGCCCCACTCAGGGCCCCAAACAAGCCCTCAGCCTCTGAGCGGGTCCGTCACCCTGGCCAGACATCCTCTGTGCCCAGAAACAGCCCTCCACCGCCCTCAAAGAGCCCATCTGTAACTCTCCCAGGTAACCGGGAAGCTGCAGGAAAAGGTCGTAAAACGGATGGCGCCGTAACCCAGGATGAACTGAGCAGCACTCGGGGACAGGGTTTCCTCCTTTAGCACCGGAAAGGCAGGTGCTGGGGGCGGGTCAAGACGGAGGGAAAACCACAACCCAAAGAAGCGGTCGCCATGCAGAGGCGCAGTCAAGCCCGGGTCACAGGGAGCCAGCTGCCACCCGGAGGCCCCACCATGGTTCCGGCGGTTGCACATGTGTGGCTGATGTCTTCAAAATCAAGACAGAAAACTGAAACCGGAGGACCCTATGCACGTGGGGTGGGGGGGCAACTGGAGGGTGTGGGGCTGCCCCCCGGCTGGCCCATCCCAGCCCTGGTGCCCAGGAGGCACCCCCCCACACCCCCCACAGCTGGTCCTGCTGCACCTCCCCTGGGCTCCCCGCCCCTCCCAAAGCAGAGAGGGCGGGTCCCCAAGCCCTGACCCATTCCACAGGAGCTCAGCCCTCCTCATTCGCCACCTTCCCCAGCCCCTCTTCCCCAGGTGTCTTCTACACCGTGAATCAAAATTCAGAGTGTGCACAGTTGCGGAGGCAGGCCAGGGCCCAGGAGGCGGGTACGGCCACCAGTGGCAGAGACCACTCAGCCGGCAGCCAAGACTTTTCTCAAAAGAGAAACCAAGGACTTTGCTGGTGGTCCAGAGGTTAAGAACCCACCTGCCAATGCGGGGGACATGGGTTTGAGCCCTGGGCCGGGCAGATCCCACATGCCACCGGGCAGCGAAGCCCTTATGCTCCAGAGCCTGGGAGCCAGCCCTAACTACCACGCCCACATGCGCACTAGAGTCCGTGCTGCAATGAGAGGCGATAACAATGCGAAGTCAGTGCACTGCAACTAGAGAGAAGCCCCAGCTAGTCACAACTCGAGGAAGTCCACGGGCAACCAAAAATAAAGAGAAACCTGCTGAGGCTGGACTAATTCCTTCCCTAGGATCAGCCACCTTGGGGCCAGTGTCCACCCACCTGAGGCTCCAGAGATGTGCTCGGGGAGGAAGCCGCCCCCAGGACCTCCAGCACATGGACCTTGTCAGTTACTACTCTGCTGCAGACCAGTGTCCCGGCCCCCTGTCCGGGGTCCACCAGCAGGCCCCCCACCCCCACACGGCCCCCGGGGGCAGGGATCCAACCTGGAATGCTGGCGTCGGCCTCTCCCCTCATTTCTTCCCTCCTGCACCCCCAACACCAGGAACTCCCAAAGACCTTCTGAGAACTGTTCCCCAGGAGAGGTTCTGGGAGGCAGGCAGCTTCTCCTTTCCTTTCAGGAAGGCAGGAGCCCACCGCCGGGAACAGGAGACGAGCGGGCAGGGAGGGACAGCCACAAGCCCATATGCCCGATGGACCAAGCAGGTCGGGGAAGGGATACCCCTCAAAAGACAGCTGGAGATGGGCTGGGGGCCACCAGGGGCAGGCCCAGGAGTTCCAGAAGCCCCTGGGGCAACAAGGAAGCAGCATCCGCGGTTAAGCAGAGAAGAACCAGCGAGCTGGGGCACCAGATGGGCGGGGTGAGAATGGGTGAAGTCTTCCCCACCTGCCCCCATGGGTCACGAAGCCAAGTCCCAGGCTGCCCGCCACCTCACTGCATACAGGTGCAGAGCAGACCCTCTGTGTGTGCCAGCGCCCCGTCCCCGCGACTGTGCCTGGCTCGTAGCAGGAGGCCAGGAGGCAGAGGGGACAGGTGGGCAGGGGGAGAGCAGGTGAGACCCAGCCAGGGTGTCCAGGCCACCAGAGTCAGTGTGGTTCCCAAGTCAAAGGGGACCCCCGCGCCCCCCCCCCCCCCCCCCCCCCCACCAAGGGCTGGAAGGGACCCTGCTCGTGGGCCCCACCCTGGGAATGAGGCCCTAAAGGGCGGCCACACTTCTGGGCAGGGCCACTCAGGGTCCTGCAGCTGGACTGAGAAACCAGAGCCACAGCTTCCCCAGGGGAGGGCCGCCCAGGCCCACAGAAACCCCCAGGGCCCTCCATGCACGGGGCCACGCTGCAGTGGGGGACAGGCTTTGGCAAAGAGCTGGTGATCCCAGAAGGGTCACAAGCCTGGAGTGTGGCCTGTCCCCAAGAGCTCAGTCAGTCCTCAGGCCTGACACCTCTCCACCACCCTGCTTGTCACTGCACAGGCCTCAAGGGCTTCCCACTGCAGGCAGCACCAGAAACCTGCAGGCAGGCCAGCCCAGCTTGGAGAAGCCACCACCTGCAGGGTCCGTCAGGCCAGAGCCCCAGACTGCTCCTTCCACATTCAGCTGGTGTCCAAACAAATGTGACACGCCCTCCACCATGGCGGCCCAGCGGCCCAGGCACCACCCTGACCTCCTGCGTCAACCTGTTCCCTCTAACCCCTGCTCACCCCGTCCCTCCTACTCCAGGCTGCCCAGCTGTCCCGTCACCCGTGCATCCCCAGCCACACTCAGGGCCACAGACACCGTTCCCTCTGCCTGGAGTGCGCATGCCCGTCCCCTGTACTCCTCAGTCTCCCCAGTAAGCCCTCAGCGCATATGCTGCCTCCTCCAGGAAGCCCTCCCAGACCACCGCTCCTCTATCACGCTCCCTTATTTGTCTCCCTCACTGCACTGAGCGCATCACACAGCCACACTGCCTGGTGGTTATTCTTCGTCTCTGGCTTGAGCAGTCCCACTCTGAGGTGTCTACCTCTGCCCTAACGCGAGTCCTGACACAGGAGGCAGCTCAGCATACAGATGGGGAGTGAATGAAGGAATTCACGAGAACACCTAGAGGGCAATGCAGAGAGCAAGCAGCAGGTGCACACTCCCGGGGCAGGAGTGTGCCTGCCTCATCCAGGAGAGAATACCAAAGAAGAAAGCACACAGGGGAAGGGGGGGGGGAGACTGCACTCAGGGCCTTGCGGGCTGTGGAAGGGAACGTGCTTGAGATTCTGTCCAAGGTGCAAGGAGAAGCCAAAGGAAGTGCTGAGCAGGGATGAGACATGATCCGACTAAGCCTTTGAAAACCGCCTGGGAACAAGCAAACCAAGAAGGCCCATAGCTTGACTCTGCTGAGCTCCAGGTTGGCGGGGGGCCAGTTCCTCCAGGAGGCAAGTGTGTGGGGTGGAGGGGAGCCAAGCCCAAGGTCCCACACACACACAGAAGACCCGTCCTCCCCAGCCCTCGAGGCATGAGCTCTGGTGATTTTCAAGTCACCCCTGTGCCCAGCAGGGTCCGAGAGTCGCTCCATGCACACATTCATCCGGTGGTCATCAAGCGGGATGGGGGTTCCAGCCCTCACCCCAGCCGCCCCAGATGAGGAAACCGAGGCACAGGCAGGCAGAGGAGCTGCCCAGGTCACACTCCTGACCGCCGAGGAGGCGCTAGGCTGGCATCGGGGTCTGACTGAGTTGTCCTGCCCGCCTGCCCCGGGGTGCACGGCCCCCAAGCAGAGAGCCCGCACAGGGTGAGCACCCGGGAGACGGCAGCCCTTCAGCCGCTGCCTGTCTGCAGCCCCACCCCGGAGCCCATGTCCCCAGCAGTGACAGCTTCTCTGAGGGTCACAGCCTCTAATCCCAGCCATTACTGCCCAGGCTGAGGCCTGGTTCCCATGGCAACCTCCTCCTGGACTCCCGCCTGCGCCTCTCCAAGGCTGCGGCTGACGACGTGCTTGTTCGAGTCTAGGGTCAACAGCCAGCACGACCCCGGCTCTGCCAGGCGATATGGACAGTGGGGCAGGGCTCGGGGGGCACCATCACAGCCCCCCAGATCCGGTCCCCAGTTTGACGCCACACAGAGTTGACAACGGGCAAGGGGGAGAGGCAGGAGGCACAGCCCTGGGCTTCGGGTTCAAGCTCAGCCCGCCTGTTCTAGCCCGAGCGACCCAGGGCGCGCCACTCCAGCTCCACAGGCCCTGCTCTCCCGTCTGGAAGCTGAGGGATGAACAGATCCTCCGCCGGGGGCTGTGGGAGGAGACGTTGGCCGGGGCTACACAGGGCTGCCTGCACCCGCCCCCGGCTAAATGGCAGGGACGGTGCTCGTCTGCTGGCCTCTCGAGCGCCGGCAGTGCCGTCCCGGGCTCACAGGCGTACACGATGCCGCTCTTCAGCCATCTCAGGGTCCGAGATCTCTGAAGCCAGACCAGACCCTGAGGGAGCCCCCTTGGGACATTTCTCAAAAAGGATCTCAGGCTTAGGGCAGAAACTCTGAGCCCTGAAGACTCTGAATGTGAGCAGAGAACAGGCAGACCTGTGTATGAAGCACCTATTACGTGCCCATCAGCCAACCGGGCACCAGGGAACAAGGCAGCCCTCCTAGCGCCACGCAGTAAATGCAGACACCAGGGCTCAGAGGGCTAAGGCCTCTGGCTCAAGGCCGCATCGCTGCAAGAGGCAGAGCCTAGGCTTGAAACCACTGCCAGGGAAAGGGCTCACCCCACCAGGAGGAGCCGGGAGGCTGGGAGGGCCCAGCCGCACCAGGCTGACAACTGCCATTCAGTCAGGATGAGGCCAATGCCTCCCTCCCTCGAGGCCGTCCGGAGTAGGGGAAACCCACTGCTTAGGGGGACTTCTGTTTAAGGAAAGTTGGTGGCTCAGTCAGTAAACAAAAAATTGCCTGCAATGCAGGAGACCCTGGTTCCACCCATGGGTCGGGAAGATCCCCCGGAGAGAAGGGAACGGCCACCCACTCCAGTATTCCTGCCTGGAGAGTCCTATGGACAGAGGAGCCTGGTGGGCTGCAGTCCATGGGGCCACAAAGAATCAGACATGACGAGTGATCAACACTTTCACTTTGTTTCACGTCAAGGTTCCAATCACCCACTCTCCA
>CM035301.1:19107528-19122964 GCA_020226075.1 Hydropotes inermis
CTGGGTATCAGGAAGAGATCCCAGCCGGAGGGCCATTATCGCATCTCATGAGCATTCTCCTACAAAAAGGACCCCCAAAAGGTCTTTTCTCTCCCAGAAGGATCTACCTAGTAAGAGGGCTTGTCCACCACCCAGCCAGCCACCTCCATGTCAAGGGCTGACACCCAGATTTTTGACTGCAGACTAGGTCAGGCAAGGCCTCAGCGAGCTCCGAGGGTCTGAAGGCAGGCCTCTCTGGCTCCAGGCAGGGGTGCTCCACACAGAACCTCGGCTTCAGTCGGTCATTCAACAAAGGTTCCCTGAGCGTCACGGGCTCTGAGCCCAGCCGGCCGCGCCCACACCTCCACACGCTAACACACCGGGGCCAGCAGAGCGGGCCGGGGCCCGACCTGCAGGTGGGGCCTTTGGCTCAACGCTGGGCTCTCTCTCTCTCTCTCGGCTTCCCTGGTGGCTCAGATGGTAAAGCGTCTGCCCGCAATGCGGGAGACCTGAGTTCAATCCCTGGGTCAGGAACATCCCCTGGAGAAGGAAATCGCAACCCACTCCAGTACCCTTGTCTGGAAAATCCCATGGACAGGAGTCTGGTAGGTACAGTCCATGGGGTCACAAAGAGTCGGACACGACTGAGCGACTTCACTTTCACTTGGGCTCTCTCTGGGCAGCCCAAGCCCAGAGTTCCACCAACATGCTGTAAGTATCAACTATGTAAAATTCCAGGAAGGAATCCAACTGGGAAAATATGCAAGGGACAAAACTAAATGTAACCAATCAACCCCCTTCCGACAAGATATTCAACTTCACCAGTAATTAAAAGAAATGTACCATTACTCCCTACCCAGCTTAACGACATTTGTTTTTTTAATAAAACACAACTCTGAGTAGTCTAAAATGAAACAGACCGCAAACAAGTATATAAAATCTCTAACAACCTAAGAAGTCACAAAGGCATCCTTCGTGGAGACCACAGGGACGCTGGGGGGCCCTGACTTCCATCGGTCACAGTCACTCATTTCCCCACTTATCAGACATCTACTATGCGCCAGGCCCCACGCTAGTTATTGGGAACACAGAACTAGGTAAGTAAGGCACAGTTACCTCCCTCAAGGACTTAGAATTGAAAGCTTAAAGCTAATCTATTCGTCGGAATCTATTCTTAGAAAATGACTCAAAATATCAGGAAGGCGCAATGCACAAAAATATTCAGAGCCACTTCCTAAACACAAAAACATCAGAGGGAAAACTGAAATGCCACTAGGGAATGGCGAAGGTAGCTATGGTGAGTGCTCTGGAGGGAACAACAGAGGCCATTAAAACTGCTACGTATACAGAGTTTGCAAAAGCAAGAGCCTACCTACCTGGGCCGAAAAAAAAGCAGAACCCAGGATCACAGTGCACTGCGGATCAGATGGGAAAATGAATCTGGCAAAGACCTCTAGGTGTTCAGGGTTATGGAAACAAATATAACGGTCCCTTTATGTCCCTCTCCTTTCCTGCATTTACACATTCTTCTATGTGCATAACAGAAAAAGCAAGAAACCCTAAATAGCAGCCACAGTCCACAAGGGGGATAAGGGACACATACAACCGGGGCGGTGGGGAGAGAAGGGTGTAGGGGAGGGGTGGGCAGGGAGAGAGGAGCCCAGAGGTGGGGAGGTGACGGGAGTTACAGGTGCGGGCGTGGGGGTGGGACCCAGCACTCACCTTTGACGTTGCTCAGCGACAGGGACCGCTCCTGGTCCGCCAGCCCAGGTGCCAGCCGGCCACTGCCGCCACTGTCCTTCTGCCGGGCCACAGCCACCGCGATGCCCACAGGCGGGTGCCGCACTTCCGCCTCACCCTGGGCCCCGGAGCCCTCGCGCCCAAAGGCCTTGGCGCTCTCGGGCCTCTCCGGGTCCCGCTTCAGCTGTCGGCCGCCGGATGCTACAGGGCCCCCAGGGTGCGGGAGGCGCGTCTGGGCGCGGGGGGCAGCTGTGGGTGCCGGCTCGGGTTTCATGGTGCCCAGGCCGCCAAAGGGGCTCTTCTTGCCGCAGCCGCCTGGGCGCACGGCCACGGCCTCGCGGGCGAAGCTGCCGCTGTACTTGATGAGGCTCTGCATGGCGGAGGCCTCTCCGGGCCCGTGGGCCGCTGCATGGATGTCAGCACCCGGCCTGGCGCAGGTGGCGGCGGCGCGGGGCAGCGTGGCCCCGGGGTCCAGGTAGGCCTTCTTGGAGGCGGCAGCGGCGGCCTCCTCCTCGGCGCGGCTGGCGTGGTGGTGCTGCGCGGCCAGCACGGCCATCTGCGTGGTGGCAAAGTTGCCCAGCTCGAAAGGTTTCCACTTGTGTTCAGGGCCGGCCGGTGGGGGCGGCCGCCCGGGCTCCAGGCCGAAAAGCTTGGCGGCCTGCTGGGAGGCGGTGGCGGCGGCGGGGCCGCGCAGGGCGCGCTCACAGGGCCGCGGCTCGGCCTCGGGTTTGAGCAGCTCCTTGGCGGGGAGGTAGGCCCGGGAGTCCGGGGAGGCGCGCGCGGCCCGCGTCGGTGGGGCCTCGGCGGGCGGCGGCCGCTTGAGCGAGCGGATCACGGAGCTCTTCTCGCGGAGGCTCTCGGGCCGGTCCGGGGGTGGCCGGGGAGACCCTGGCGGGCCCTGCAGGACCCCGGGCCGGCCCACCTCGCGCTCCCGGGCCCGGGCGTCGCGCGCCTGCGACGCGATCTGAATGGGCCCTGGGCGCTCGTCGAAGGCCTCCACAGAAGGCACGAAGGTGGGTGCCACGACGCGGTGCTCGCGGCCCGGCTCGCGCGCGGCCGCCGCGGGGAAGATGGTGTAGACGCCAGTGGGGGCGGGCTGCGGCGCGGCGAAGGCCCCGGAGGCGGCGGGGGGCGCAGGCGGACCCTTGCTTGGCGGCGGTGGCGGCGGCGGCGGCGGCGGGAGAGGCGAGGGGCATGGGCAGGGCCCGGGCAGCAGGGCCTCTGCGCGCCGCAGCCGCGCGCTCTCGTCCGGGCGCGCAATGTCCTTGGTGCCGCGAGCCCCCTCGGCCACCAGTGCGGGGAGCCCCACGTCCCCGCTGCCGTTGCAGAGGCTCAGCGGCAGTGGCGGCGGCGGGTTTTTGCCCTTGGACTCGGCGGCGGCCGTACCCGGCGCCCGCGGGGGCCCCGGATCGGCCAGGAAGGGGGACAGGCGTTCGAGGAGGCGCGGGGGCCCACGGTCCTGGCGGCCTTCCGCCCTTGCCTCTTGGGTCAGGTCCACCACGCCGCGTGGCCCCGCCGCCTCTTCGCGGGCCCGCAGGTCCTTCTTGCCAAACAGTGGGGGCGGCTCCCCGCTTCGGCCCGACCGCTCCTTGGCCGGACCTTCCCGAGAAGAGCCTTTGGTCGAGGCGCCCGAGGAGTGGCCGCCGGAGGTTCTGGAGGAGGGCGTGTGAGAGTGCAGGGCGCCCGGAGCCCCCGGGGCGGGCAGGTAGAAGCCGTCTGCAAAGAAAGAGCGCAGACATGAGCCAATGCCCCCACTGCCTGGTCCAGAGCCAAGGGAGGCCTGAAGGACTCCGGGCCCTGGACTCCGGGGCTCGGAGGAGGACCACACACTGCTTGCAGTGTGGCTCAGGATGGGGCAGCTCTGGAAATGGATGAAAAACAAGCTGAAACCTCATCTCGGCCCCCTACTCATCTTTCTGAGCCTCAGTTTCCTCATCTGTGAAAGGGTGAGAGGCCAGAATTAAGAGCTGCCCAGAGAGCCCAATAGGATTAGATGAGCACCCAAAAGCTAGTAGGTTCCAGAAGGCTATGAGTGGGCCCAGGAGACTGTGGGGGCCTCTCGGGGCTGGAGTCTTGGGAAACACAGCCAGGGTGGTGGTCTGGAGTGCTGGGGTAGTGGTTCCCCCCAACCCATTCCACAGCCCACCCCCAAGTTTCCCCGCCACTCCTGCCCTCTGACCTTTCTGGGTATCGAAAATGCTGGGCTGGCCCAGCTGGCTGAGGAGGGGGCTCCCGCTGCTGGGGGGCTCCAGGTGGTTCAGATGGAGGTAGGATGGGTACAGCCCACTGGGCAGATGGGAGAAGCCTGCAAGAGAGAGAAGACGCCCCTGAGACCCCTGTGCCTCCCTCCAGGGGACTCCTTCCATCCTCTCTGCTGCTCTTGGCTGTCAGGCCCCACCCTCTGGTGCTGGAAGCCCTGAGGTTTAGAACCAGCTCCCCACAGCAAGGACTGCCCCCTCCCAGTCCTGGAATGCCAGGCCTCCTTGCAGTCCCAGGCAGCCCCTGGGACTCCTGAATCCCCCCAGAAAGGGAATCAAATTGGCTCCAGGGGAGGGCAATGATGATGATGATGATGATGCAGGTGGCAGTTCTCATCAGAGACCAAGCCCTTTCAACTGCTTTGCCTTTGTTCAATTCCCATTCACATTTCAGAGAAGGGGAAAAAATAAAAGACTTCTGTGAAGCAGATACTCTTAATATCCTCATTTTACAGATGAGAAAACTGAGGCTCAGAATGGCCCACTTGCCCAAGGTCCCCTTTCCCCCACCCCCTTGAGCAGAGGAGCCTGCCTTTGAACTGAGGTCACCAGGACTCTTAACTTCAGCCCAACATGGACCTTGTTTGAAAGGTGTACTGGTTAAACTTCTCTGCTGTGTAACCCCAGCAGGTCGCTAGCATTCTCTGACCTTCAGCCTACCCAGCACAATCTCCAGCTGCTGGGACTCCCAGGCAGGTGTTGCTAAGAAGGAATTCTTCCTGCCGGGGGTCCTCCTAACCTCTCAAGCCCCCTCCACTCCCACCCATGATGCCCAGAACCAGGGCTGTAAGTTACAGGGCACAGAAGACAGAAAGGAGTGGCCACAGAAAAAGAAACGAGGCCTAAAAGGGTACACAAGAAAAGGAGGCCCAGCAGGCAAGCAGGTAGGCAAGTGCTGGGGTCCTGGGGGTGGGCCCAGCCTCTCTGCCTGGGCTGTGGGTGATACAGGACCCCGGGCCCACTGGCCACCCCTGAGGGCTTGGGTCTCCTATGCCCCCTTGTTGTGCCCTCTGAGGCCAGGGAGGCAAGACTATCCCCGGTCACACTGGGCCCGCCTCTCCTCCCGCAGCCCCACCGGCAAGGACACTGACGCATCACTAAACAATGAGGGACATGATACAGGTCATTTCATCACTGAAACAGCACTTAGTCCTGCCGCTTTTGCATCTGTAAAATGGGCATAACGGTCCCTCCCTCACAGCTTGTTCTGAGGATAAAGAGTTCAAGTGTGCCGTGCTCCGTTCATAGGAAGCACACTGCGTGTTCGACAGCGTTACTATGGTTACTGGTATTTGTTGGCAAAGGAGAAAAGTGAGTCAGGGAATGCAGTGCTCAGTCACTTCAGTTGTATCCGACTCTTTTCAAACCTCTGGACTGTATGTAGCCCGCCAGGCTCCTGTCCAGAAGATTCTCCAGGCAAGAATACTGGAGTGGGTTGCCATGCCCTCCTCCAAGGGATCTTCCCGACCCAGGTATCAAACCTGCATCTCTTATGTCGCCTGCGTTGGCAGGTGGGTTCTTTATACCCCTAGCACCATTTGGGAAGCCCCAGGGAAAGCAGGGGGCAAGCAGATAGCACAAGGCACCAGAGGTAGCCCCCACCTCACCTTCACCCCCACTGCCCCAGGGCTGGTGGAGACAGGAAGATCAGATGGGACCCCAGCCCAGAAGGACTGCCCAGTATCCCAGACCTAGAGGCAGATGAGATGGCCCCTCTGTGTCAGGACAGTGACAGAAGCACTCAGTGACAAGGCACAGAGGAGGAAGTGTGGAGACAGTGGGCGGCGAAAGGCCCAGGAAAGCCTGAACCTGCAGCAGCTGCTCCTAAGACCCCGATCTTCCAGGAGCCGGGAGCACACCCCAGGGTGCCCAGGAGGCACCAGGAGCCACTGAGCACCCAGCATGTAAAATCCACCCAAGCACCAGGGCAGGGAGGAACGCAGCGTCCCCCAGGCCCATCCCTTCAGTAACAGAGGGAGGCCCGGCAGGGAGCCAATCTGCAGACAACCCCCCCATGTTTAGGGGCGTCACTGCAGAAAGACAGCAAGAGAGCCCCATGGCGCCTGGCCCCACTGCTCCCACAATTACAGCTACTGTTGAGCTACGCGCTGGGCGGATGGGTAACACGGCGGTGAGCGGAACAAACTAGGCCCTGCCCTCAGAGCTCGCCCCACTGGGAAGACAGGTATTTCATGAAAAAGCACACAGATAAAATATGTGGTCACAAGCGAGTAGGAGAACAGGAATGGGGGTGGGGGAGGTGAGCCAAGCCCTGGAGAATGAACAAGAGACAGCCCGTGAGCTGGGGTGAGGGGCTGCAAGGGAACAGCACGTGTAAAGGCCCTGCGGCAGCAGCCGGAAGGATCACTGAGCGCTTGAAGCAGGGAGCGGAGGCCAGAGGCTCATGGCTGGGCCCCACAGGCCACACGCAGCACAGAGGGGTGACCGTGGGGCGAAGGGGAGAGGGCAGGCTGAGAAGTGCTGGGGGCAGCGGCCCGGGCCCGCCCGCCCGGCTCGCTCCTTACCTTCGTGGGCGTGCGTGGCCCACAGCTGCACCATGGGCAGGTTGCTGGGGGTGGGGGAGCGGAAGGAGAGGTCAGAGGGCAGGGGCACCGGGCTCCCATGGGATGAGGCCGCCGGCCCCATCCCGCCGGCCACAAAGCTGCCCAAGAAGGCCTCGCCTGCAGAGAGAAGGGGGCCGTCAGGCAGCCAGCAGGCCCCCGCCGCCCAGCCCACCACCCCAAATTCCCCGCCTCCGCCCCACCCCACCCCACCCCAGCGCCTTGGACTTTAGCACCAGCCTGGGTCAATTCAGCAAGACTCCAGGCTGGAGAAAGAGACCCCAGGTGCCTCCAGAACACCCAGCACTCTTGGCAGAAGGGCATTATCTTCCCCAGACTCCAGGGGGTGTGGTTCTCTCATCTGCAGCTGAAAGCTGGGGCTCGGCGGCGGGGCGGGGGGAACCTCCAGAGGACACAGAATGAGGAGGTGGCAGGGGACTCAGGTTCTGAGTGCTTGGACCCAGGGGAACCCCTGGTTCAGTTGGAGAAGGACCTCCGAGGACCCCACTGCAACCCTGGACAGGCGCCAGGATCAACTCTCAGCCAACCCTGTGTGGGAGGGACAGTGTGCCCTCTTAACAGATGAGGATGCTGAGGCTGAGGCTCAGAGATGGGACATGCCTGACCCCCACGGCCTGTGAGCAGGGACTCTGAAGGCAACCCAGAACCACAGGAATGGGCCAGTGAGTCGGGGAAGGAGTGAGAACAGCACGCAAGGGAGCCCTGGGGGCCCTCCCGTGGGGTCCCTCCTGGGGAGGCAGGCGGGACAGCCAGGCTGCCCGGTGAAAACCACACCCACCCTGGCCACGCCCCTCTCGGCCAGGCCCCGCCCACAGGGAGGCCTCCTCCTTCCTGCCCCACACCGGCCTTTAGGGAGAGACCCTGGCAGGCCCCCTGCTCACAGCCCAGGGGGATTGCCTACAAGACCTGGGCGGGGGGCTACCCTTCCCTGACCTTGGTTTGCTCATCAGCAAAATGGAGAGAGTAAGACCTCCCTTGAGAAGCATAGTCAAGCAAGAAGGGTGCACTTCATAACCGTAATAAACAGCAGCACTGCCCACGGAAGGTACCAAGCGCCAGCTCTGGCCGTTCGAGATGAGCGCTCCCCATGTGCCCCCCAGGTAACCTCTCTAAGCCTGCGGTTTACATCAGCCCAGAGTGAAGTGGCCGTGGGGACCCAGGCAACGTAAGCCTAGGGGTACCCAGGGGGCCCCAGCCCAGACCCCACCTGACCTGAGCCCTCAACCCACACCAAGGGCCTGCGGACCCCCCTCAGCACCTCCTGGGGGGCACAGGGCACCCCGAATGGCCACCGCATCCCCCCAGGGTGCAGGGGCAGGGTCTCCTCCCCGTCCCCCAGAGTTGCGGGAGGACACCTTCTGACCACACGTGGCGTCAACACCTCCCCGTCGGTGCCCCCAGTGCCAGCCCCGCCGGCCCCCTCACCGGACTCCAACGCCAAGCCCTCGGGCCCCAGGGCCATGGTGGCCGGTCCGGCGGCCCGTGTGGCCCCAGCCTGGGCAGCGGGGCCTCGGGGCGCCCAGGCCCCGGCTTCCTCCTCGGCAGGTGGGCGGGCAGCCAGCTCCGGAAGGGGTTTGCGCAAGGGCTTACATCAGCCCCCAGCTCTTCCTGCCCCTGCCCCAGCTTGCGAAACCCGCCCAGCAGCACCCCAGGCCCGGCAGGGCGTTGGGGCCCGGATGCCACCAACGGCTCCCGCCCGCCACAGGGCTCAACGGCGCCCCGAACTGCCTCCCCGGGGGCCCCCAGCCCAGGGACGCAGGCGGGCCTGTGTCCCCCACCTCCCCAGAGCAGCGTGCGGCCCTCTAAGACGGGCTCACCAACCCCGGACACTGGCCTTCATCTTCACAAGTCCAGTGTCCCCACCCGCTGCCCCAGTGACGCCCCTGAAGCAGAGGGTCAGATCTCAGAGCCCACAGGAGACAAACCCGGCCGCTGCCTCCTTTTCCACCGGACCCTCTGCTCGTTCCCACCTCGGGGGCCTCCCCCGGGCCTCGGAGAAGCCCCCTGCCCAGGACAACCTGGCAGTGGAGATGCTGTGAGCCCAGGGGAGGATGCCCTCCTGAGCAGGGCCACGGGCTCTCCAGGGGCGCCCAAGGCCTGGCACAGAGCAGGCATCAACTCTTGGCCTAAGGGGCTGCGTTGTATGTAATCCACTCAGGGCCAAAGCAGACAGACACGTTAGGGTTGGAAGAGAAGGCACACACAGCCCTGACCCCCAAGGATACAAGTGCCAGCTTGGACATCCTGCTGGTCCCCCTGGGGTCGAGGTCAGGCGGCTGACCCCACCCCACCCCACAAGCTTCTCCAGACTGCCTCTGAGCTCCGCACACACCCCCTAGCATTACCTTCAGCTCTCCTGAGAGTCTAGGCATGCCTCTTCCACTCCTCATACCTACCCCCTGGGGATACAGCCATGGCCTCCTGGGTTCCCCGAAAAGGGTTGGGGGGGTCCCCCAGGGCTCCGGGGTGGGGGGGCAGTGAGAGTCAAACAAGAGCCCACCGACTCCACCAGAAATCCTCTAGCACAGCCTGCAGTGGGGGCTGGGGGGGTCTCCACAGCTCTCATCACAGACTGAGGTTGAGGGGGCCTGGTCCCCCTGCCTGGTCCCCGGACGCCCCCTGCTGACTAGAGGCCTCTGTGCCACCTGCCCACCCATGCAAGCATCTTAACTCCAGGCCTGTGGCATACGCAGGGCACCCATCATGAAGTATCATTGTTCACAATCAGGGGAACCCAGCCCAACTCCAGCGAACCCCAGGCTTCACGAAGATGCTCAGTCTCCTCCCAGGCCTTCCACGGGGCACAGAGAAGAGACCCAAAGACACACAGCCCTGGGCCGGGGGGGTGGGGGGCAGGGCCAGGGCTGAACCGGAGCCCTGCAGCCCATACCCCCTCCTACAGGAGGGCGGCCACACGTGGCCCCCAGGACCCCCGTGGTAGAGCCTTCCCGCTGGTCGGCCCGCCACCCTGGACAGACCAGGACCTGGGCAACCAGTGACACCTACTGGCCAGTGACCCACAGGACCCGCACCTGTTTCAGATCTTTGCTGGACACTCAGGGGCCACCAAGCCCTCGAAACATGTGGCTGATGAGACTGAAGAACTGCATCTTCAATTTTATTAAATTTTAATTAATTTAGACTTAATTTAGCCACAGCCTGGGTGGAAGGCTTCCTCCCTGCCGGAAACTGGAGCAGGCCAGGCCCCCACCAGAACAGGGAGTGACGGGGGGCCCCCCAGGAGACAGTGAAAGGTGAACCCCGGCCCCCACGCCCAGGGCTCTGGGACTCTGCCTTTACCTCCCCAGGCTGAAGAACAGGGTGATGGGAACCTAGCCCCCTCCAAGGGGGCATGCAGATTAAACGAGTTCACATTTGCAAAATACTTTTCATGAAGCGCCTCATTATTTATAGTTACACAACCTGTGGCACTTTTGAACTGTGGTGCTGGAAAAGACCACTGAGAGTCCCTTGGACTGCAAGGAGATCCAAACCATCAGTCCTAAAGAATCAGTCCTGAATACTCATTGGAAGGACTGATGCTGAAGCTGAAGCTCCAATACTTTGACCACCTGATGGAAAGAACTGACTCATTGGAAAAGACCCTGATGCTGGGAAAGACTGAAGGCAGGAGGAGAAGGGGTCAACAGAAGATGAGACGGTTGGATGGCATCACCGACTCAATGGACATGGGTTTGAGCAAACTCTGGGAGTTGGTGATGGACAGGGAAGCCTGGCGTGCTGCAGCCCATGGGGTCACAAAGAGTCAGACATGACTTAGAAGCTGAAGAACAACAACCTCGGGTTCAGAGAAGGCCAGTAAGGCTTCAGTAGCCAAGACCCTACTCAAGGTCAGGGTCTGGGGACTTCCCTAATGGTCCAATGGCAAAGACTCAGTGTTCCCAACGCAGGGAGGCCCAGGTTCCATCCCTGGTCAGGTAACTAGATCCCACATGCTACAACTAAGACCCAGAGCAGCCAAATAAATATTAAAATAAGAAGGGCAGGGTCTGAGCAGAACCACCACCTCTACCCAAATTCCATCTGTCATTCCTTAAAATAAGATTTTAATTCTGAAACTCAAGAGAACTGGTGGTCGCCCACTATGAATGCACTAACTTCCACAAAGCCTCCTAGGTGGTGCAGTGGTAAAGAACCCGCCTGCCAATGCAGGAAATGCAAAAGACATACATGTTCAATCCCTGGGTCAGGAAGATCCCGTGGAATAGGAAATAGCAACCTGCTCCAGTATTCTTGCCTGGAGAATCCCAGGGACAGGGGAGCCCGGAGCGCTGCAGTCCACAGGGTTGCAGAATCGAACACGACTGAAGGGCTGAACACACACACACAGCTACCACCGAATCACATGCTTTCAAGTCGTGACCTGCATACTGTGTGAATTTCACCTTAATTTTAACACACACACACACACATATACAAAAGCTCCTCTCTGCCTCTGAATCCCACCCTGACCCCGCTGCCCAGACCCCACTGCCCAGGGTGCCTCCGGGCTCAGGGGTCCCCAGACGGGCACTTCCCATCCTGGCACACCCTCCCACAGACCTCAAAGTGCAGGAATCTCATTACACCCATTTTACAGACTAAGAAACTGAGGCTCAGAGAGTGGATCCAGCATCACCAAGCCTGGGCAGTCAAGTCCCTCGGGTGATGCTGCAAGCACACCACACACCAAGGCCTCAGCTCAGGGGTCCCAGCTGGACCCTGAGAGAGGGAGGCCCCGCCCCCACCGCACACACAGGGCCTGGCCTTCGGAGGTCTACTCTGGTCCCGCGAGAGAGGAAGGACGCCCCGGGGGCAAGAAAGGAGACACTGAGGCCAGGCTGTGGGGCAAGGCGCTCCGGCTGCTGCCTGGGGGGACCCAGGGTCCCTGGGATGCGGACCGCGGGGAGCCCCCAACCCCGTCTGTGTCCCCTCCGGCACTGAGCCAGCAGGCCCGCCCCTCGCTGGGACCCACCACCACCGCAGCCCTTCCCACCCCAGGCTGTGGGAGCACAGCGGAGAGCCATGAGTGCGGGGGTGACCCCCGCCCGTCAACGCCCAGAACACAGGGCAGACTTCAGGGCTTTGCAAGCCCAAGGCTGGCCCAGGTCACCAGGAGACAGAACTCGAACCCCGAAAAGATGCTTCCTTCCTCCCGTCACAGCTCAGGCGGGGTGGCTCCTGGAAGCCCGGGGCTGGGGAACAAGGCCACCAGGATGCACCCCTTAAGGGGCTACACAGTGCTCACCTTCCAGCAGTCCCCAGAGAGGATGCCGCTGAGGCCACCCGAGCCGGCCAGCGGGATCGTGACTGCCATGCATGGAGTCCCTGGGGATCCTTCCAGAAGCTGACTATGTAACAGGCACCAGAAGGCCTGGCTGGTGGGGGTGGGGAGGGGACTCAGTGAGATCAGGGTGGGTACAAAAGGTCTGGTAAACAGAGAAGGGCTCAGAGGACTTTATCACAGCCCAGACTGGAACATGGACCAGCAAAGCCCCACGGCCCCAGGGCCTTTGCACCTCAGCCCGGAACCCGTTCCTCCTTCCAGATATCTAGAAGTTTATCTGTTTACTCCCATCTGTACATGCCTCACCCCTTCTCTTACAGTCTAGGTGATGCCGCCTTCCCTAACCAGGACTGTCTCGAACTGCAACCCACCCCGCCCTCCACGCCCTTTCCTGAGTTATTTTTTCCCTCATGCTTATCACCACTTATCAGACCATATCCATGCTAGTTCCTTCTTTAATGTGGTTCCTTCTATATTGTCCCTCTCCACCCACTGGAACAGGAGTTTTTCTTGAAAGGGCCAGATAACAAAAACTTCAGGCAATGCAGGCCTATTCTGCCCGCCTGACAATACTTAAAAGGACTGGGCTTTGTCCCAATAAAACTTTATTTACAAAAACCAGGAGATGGGCCGGATTCGGCTGCAGTTTGCAGACCCATGCATTACAGTGAAGGTTTACTCCATCCCCGGAACCCCCCTCCCGGACCCCCCACTGTACACAGTAGGTGTTCAATTAATATTTATGGGTGGGAGGGGTGGGCAAGATCACGATCAGCTAGGACTGAATGAAGGACCTGAGGAGACTTTCTCGGGTCCCACTGTACAGCCGGAGGACAGTTTCTACCATTCATTTGATTCAGTCTCTAAGCCACCCCCCCCCCAGCCCCACCATCAACTCTGGGGGTGGGGTGGATTCTTATCCCTTTCATAGAGGAAGAAATAGGCTCTGACCCCGAAATATACACTTTTCCACTCAGCCACACCACCCAGACTCAAGACCCTGTTTTCATCTTTTTACTCAAGAACCCTCCCCAACCAAACACAAAACAAACATGTTTCTTTTTTCCCCTTCCTATCTTAAAAGGTTTTGGCCTCGCAAAGGAAACTACATCCCTTAAAGATGTCACCAAAGGCTATCAGAACATCTCATGAGCCCGATCAGATCAGGGTTATCATCCGAAAAAAAGAGCCTGTTCTAGCCCAGAGCATGAACATGTGACTTAGCCGTTTCTATGACAGCGGTGGAGAATAGTTTGAGGACCCTCTGGATAAAATGACCTTCAGACTCCCATTCACCCAAGAGACTTCTGGAATATCTAGACGGGAGAAGGGGTTAATGCTCTGTCTTATAAAGAAAAAGCCTTATCATTGAGTAAAAACCCCAAGCAAGTCACAGATGAAGAACAGTAAATAACATCAGAATTCAGGTAAAGGCATCGCTATCGAGACAGGATGACATCATATTTATCTACCAAATCAGCATATTTTTGGTTCAGTTGTGGGGAGGGTGGGGGTGGAGGTGAGCAACCCAGGGGGAGTAAGGAGGGAGCCAACATCCTCAGCTTTTGGAAATAAATCAGCAGATTATCAAAAGCCCAGACCCACTTGCAGGGGCCCCTCCTGAGAATGCCTACTGCAGCCAAACTGACCCAGAGATGTAAAGCAATCCCAATCCAAACCTCCCTGGGGCAGAGGGGTGTGCTGGGTGGGGAAGGATGGAGACTGAACACCTGTCTCTAAAATGACATAGAAATTAAAAGCAGGGTGAAAATTTGTAGAGACTCCGGCCTACCCATGTTCACAGGAACATTATTCTTACAACAGCCAAAAGGTGGAAGCAACCCAAGGGTATATCAGAATAAAAAATTTTTTAAATGTGGTCTATCTTTATTCAGCCTTAAAAACAAAGGAAATTCTGACACCTGACCCCACGTGGATGAACCCTGAAGACAGGATGCTAAGTGAAATAAGTCAGTCAGGCAGGAAGGGCAAATATCGTTACAATGATTGGACGTCTAGGAGGTCCCTGGAGGAGTCAAATTCATGGAGACAGGCAGTAGAAGGGTGGGTGCCAGGCGCTGGGGGAGGGGGACTGGGAGTTATCGTTTACTGGGGAGTTTCCATTTGGGACAGGAATGTCCTGGAGATGGATGGGGTGATGGTCATGCAACGGTGTTAAAGCCCTTAATGCCACTGAACTGTCCACGTAAAAATGGTTAGAATGCTAAGCGTATGTTCTATGTACTTTACCAGTTAAAAGAGTAAGTGATACAGAGACAAAGTCAAGAAGGCAACACTGCCTTCAGGATGAAGGAAAAGGCGGGAGGACTTTGGGTTCTGTTCTTGTTCATTCGCTCAGTCGAGTCCCACTCTGCGACCCCCATGGAGACTTAGGTTATCAGATGCCAACAATGCAGCCGTCGTGGCATGGGCATGTGGGACAAACGGGACTAGGGGACCGGAAACGGGCCCCCCAGCACACGAGGTGGAGAAAGATGGTCTTCTCAATAAACATGGCTGGGCCCCTTGGCCACCCATCTGGGAAAAGCCATGAATCCCGACACCCTCCACACCATACATAAAAACCCACTCCAGGAGCACGGCAGAGTCACGCAGGAAGGGCACAGCTTCCAGAAGAAAACACGGGACAACTCCTTCGTGGATCAAGGGCAGCCAAGGCTTTCTTAAAGACCCCATAGAAAGCACTGACCATGAAGGGAAGACCGATATACTGAAGTCTATGAAAATGAGGAACATCACACTATTGGAAGAATGAAAACGTGAACCACCTCATGGAAAAAGACCTGTGCCCTGGGATTTCCCCTGTGGTCCAGTGGTTAAGACTTCACCTCCAATGAAGGGGGTGCAAGTTCGAGCCCTGGTTGGGGAACTAAGATCCCACATGCCTCGTGGTCAAAAAACCAGGACATAAAACAGAAGCAATTATTATAACAAATTCCACAAAGACTTTAAAAGTTGTCCACATTAAAAAAAAAAAAGACCTGTGCCCCCAAGGAAGGGCTTATATATATAAAGAGCACCTGCAAATCAATAAGCAAAAGACAGACAACTCAATGTAAAATCTGGCAAGATTCAACAAGAGGGTGGCAAATAAGTATGTCTGAGTTACCAATAAATCCTCAACATGGTACTCAGCCTCTTAAACCATGGAGAAAGTGTGAATGAAAACTTCTACACACCCACTGGAAGGGCTAACACGTCAGAAAAGTTAAAACGGACAATATGAAAAATACACAACCAGAGGGGACATAAATTATCAGTGTGACTGTTCTCAAAGAGTTTGGCAGACTCTAGACACCTTTCTGACCCAGCAATGCACTCGCAGGTATGTAGAGAAAAGATTGCAACTTGGAATTCAGAGATCTTTCCCCACTAGTAATCACCAAACCTGGGAAATAACCCAAATTCCAACAATGAGCTGGATAAACTGACAATGTCACAGGAGGGAACCCGTTCAGCGAGAGAAGCCATATAGCAACCAGAACTATATAGCAACTAGAACAGGACAAAGCTCAGGACCTCACGGGGAAGAGAACACACCATATGCTTCCACAAACGTGAAGGGCACC
>CM035301.1:19123364-19157322 GCA_020226075.1 Hydropotes inermis
GTTCAATCCCTGGGTCGGGAAGGTCCCCTTGAGAAGGAAATGGCAACCCACTCCAGTATTCTCACCTGGAGAATCCCATGGATGGAGGAGCCTGGTGGGCTACAGTCCATGGGGTCACAAAGAGTCGGGCACGACTGAGCAACTTCACTTTTACTTTCACCTCTGCTAAGAGCGCAGGTCTGGCCCCTAGATCCCACACTTCCTGGCTGTGTGACTTCGGGGAGGTGACACAACCTCTCTGAACCTAACTTTCCTTCAAAGTAAAACGGGGAGTTCCCCTGTGGACTAGTGACTCCAGGCTTTCACTGCCACGGCCTGGGTTCAATCCTGGGTCGGGAAACTGAGATCCCTCAAGTTGTGCAGTGTGGCTAATAATAATCATGCAAAGCTCTCCCCTTTTAAAAATGAAATTAAAAATAAGTAAAATGAAGGGCAGGCAGGAAAGGAAGGAATCTGTGTCTGGGGCCATGCCCGTCTCCTCCATTTGGTGTCACTCCCCTTTCCCGGAGGACGGTGACCCCAGACAGACCAGCAAGGCTGGGGGTCAGAGCGAGAGGGTAGGGGGGGACTCACCCTGCACATTCTTGTCGCTGTGACTGGCCCACAGGACCCGTGGCCACGGCCGACGTCCCCAGGCTCCCATCCCTACGGTAACTGGCTGAGAACCGTATTTCTCCTCTAATCTAAGCAGAGGCTTACAAACCAGGAGATCAACCTGCCCCACCCCCTCTAGGTGGGGAGGGGTCCGGCTGGGCCTGAGGGCTGGCCCGAGGGAGACAGGAGGGGCTTTATTCATCCAGCTCCCCGATCCAGCCTCCCTCCCCTCCAGCTGGAGCCTGCCAGGACCCCCTGATGGTCAGATCCCGAAGGGCACCTTTTAGTCGCTCAAGACCTCCCAGCCCCTCCCCAGCAAGAGAAGGGCGATCTGGGTGGAATCCCAGCCCCTCCCCCAGCCCAGAACCCACCAAAGCCCAAAGTAGAGGCTCAAATCTAAATAAGGGAGTCCCCGGGCTTCAGCCCAGCCAGTGATATGCAAATATATCCAGCCCAGCCTCGCCCCAGGGCTCCAGACGTTCCCAATTCGAAAGCAATTACAGAGGATTTCCCCATTGATTTCTCTTCCCCCCCAACCGAGGTCCCAGCCGAGAGGAAGTAGAGGCAGGGATGGAGGGAGGGCATTCTAGGAACCGTGGGGGCATCTGTCCCAGCGGGGACGGCGGAGACAGAGACGGACCGGGTCTCTTGGGCACCCAGGACAGGGGGCTGGCTCCCACGGAGACCGAGAAGGACAAATTCTGTCCCAGGCTCTTACCTGGCCGGCCAGTGGTTAGGAGGCAGGGATTCAGTATCAGGTTGGGGAACTGAGATCCCTCAAGCTGCAGGCATAGCGCTCCCACCTCCAAAATAAAAAAATCCCCTCCCTAATGCTGGAAGGTCACAAAAATAACAGTAACAAAGTTTAAAAAGAGAACATGTTGATCACTAGGGAGCCCTTGAGGGTCTTGGCTAGATTCTCAGGGCTGGTGTGGGGACCAAAACACAAATGCAACCAAAGTACAACTCTTCATCCTTGAAATGTACACTCAGTTCTTGGAAGAGGGGCGGCCAGTGTTAAATTCCCTGCAGCCACTTAGGGCTCCTGCCTGAGAGACAGAGAAAGACAACAAGGACCTACAGACTCCATCAGAAAGTTCCACAAAGGTCAACGAGTCCCACACTTGGATCCCAGTCCCATCAGCTTGTTAGCATTGCTTGCTTTTTTTTTTTTTTTTTTAAAGATGTACATTTTCTAAAATATTTTATTTATGTGGCTGCTCCGGGTCTTAGTTACCAGAATCTCTGAACTTCATTGTGCCGTGCAAGATCAAGTCCCCAGACCAGGGATCGAACCCAGACCCCCTGCATTGGGAGCTCGGAGTGTTAACCAATGGACCACCAGGGAAGTCTGGAGCTCCTGTGCTTGACTGTTTTGTGGTTCTAAAAGATTTTAAGTACTTGTAAAAGGGAAGACTGAAAGTTCCCATACAAAGAACAAGAATCAAAATAACATCACACCCTTAAAGAGCTGCACTGGAATTTAGGAGGTGGCATTGTAATTCCTTTAAATAATTTCCAAACTGCCAGTCAAGCATGAAGGTAAAGACATTTTCAGGTACATGAGGCCTCAATAAAATGTGCCTTCCCTGTATCCTTTCATAGAATGCTACTGCAAGATATGCTCCAGCAAAACAAGGAAGTAAAGCAGAAAAAAGGGAGGAATGAAAATCAGGAAACAGGAGATGTAACACAGCACAAAGGGACAGTGAGTTTGAACAGACCTAAGCACCAGGCAAACCAGACTAGAGCAGGAAGAAAAAGTGCAGAAAGGAAATCCCAAGAAAAGAAAGAGGCGGTTCATCCAACAGATCTAACCAAATGAAAAGTATGCCAAGAAATGAGGAGACAGAGATTCTAAGAAAGCTCTGCAAATGAGGGGTGGGGGTGGGGATGCAATTAATAACTCAAGGAAATAAGAAATGAATTTTATCATACCACTTGACTCAAATATCAACAATATTTACAAACCCAAAGCCGGAATAATAAAACTGGTTTAAACAAAATTATATTTCACAAATATTGGGAGGAGAAAGGAAGCGGAGATGGAGGAGGGGAGACAGTGAGGCAACAAAACAATAGACATTTACTAAGTGCTTATTATTTCCCAGATACTGTTCTAATGCTTTACACGTATTAACGATTCATGATGTAGATACTATTTTCTCATCTCATTTTACAGATGAGAAAACCAAGGTAGGAGAGGCAAAGAAACTTGCCTTTGGTCTCATGCTAACATTAATAAATGGGAGTCAGAAAAGAAACTTGGACAGCCTACGCAAAATCCTCATCTTCCATGGGAGTCAGTAAAGAATCTCAAACTCTAAAAACTAACCAGCAGTAGAAGGTTATTACATAGAAATATGGATGAAAAGGCCAAAAGAAATAGCCAAGAGAATTAAAAGGGGGCACCAGAAATGGGGAGGCAGGAGGCAAGAGATCGCTGGTTTTCTTTATAATCCGAACAACACTATATGGCATTGTCTTTTTTTAATATTTATTTATTTGGCTGCACTAGGTCTTAACTGCAGCACTCAGGATCTCTGATCTTCTCTGGGGCATGAGGGATCGTTCTAGGTTCAGCACACATGATCTTAGTTCCCTGACAACGGATCAAACCCCGGCCCCCTGCGTTGGGAGCACAAAGTCTTAACCACTGGCCCACCACAGAAGTGCCCCCATCTGACTTTTAAAATGATACCTAACCTTTACTCTAAAGTTTATACAAAGCATAATGCAGAAGTATACACTTTTATTGGGTGAATTTTATAGGATGCAAAGTATTCCTCAATACAAATACAGGAAAAAAAAAATTTAAGATGCATGCACAATTAGATACTATTACTGAGTCACCAGAATGAATAGAATTTAAAGCTACTGACAATCTCACCGGCTGGCAAGGCAGGGAATGGATCGTACAACAGTGCAACCATTGGAAAGCTCACCGATACAAATGCTTAAGTTACACACACTCTGTGACTCACCAATTCCAGTTCTAGATAATATACACACACACACACACACACATATATATCCAAAGAAATGTGCACCTATATGGGCCAAAAGGCCACGCTCATCCCAGCACTATTCATAGTAAATACTGCAAACAACCTAAACATCCATCAGCAGAGGTGTGAGTGAATACTATACAACAACCAGAAATCAATGACTGCTTCACGCCGCAGATACGGGCGAATCTTACACACCCAGCATGAGTGAAAACAGTCAGAGATCAAAGATGACAGGTTGCACGATTCCATTTACAGAAAGTTCAAACACAGGCAAAAAAAACTAAGGTACAGAAATGAGTCTGGGGGTGGGAGTGCAGAGTGACTGAAAGAGCGCAGAGGAAAGCCTCTGGATATAGGAAATGTCTTGACCTTGAGCTGGCCGGTGGTGAGGTGGGTGTGTTCTACACACCCATTTGTAGGATTTGTGAAAGGACAAGTACTGACTATTGAAGACCGAAGCGTTTTACAGAATGTTCACTACACCCAAAAAGAATAATAATAAAAATGATGTGTTCCAGTTGGGACCCTGGAGTCTAAGGAGCCGGTGGACCATCCAGAGGGGCCAGCAACAGCCCAGAGGCCCTCGGGGAGGACCAGGCTAGAGTCAGGGGTCACTGGTGAGTGACATATTCTAATTACAGCCATCACTTTTACTGCCACTGCTAGAAGCAGAGGGCTATTTGTGTGCTAGGCACTTCAGAGCCAATAAATGAACCCATTTCACAGATAAGAAAACCGAGGCTTAGAGTCATCACCCAGCAAGGGGAGGAGGAAAATACCAAAACTCTAGGCCCTCCAGCCTTCAGCAGTTTTCTGGAGATTGCAGAGCCCCAGCTGGTGTATGGAGACCCAGACCATACACATTTATTCAAGACAGTGTGCAAAGCAGGTTTTTCACTCTGGGCTGAGGGTCCATCTCTTCCTTACCTGGGATGCAGATGGTGAACGCATCCGTAGCCTGAAGCGGTAATAAGCTTTTATGATCCCCACTAAATGGCCTAGACTTCCTCTAAAGTCAAATGCCAGGCCTCTGCGGGCAGCTGGTGCGGCAAGGACCCTAGCCCTGGGGGGCCAAGGCTGAGCACTCGTCAGGGCCCCACCCCACCCCCAAGCCCCTGGGCAGGCCTAAGGCCTATAGCCTCCAAAGTTGGGCTGGGAAGCGAAGGACAGGGTAGGTTCATGACAGGACCCCGTGTGACCAAAGACAAGTGTTAAGGGACCTGGAGGCAGGTCAGTAAGATCAGACTGCAGGCCAGTCCACGCCAGGAGCCAAGAGCACCCAACCTGGCCACATTCAAATCAAGAATGCTCCATCACTGCCTTCTCCTCAAATCTGCTCCTCCCCATTCCTGCAAAAGCAGCACTGACCAAAAACCCCCGTCTGTTGTCCTCCTTATCAGCCCCTCCACATCTATCTCCGAGGCCCCACCTTCCCAAGGCATCTCACCCCAGCCCTCCCCTCCAGCCCCCCTCCTGGGTCTCCATCATCATCCTGACAGCCTCCTCATCACTGAGAAGTCCCTGGCTTCTCTCCGGTCTACCAGTCTCCAGCAATCCAGACTAACTTTGTTAAATGACTCCCTGGCAATAATTTCAAAGGAAAGTCTGAACTAGTACAGCAAACAAACAATCCAACTGCCCTATGACCTCCCTGAGGTTCAGCAACTATGAACTGCTTTCTCACCCGACGTGTTATCTGAAGTCATCTGACTTATTGTCGTCTCCCGCATCTCAACATTTTAGATGGTTTTTTTTCCTCTTCCTGAGCCATTCCTGAGCCTACACTGCAGACCTCACACCCCCTGCCCCTGAACGTTTCTCGTCCGAAGAGCAAGGCCGCTCTCTTACATAATCACAGTACGACTTCGTGAAACGTGATCCTGACTGGGTGCTATCGGCTAATCTACAGTCCATATTCCAATTTCGTCAATTGCCCCAGTGATGTCCTTTAGAGCAATTTCTTCCCTGATCCAAGATCCCATCGAGGGCCACACAGGGCCTCCTGC
The DNA here is from genome assembly GCA_020226075.1 of Hydropotes inermis. Lineage (NCBI taxonomy): Eukaryota > Metazoa > Chordata > Mammalia > Artiodactyla > Cervidae > Hydropotes > Hydropotes inermis. The sequence continues at coordinate 19,128,976 of CM035301.1, forward strand.
TGTCGGTCTTTCGTCTCCTCTAACCAGGAACAGTCCGCAGCCTTCATCTTGCCTTCCGCGATGTGTTTTGTTTAAGAGTCCAGACTGGTTCCATAAAACGTCCCTCAACTTGAGTCACTCCCTCCATTTAAAACCCTCCACTGCCTTCTCACTCCTCACAGTTTGAAATTCCAAGACCTCATTACTGGCCTGCAGGGACCTGCAGGGTCCCATGGCCTCCTCTTCCCCTCTTCCTTCCATTCCGCACCCCCACCAAGCTCCAGCTATTCTCAGGGCTCCAGCCAGTCACCACTCTGGCCAAAAAGAGACCCTCGGCATTTTCCTTCTTTCACAGCCTCTCTCTCTCATTAAAATAACTTCCTTGGCTGACTTATGTTTACTGCCTGGCCCCCGCACACTAAGATGGGAGATCCAATATGACAGCAAAGACTTCTGTGTTTGGTCACCGAGGAGCCCCACTGCCGGAGCGGTGCCTGGTACGCAGGAGGCCCTTGGAAATCCTTCTGCAGAGCAAATGAACAAGTGTGGAAAGAAGAAAGCGTGGGGTTGAGAGCTAAAGAACCAGGGGGCTCAGAGAGGAAGGGAGGGCTGCAGAGGCCCTTCCCAGATTCTAGAACCTCCTTCAGGCCTCCTTCGGGCCTCTGCCCAGAGGATGCACCCAGCAAATCTCCCTTATCTTGGGGATCGCATCACTCCACCAGCCAGTCCCACTGATTAAGCTTTTTAAATCAATCCCAGTAGGCCGACAGGCTGGATTCCAGAGATAGAGCTGATCAGACCCTGGAGAAGGCCCACGGCCAGCCATTGTGCACCGGTCAGTCCAAAGTGCAGGGCCTGATCCTGGGTTCCTACCTTCACATTCACATAGCCTCCAGGAGCCAGGCCCAGGTGTGGGGGCAGGGAAAATAAACAACCAAACACAAAATCCTGCTAACAGCTCTTTAATTGCAACGGTGCGGAGGACTGAATCCAGGCCTGCCAAACCCAGAGCAGAGGGGCTGGCCGACCAGGTGTTTGTCACTTACTTGTCCATTTCACCAAGTGCTGTGAACATTTCAGGGCTCACACACCTCACAGTACTCAAGGATACTGCAAAGAGAACGGGGACTCTTCATCCCAAGCCCCATCTATTCCTGATTTCACCTCCTCTTGAGCAGAACAAGGAGTCACCCCTCTCCACCCAGACCTCATCTCCTCCCTGAAGACCCTTGCTCGCCACAACCCCCCGTCACTACCTGCCTGAATGGGGTCCCAGCCACCCCCACCACCCCAGCTCTGAGCTCTCCCCACTCGGCCACCTTCCTCTTGCCTTGGAAAGCTGGATCTACCCGGAGTTCCCGCCCACACTGGAGTCCAGAGGTAATTCGGCCTCTCCGGCTGTGTGACCCCGGGCAAATAGCTCAGCCTCTCCAGGCTTCCCAGCACAAAAATAAACAAATAAAGATGAGGCAGATAACGCTGGCGAGACTTAGAGAGCTGACAGCCAAGAAGGTGATGCCCGTTGAAAGAGAAAATTTAGCACCTGCACCCCGCAAGAAGGGCGGGGACGGTTCCCGGTGGAGGAATTTGTAATGCGGCCCCACCCCAAACAGTGAATGGGGAGCCGCTCCCCACCGCCTGGCTAATGGGATTAGCCCCAGGTTTGCTCTGGGCGTTGGCCTGGGGTCCCTAGGTCTCAGCACGGCCACCGGGCTGAGACGGTGCGGGGAGCGAGAGCCAGCGCCAGCCATCCAGCCACCCTTCCCTCCGCGGCCGCAGCGGCCTGAGCGGCGGCCTCTGCGCCCTACCCGGGCCGCGCTTCCCGCGCCGGACTGTTTCCTCCATGACCTCAGCCGCCGAGCACGCAGAACTCAGGCTGCTCCTAACGTACAAGGCGCCGGCCCAGGCCTCTGCAACCACCTCCCACTGGACTTCCCCGTCCTGCCTGCCCCTTCACCAGGCCACTTCGCCCCGTGCCTCAGTCTCCCCATCTACCTAATGGGCACCCAATGGGTCTGGCTGCTGCTGGGCTCAGCGCACCAGCGTGGTGAGCGCACGCAGAGGCCCCCTGGAGCCGCGGCTATCTTCCCTCGGCTTCTGGTTAAAAGACTTGGCGGCTGCCAGGCCCGGCCCAGACTGGACCAGAGGCTTGCGGCGCCCTTTCCCAAGTCTCTCGGAAGGCGAGGAAAGGCCCCGCCCGTCAGAAAGACCCCGTGGTCTGATTCCAGCACCCTGCCACCTCCCCTGGCCGGACCAAGCGACCCCGGGAGCGCAGACACAAAAATGACCGCGGCCTCTGGGGGCGCGCGCAAAGGGGTGCAGCCCCGGCCCTTCCTCTGGCTAGGGTCTCCGGCTCCCCCCACTGGCCCGCAGTGCACCACTTGGGAGAAAACCCTGGCCCTCATTGTGGCAGCCTTTGGGGGACACCCGCGCCCCAAGGCCACGACCCGGTCCCCCCCCCCCCCCCACACACACACACGTCCCCCGGCCCCCGCAGGCAGGGATCTTGGCGCGCGCGCCCCTCCCCCGCCTGGTGCCTCACAAAGGCCCTTTGTCCCGCCGAGCCCTGGAACTCAGGTTCCTGAAAAGTTTCAAGAGAAAAATCGAAGAAAGAGGCAAAAAAAAAAAAAAAGAGCGCTGCGGAGCGGGCAGGGTCGGCGGGGCAGGGCCACGGCGGCGCGAGGTGTCCCTTCCAAGACCCCAAGGCCAAGGGAGCGTCCTGGGGTCCCGGAGAACTCACAAGAGTCCTAGACTGCACTTGGTGGCGGGAGAGGTGGGGGTTTTTTATTTAAAAGCCGAAGCGTGGGACGCCAGGCACAGAGGCTGAAGGCAGCGGGGGAGCAGGGCTGGGGGTCCCGGCGTCTGAGGTCCCCCCGCCAGACCGCAGCGGCTGAGGCAGGCTTGGCCCTCTCCCGCGCGGTCCCCACCGAGCCTGGGCAGCCCCGCTGGGGAGACGGCAGGATCCAGCGGGCCTTCTCCGCCCGCGCGTCCATATCAGACCCAGGGTGTTCCCGCCGCGGATGTGCCTGCCGGGCCGTGCCGTCCGAGCTTCGGGATGGCGGCCGCCCAGTGTCTGCATCCCTGCGGCGGGGCCGCCGGCCTTGCTGCTGGAGAATCAGGGGTCTCCAGGGCCCGCGTTCCGCCCTCTTCCCGGGGTACGGGTCCTGCCACCGTTCCCCGGGGACGCGGGGTCTTCTCAAGGGCAGCCGGCCCGCCCGCTGAAGGCCAAGTCCCCAGTGTTGGGGGTCTCTGTTCTCTTGCCCACTCACACCCCCGCACACACCAAGCGCCCGGACTAGCTGGAGACCCCACAGGAGAGACCAGAAGCTAAGGCCCGACCCCGGACGCACGGCGCCTGAAAGGACATTTGCCAAGAAAAGCATTGCAGCTCTGGTGCAGACGTCTCCAAAGGGTGTGGAGCGGGGTTTGTTCTTTTCTCGCCCAGATTTTGAAAACTCCAGTCCAGGCTCCAACTACTGGAGCCCCGGGTTTGGAATCGCCCCTGGGGGCTCCGGTTTCGGCCAATTCGACTGCCTCGGGAGAGCTGGACGCGCTGGGGAAGGCTACAAAGTCCAGCGCCCCTGTGCGCCCCGGGCCAAGAGACCCCCCTGGGCCTGCCCATACCCCGTGGGCACCCTGTGTACCGGTCGGGGGAGAAGGAGGGGCCGAATCCCCAGAGCGCGGGGATGGGGGAACAGACCTGGCAGCTTCCCCGGGCCTGCCTCCCCCGCAGGACCCCGAGGGGACAAGAGGGGGCGGGCACTGCATAGGGCACTTACCCGGGTGCGGGTGCAGGTTGAGGCCGGCCATGTACTTTCCCGGCGGCAGCGGGCCGGGCAAGCCTGAAGCGGGCAGGCGTCCGGCCGTGGCCGCGCCCACGCGGTGGCTGTCCATGGCCAGGCCGGACAGCAGCGGCGGCGGGGGGCCGTGCACGGACCGCGGGGGCCCGAAGTCTCGGCCATCCATCCTCCGCGGGAGTGCCGCGGCCAGCCCCCCACCCGGCCCGCGGGCCTCGTTCAGTGGGATCTAAAAGTTCGGCGTCGGCGTAGTCCCAGAGTCCTCGGGCGGCGGGGGCTCCGCGGCGTGCATGGCGGCGGCGGCGGCCAGCGGGGTTTGCGCTCGGCTGCGGGCCGGCGGCCCGAGGCGCACGGCCGGCCGGCGATGGGGCCCCTCCGGGCGGCCAGGCGGAGCGGCGCGAGGCGGCGCACAAGGCGTCTTGGCGGGGAAAGGAGACGGGCCGCGGAAGAAACAAGAAGCGGGGGAGAAAAGAAAAAGGAGGGGAAAAAAAGAAACAAATTCAGAAAGTCGTCTTGCCGTTCGGGACTGGGGGCTGCCGAAGAGGCCAGAAATGAAACTGGGAGGAGCCCCTTTCCCATAAAAAGTTCAATTCCATGCTCCTTCCTTCAGCGGCTTCAGGCTCCTGCGCACCCGGCTCAAAAAGTGCCCAGACCGGACTCTCCCTTCGGCCGCTCACGGGTGCTCCCGAAACTGGGGAAGGCCCCTCGGCCGCGCCCGGAGCGCCTCAATACAAACCTCCGAAGTGTGTTGGATTCCTGGGCGTCACATGCTCCAGGGCTTCACACCGTGAAACCTTCCCGTGAGCGGTGCGAAATGTCTCCCTAAACACTATGTCACTATCTGATCCGAAAAGTTTAATATTTAACCTTTGGGGACCCTTGTCTTCCTTTTCTGAGTTTGGCTTCCCTGAGCTCGCCCCAAGCCGCGGGATTAGTTTTCTTCACGACAGAGGGTACTAAGTGGGTTTCTTATTTTTTTAAAGAGATTCATCGCCCCCTCTCGCCACCCCCCTCGGGCCACTGAGTCGTACAGTCTAAGCCCGAGGACCGGAGACGTGGCATTCTCGCCTGAGGACTGGAAAGAATCCTTCAAAACAAGCTTTGGTTTCATTTTCCAACGCCCTGGCTTGGGAATCTTGCGGCCCTAGGACGTGGCCTAGCACGGGGGATTTGGGGGGCATCAGAGAGGAAGGGAGGCATTCAGGGGTCTCGCTCCTACCCTAGCTTGCCCCCAACTCCAAAAATAACCTACCAAAAAAACCTTGGCGGCGCGGGCCGACGGAGGGGCGCCACCCCCAGCGTTGGGCAAATCCCCGCGTAGTTTCAGTTTAAAGCTGTTTGTTTAAAAGATCTGCCGATTCCCGTGGGGGCGGGAGGGTGGTCTAGGAGCCAACCCTGCTCTCACCCTCCGTCTGCCCGCGGCAGCTCGGATTCCTGATTCCAAGAGGCTGGGACGCTCCTAGAGCCGCCGACCTCGCCAAAGCCACTGGGCTCACGGCTGCCCGCCCTGCGCTCCGCGACCGGCTGGCTCCCAGGCCCCGGACTGCAGACCCTCTCAGCCACAAACCCTCCGGGGTCCTCCAGACTCCCTCCCCAAGTTTGCTAAAGGTGCTTATTTTAACCCGGTTTTGGTTACAAACACCCGCTCCCTCCCTCGCTGCCTCCCATCAGGCTCTGGTTACCAGATCCGCGTTTACTTTGGAAAAAATCTAAGATCGCCACATCCGAAGATACATGTCTTAAGGAGGCGATGAGCTTTCCGTGATTTTTTTTAATGTTCTTTGTGTAGCTTTCCTTTAAAAGCCAGCGCTTCGGGGCATACCCCAGCGCCCCACTTTGGGGAACTCGGGGTGAAGCCCCCCGCAACACCCTTGTTCTGGCAGAGAAGCTGGTTCGGCCATCTGCGGGCTCTGCTGCGTTCTCCCTACTTTTCTCCCCCTCTTAAATGCAGTTAAAATGGCTGAATTCCGGCTTTTAATTAAAAACAGCCTATAATCGAAAACGTCTAGGCGTCCCTGGCTCCCCCGCCGCCTGCCGGGAACCGAGAAGGGAACCGACGCCCCTCGGCCGGGCTGGGCGGGCTAGAGCAGGGCTGGGGGCTCAGGTGGGTGCCCAGGATTCGGGGACTCGCCCCCACCCCTCCCGGGGTGCCCCACCACGCCGGCCCTGGTCCCCCGGATTGTTCTCCGGAGCTGGAGAGCTGCGGGAATCCCCGGCGCACCCCGAGGGAGAGGTGGGGTGGGGGCCATCTGGAGAAGTTTGGAGACCATCGTGCCCGGCCAGGGGCAGGCGGGCGGCCCGGCGGCGTACCTGGCGCGGCGGGGCTCCCAGATCCGGGCTCCGGCGACGCTGACTCCGGTGGCGGCCCCGGCTCCCGGCGCGGCTAGGCGCCCGTGCTGCCCGCCATCCCGCGGCCGCAGCTCCCCTTCGCCACCCGCAGCCGCCTCACACTTTTTGCCCGCCTTTCCTTTTTTTGGTAGAAAACCGCTCCCCGGGCCGAGCGCTCGGCGCGCCAACTCCTCCGCCCTCCCGCGGCCGGGCTCCCGCAGCCCCCGGAAAAGCCAGCTTTCCTCCCGCCGAGCTCCCCGCTTTTTAATAAAATCCAGGTAGCGCCGGTTTAAAGAATCCCAAATCTCCATATACAGCCCGGGATTGGAAAAGGTACATTACACAACCCCCCTTTCAAGTTCCTCTCGCTGGATCTAAAAAAAAAAAAAAAAACAGCGGGGGGGAGGGGACGACTGGGGGAGGGGAACACTCTCGGGCGAAGAAACACGCATTGTTCCCGGGTGCCCGCCTCCCCGCAGGCCGGCCCCCGGCCGCCACCCATTGGCCGCGCGCGCCGCCCATCACGCGCATGTAAACACCTTGGCCCTCGGCCATTCCTATAAAACCAATTACGGACCAAGGGGCTCCAGCGGTTTCCAGGCTCCCCTCGGCGGGGCTGAATGATCAAAACTGGTGGTGAGAATTTTTCCGGGCCGTTTCTAGGCAGCCCTCCCCCTCCACCAGCTCGGCCCCCCCCCCTCCTTTCCTCCTCCTCCCTTTTCCTCCCCCCTCCCCCAGCGTCTGGGCTGAGTGATCAGAATAGAGGAAGATGGTTGTCGCCGCAATCCTGGGCTTTGCAAGGCGCAGTTTAATGGGCCGCCTGTCAGCTTCCTGCTCGCGGGAGGAGGTGACATGCCGAGCGAGCTGGCAAGGGCCGGGGTCCGGCGGGCTGCGCCCCGCGCCCAGGGCCCCCCGACTCCCCATCTCCCCCGAGGCGCGCCTTCTAGAACGCGCGGTGGAAGACGCCAAAACGGACAAGGGCGGCTTTTTCCCTCCTCCCCCCACCTCGCTTTAAAACAAAGCAGCGATTCATTCCCTCTCCCCGAACAGCGCGGTTGGGTGGGATGGGCAGGCGAGAAGGCCGTTTTCCTAGCCCTGGTCTGCGGGTTCCTCCCTGAAACGCGGTGTCAGATGGTTACTGATTAATATTTTGGAGAGGCCGCGGCGGCGGGCAGCGGGTGAGTTTCTAATCTTCTAAAAGGGGTTCCTATAGAAACGCGGGCCAGGGCGCGCCCCCCGCTCGCCCCGGCCGGGGCTGCGGCGCTTTCCCTCGCGCCCCTCCTCAAAGACTCTTTGCGTGGGCGCTCCCCTCCCTTTCTCTCTCCCCCCGACCAAAAAAAAAAAAAAAAATCAGAGCAGAAAAAAGGATTAGATCGGCTGAGCGCGAACTGACTCCCTCTCGATTCTGACATTTCAGCCTATTAGCATTTCTCCACGGGGCCTTCTGAAACCTATTAAAGTGTAATATTAAAAACCTCTTGGCTGGGGGCCTCTCTCGCCTTCTATCCGCCGCGCCCCCTCCAGGGAGGGCGAGACCGGGAAAAAAAAAAAAATCTGTTGAGCTCAGAGGAAGCAGCAGCCAAGGCCAAAAAGTGCTTGGCTGTCCGCAGCGGCCGGAGGGGGAGGGGAGCCCCAATCCCCCAGACTTTGTACTTTTATTTTGCGCTTTCAGCAAAATCCTTTCTGGGTTGAGTAGCCGGGAGCTGCCCGCGGCAACCTACTTGGCTGCAGGCGCGAGGAGTGCGGACGCGATCGGGGCCGTCCTGGGCGCCCGCACCCTGCGCAGCCCCGCAGGAACCCGTGCCCGGCTAGGCATTACGTACCCTCGAAAGGAAGCTTGGAGGGGCAGAAATCCTTTCCGATCCTGCCTCAGAGACCGACTGCGGTGATTAGATTTTAATTAAAACAAGAGAAGCCCGCCCTTTCGCCCCTCGCTGCGGACTCAGCGTTTTTGCATCGTTCGTTCTTTTTTTTTTTTCCCCCCCAATCCATTTTTAAGGCAACTTTTCTGGAGGAGGGGGATAATGAGCTAGTTCGCGCCCATTCGTTCTATTTTCTTTACTCCACTTTTAGAAAAAGAAGGGGGTAGGCTTAGAGAGCGAACTGGGGGTGTCTTGATTTAATTCCAGTATAAATTTTAGGAAAAAAAAGTTCAGCCTCTTGAGGGCAGTTTCAAGTTGCCCTTCCTGGAGCCTCCTGCGCTGGTTTCTAGGCTGCCCTCTTTTGGAAGCTGGAGCTCTGCCCTGGGGGGAGGAGGGGAGAGAAGGAAAGAAAGCCTCGAAAATAGCCGGAGCCGAGGGGAAGGAGTGGCGGAGCAGGGCACGCAGGGCTCAGGGGCGGCCGGGGCGGCCGGAGGCTCCTGGGGCAGCCCCGGGACGGCCGGGAGCACAGACCGAGAGGAGAGGGGGGTTAGAGAAAGGAGGTATTGTGCTGTGTGCCTTGGGGGAGGGGGTGACTGCAGAAGTAAAGTAAAGGCAGCTGAGCTGCGCGAGGCTGCTGGAAGCCAAAGCCGGGGAAGGGGCCCTGCGTGGGGGCACAGCCCGGGTGGGCGCCGAGTGTCTCCAGTCTTATCCAGAGGCCTTTGTGGGTTCCTAGTAAACCCTCCCACTCCTGAAACCCCCATCGCTCAGTATTCAGACCCCAAACACTGATCCCCCATCCCAGTACCCGCGCCCGGGATCTGGAATGTTTTTCTTTGTTTTAATATAGCTCAAGAAAAAAAAAAAAAAATGTCAGAGAGTAGGGGTGGGGAATACAAAGGGCTCACGGGGGTGGAAAAAAACAAAAGCCTATTTTTATAAATGTTTAATGTTTCCACCCCTGGATGCTCCAAGACGCCGTAATTGTGCCGGCGCGGTATATGTGCCATAAATCACTTAGTTGCTAATAAAAATTGTGCGTTTGCCCTGGATTTGCCAATGGCGTCTGCATTTTCCAAGTGTGCGCCTGCTCGGCGTGGCGAACCAAGCCTGCATTTCATTAGGGCCGAGGTTCGGGGGGCGAGCGTAGGCCCCCTCCGTCCGCACACCCCGGGCCTTTGGGGGCCGCAGCCCCCTGTGCGGCCGTCCCCGCGCACACCGGCAGCCCGCAGAGCCCCTGGCCAGCGCGGCCCGGGCGCAGGGCCTGGGAACCCAGAGGCGGCGGCGGCGGCGGCGGCGGCTCCTCCTGGCTCGCCGGACAGACCTTGGCGGGCAGTGCCGGGCCCTCGAGCTACAGCGCGGCGGGGCGCGGGCCGGCCGGGCCGCCCTGCGTGCGCCCCGATCTTTGCCCCTCTCCGCCGGCGCCCCGCCGCCCGCAGTCGCCGAGTAAACAGGCGGCCGGGAGCCATCTTAAGGGCGGGGGACGGATCCCAAATGGAGAGGTGGGCGCAGTCCAGGCTGCTTTCAAGACGCCCCCCCACCCCCCACTCGTAGGAGGCCTCAGGGCACCCCCGGCCGGCCCTCGCGGCCTGGGAAAACACGCTCCCCCCTCTGGCGACCTCACTCAACGTAAACCCGGGCCTGGGCGCCCCGCCTGGGTCGGGTCGCAGCGCGCGGACTCCGCAGGGCTCCCGGGTCCAGCCGCCATCTTCCACCCCTCCCCCCGCATACTTGTGTTTACTCGGCAGGATCCGTGGCCAAAAAAGTGTGTTGACGCAGTGTGTGTGTGTTGCACTGGCCGGGCGGAAAATCGGCTGAAGCGGGGAACCTCCTCGCATACCCAAACCTCAGTCCCCGGAGAACCCGCCCAGGCCCGCCCTGTTGTCCGCGGTCAGCCCCGGGCCGCCAGAGCCGAGGCCTTCCGTACGTTCCCGGATCTCCAGTTCCGTGGACGCAGCCCGACTGACAAAATTCTTTCGCTTTGTTTTAAAAACCAAAGGACGGGCCAACCTTGGCCTCAGCGCTCCCTGGCCGCGCCTTTGTCGCGGCGCGGGCTCAGCGTCCCGCGCTTTGGGGCAGTCCTGCCCAGTTCGGGGTCACACCCTGCGCTCCCGGAATCCTCGTGTGGCTGGCCGCAGGGAGGACCCTCTCCCCCGACCCCTCTCCCCACCCTACCCCCCGAGAAGAAACCGTCGTTTCCTAGGCGAGGACCCCCAAGCCACCTCCACCACTTGCCCCAAGCCGCCTGGGTCAGCGGGGACCGAAACCCCCGCGCCCCACCAGCCTCTCTGTGAAGGGGGCCCCGGAAATTCGCCGGCCTCCGCTGCCCGCTTGGGAAGCCGTGACGCGGCCTTTAAAGCGCCCGTTTTCAGGTTCCAGGTCCGACAACCAGGGAGCTCCTGGCCCGGGTGCTGCTAAAACCCGGACAGGCCCCGCCCGGGAAAGCCAGGCTCGCCATCCCCTTGCCGGGACTGGCCCAGTCACGACTCGGCGCCGAGCCGAGGTTCGACCAGCCCCGCCGAGATCAGTCCCGACTCGCCAGGAAGCCCAAGGGCGCGGCGCCGGAGTCCGGAAAGCCGCAGGAGCCGGGCCGCACCGCACACAGAGCCGGGACCCCGGAGCGTCTGGACGGCTGGGTCCCGCGGATCCCTGGGGCGCTCGGCTCCGCCTCCAGCCCTAGCCTCTTCCCCAGGCCAGGCCGGGTCGGGTCTTCCACTCGACTGTTGACTCTAAGGGGACGGAGACAGTCTCCGGCGCTGGGGGCCGGCTGGGGCCATAAATCTGGGCGCAGGGGAGGGCCTCCTTCCCACTGCCTGGGCCGGTATTCCCGGTGAAGCCGGCATCTGGACTGCACTGGACACCCTGTCCTCCAGGTCAGGGCGCGGGGGCCCCGAGACTAAGCAGGGAGTCAAGTCAGAAATTTCCCTGTTGGCCAGAGAGAGGGAACGAACAGCCTTGTCCACTGGGCACCACCAGCTTCCATCCCTGCGGCCGCGGGACCCTGAGGGGGCCTGGGCATCCCCTGACCGCTCCCTGGGGTAGGGGCGCCCAGCCACGCGCTTACTGCTCAGAAGGCGAGGTGAGGCTCTGGTGGGCACGCGCCGCCACCTGCCTGAGCCCAGTTCAGGCTCTGCGCGTGCCATCCAGGGGCGACGGCTGGGTCAGAGTGACTTCTCAGAACTCAGCCTCCCAGCACGGACTCTGCGGCCATTCTGGGCCACCCTTCGGCCCTTGGAGCGCTCCGTAGGTGCACCATGTGGGAAGGGGGACTTTTGTGTGCATCGAGGACCAAACAGGGTCTCCAGGCGCCTTGCCTGTAGGCAAGGGGCTCCTCTGGTCTCCCCGCCCCCGGTGCTAGCCCCATCTCCTCCTTGCCGAGACCTGTGCTTTTCCCCTGTTTGGACCCAGTTCGGCCCCCTCGTCGGCCACCCGCTTTGTCGCAAACAGGCAAACCAGCGGGAAAGCAGGTCCAGCGCTGGAGGCAGCCTGGTAGGGGCGGCAGTCTTTCCACCCCAGGCAGGAGCAGGGCGGGTAGAGGGGGACTGATCCAGATGGGGTGGATTTGCAATAATAGCGTTTAAAGTCACCAGCTTTGTCTGTCTCTTTGCCAGAGGGGCGGGGAACAGGCCTTCACTCCAATGCCTTCATCCGCAGACAAGCCGGCAGTGCACGCTCTTCCTCAGGACAGCCACCTCCGGACAGCCTCCTGGACTTTGGTGGGGACAAGCCGCCGAAGGGGGAGGCATTCACACACACACACTCACACACACACATTCACACTCACACACTCACCATGGCTCCTGGGATCCACCCTGAGCCAGTGACACGACAGCAGACTGGCACGTGGAAGATGCCAGAGGCGGAGGGTTTGGAAACCTCGCTGCGAAATACTCACCCAGGGAGCTTCGGCTCCTTCCTAGAATTTCTAAAAGCACAAGTGAAGGGACCGAGGCCTCCGGGCAGAGCCCAGAAGAATTTGAGCGCTCCCCTTGGCGGTGGGAACGCAGCCTGGGAGTGGAGAGGCGGCCGAGCCGCATTCCGGCCGCGCCTCCCCCGGCCGCAGCCCCAGCCCCGCGCGCCCCAGGAAGCGCCTCCGAAAACAAAGCGCTGCGGTTTCAGCCCAAGGTTAAAGTCCACCGCGAGCATGTGTGTTGTTTCCCCCCCACCACCACCACCAGAATCCAAGAGCAATAGTGTTTCTCCAAATAAACTGCCAATAAATCAGCCCGGGGCCGCCTGCTAAGGAGCTCTGCTGACCTTGGGGACTGGATCTCCTGCTAGACCCCTTGGGGGACAGGCATGGGGAGGGGCCCCGCGTGCCAGCCGAGCCCCCCTCCCACTCTGCAGAGGAGCGGAAGAGGGACTGGCCAGGGGCATTCAGGGGCTCTTATTGGGGTGCTAGTGTGCCCAGAGAATGGGGCAGCTGTGGTTATTTGTGGCGAGGGGGCTGGCAGTATTTGGAGGGTGAAGCTGACCACGTGTCCATTGAGCGCCTAGGGTCCCCTCACTGTTTTAGGCACCCACGGAAGGGACACGGGGCACAGACAAGGGCCTCTATGGGGGCCTTCTTTGTCTGGGTGTGCCTGGGTGTGTTCCACAAGCCTGTGTGTGCGCCTATGACTAATGGGATTTATGTATGTCAGCGGCCAGGGTGACTAATGGAGGCCTTGGCAGCCCATGTGCTTGGTGGGGGGGCGGGGGGCTGCCAGGGGAGGGGCGCTGCACTTCTCGGTGGGGAGTCAGTGCCCCCCCGAGGGGCCGCCCTCCCGTCTCCTCCAGATCCTCTTCTGCTGCCGGCTGGCAGCTCCATTTGGGCCTCTGAACCCCCGCCGGGCAGGCCTGTGCATGCTGAGAGCTCCGGAGTAAATTCCATGGGCAGCCTGGCCCCCCAGAGGCGTCTCTGCCCCTGCCCACCGCCCTGACCCACGTGGCCCCTGCACACCCAGCCCAGCCCTCCTGCATCCACAGCAGAACGCTCGGGCTTCCTCTCCTTCCGTCTGAAAATTCCTCCTGATGCGAGCCTCTGCTCTGTGCAGGCTTGGACTGCCCTCTGACATCGGTGCTGTCAGGCCTGTATAACAGACCAGAAACCCGAGGTTCAGAAAGCAGGGCAGGCCCGCAGGGAGGCGGGGCGAGGGGGGAGACCGACGGGGAGTCCCAGCACCCAGGGAGCCCCCAGCCTGACCACGGCTAGCTGAGAGAAGGTGCACAGCTGACGGCGCTGACCCAGCCCGCCACCCCCCTGCTGCCTTGCCTCGTCCACCCTCTCCGCCTTCTCCTGGGGCCTCTCTCCTGCCCTCGCCTGGGACTGGAGGCAACAGGGGTCAGAGGTTAATGGGAGCCCATTTGGCCGGGCCTGGTAGGGGCAGGGTAAGGTCAAGCTGGCTGAAGGAGCCTGGCCTTCATTCCCGGCCGGGAGGACTCTTTGGTCAGGAGTTCAGGGGGCCTGGGGCTCCGTTTACCTGGCGGAGCTCAGGCGCAGTACGTCCCTGGAGAATCCCACCTCCCATCTCCCTTGGGGTCTCCCGGTTTCTGGCACACCATCCCCATCTGGGCCTTCTTCCAGGTATTCGTTCTGCTCCTTAACACACACCTTCTGTTGCACACGTCTGTGCCCCTGTTAGAGACACACTCATCCAAAGGGTCCCCGGGAGCCACAGCCGTGAGACGCCGTCCTAAGATCGCCCAGTCTGGGTGACAACAAGCAAGCCAGACAGGTTTCAACCCAGCTCTGCGTCTTTGTGCTCCTCACCCGTCCTCCGCGGCCCGTGGTGGCCTCTCTAGGGAGAGGACGGCAGGACCAAACCCTGCTTCCCAGGCCTCCCAGGAGCCTCCTACCCCCACAGGCCTCCAGGATGTGTATGCGTGCGTGTGTGTGCGTGTGTGTGTGTGTGTGTGTGCGCGCGCGTGTGTGTGTGTGTGTGTGTGTGTGTGAGTCACACACGAGCCTCTCTTACTCTCTTCACGCCCTCCCGCCTTTTTTTTTTTAATCCTTCTTTGGCACTTTTCTTTCAAGCAGAAAATAAAAACATTTCCCATGGCTACAGCTTTGAAAGCTTCCCTCGCCTTCCTGCCTCTGTCTCACCCCCACCCCTGTCAGTCCATTTCCAGAGTCAGCAGAAAGTCAAAAACAAACCCACAAAGATCAAGCCTGACAGGCCCCCCCTTCCCATGCCCCTCCACTCTCTCTGCCTGTCTTGGTCTGTCTCCACCCGGAGACGAGTGCGAGGCAGCCCCACCCCCACACATGCACGCATGCACTCACATACTTTCTGCAGCCGCAGGGAGTCTCTTAAGAACCTTCTAGAGCGACCTGCCAGAAAGGCCTGCTTACGTGATTTCTTCTGCTGGAAATATGTGGCTTCTTCCCCAGCCTCCTCCGTCCAGCCCAGCTCACCTGGTCCAGCCCCCCTGGACCTTCCTCAACACCCTCTGCTGGTGTTGAATACCTCCCCACCAAAATTCATGTGTTCAAGTCCTGACCCCCAATATCTCCAAGTGTAACATTACTTGGAAATAGGGCCGTTGTACCTAGTGACGAGATCATACTGGAGTAGCTGCTGCTAAGTAGCTTCAGTCGTGTCTGACTCTGTGTGACCCCATAGACAGCAGCCCACCAGGCTCCCCCATCCCTGGGATTCTCCAGGCAAGAACACTGGAGTGGGTTGCCATTTCCTTCTCCAATGCATGAAAGTGGAAAGTGAAAGTGAAGTCGCTCAGTCGTGTCCGACTCTTAGCAACCCCATGGACTGCAGCCTACCAGGCTCCTCCATCCATGGGATTTTCCAGGCAAGAGTACTGGAGTGGGGGGCCATTGCCTTCTCCGCTACTAGAGTGGGGGGGTCCCTGATCCAGTAGGTACTGGCGTCCTCATACGAACGGGACCCAGGCAGAGCCGGGAAACCATCCTGCCCCTTAGTCCAGAAGGAACTGACACGGCCCGCACCTTGACCTTGGGCTTCCCGCCTTCAGAACTGAGACAGAATCCATTTCTGTGGCTTCAGTCAATGACCTTTTGTTATATCAGCCTTAGCAAACGAATTCACCAGCCCAGTTTTCCTTTTTCTTTTGTTGACCAAGCCACACGGTTTGCAGGATCTTGGTTCCCCAACCAGGGATCGAACACACAGCCTCGGCAAGTGGAGGCACAGAGTCCTAACCACCTGACTGCCAGGGAATTCCCATACCATCCCAGATTTAAGTGTCCACAAGAGTCAGGCGGGAAACGTGAGTGAACAGAAGTGGGATGGCATCTAGAGGGGGGAGCGGGTTGCAGCCTAGCCACAGCCCCCAGGGGTCAGATATCCTGTTGTTGTTCATGGTGCATCGTCAGAATGGGCAAAAGTCCCCAATATCTCAGTAGTTCAACACAGCTCATACAAATGTGTTCTCCGCAACACGTGGTCTACTCTGAGCCTGGGCAACCCTCCAGGGCAGCTGAACTCCATGTGGTGACTCAGCATCCCAGGGCACTTAGATTTCCTGAGTTGTCCACCTCCATGTAAGGTCATCCCGGGGAAGAGAGGATCATCACAGAGGACTCTCGCTGCCAGAGCATTTATCATTCCTTGTATTTATTCCTTTGTGTTTGTTTAACAAATACGTACACGTCAGGCTCTGTGCTAGGGCCTGATGATAAAGTGGTGAGCACAATGAACCAGAATACGCCTCCCTGTGGGGCTTCCAGTCCAGAGAAGGGGACAGCTGGGTAACAGAGAACCATGAGCGTGGGGAGCGCTGCCCAGGAGAAGGCCCAGGGGCAGCGGGAGGAGCCATGTCACACGGGGCCTCCGCCTAAAACAAGACAGAGAGGTTTTCAGTGGGCCCCAGGGACTTCCCGATAAAAAATCCGCCTGCAATGCGGGAGACCTGGGTTTGATCCCTGGGTTGGGAAGATCCCCTGGAGCAGGGAATGGAAACCCACTCCAGTATTCTAGCCTCGAAAATCCCCACGGACAGAGGAGCCTGGCGGACTACCGTCCATGGGGTCGCAAACAACTGAGCGACTAAGCGCTGGGACTTGCCTGGTGACCCAGAGATGAATCCACCTTCCAATGCCCAGGATGTAGGTTCAATCCCTGGTCAGGGAACTAAGATCCCATGTGCTTCAAGGCAACTAAGGCCATGTACCTTAACTACTAAGCCCACATGCTACAACGAAGATCCCTCCCGCTTTCAACTAAGAACTGATGCAGCCAAAAATAAATAAATTGATATCTTTTTTTAGTAAAAAGGGGGCTTCCCTGGTGGCTCAGTGGTAAAGAATCCACCTGCCAAAGCAGGAGACCCAAGTTCCCTCCCTGATCTGGGAAGATCCCACGTGCCACGGAGCAACAAAGCCCATGCAGCCCAACTATTGAGCCTGTGCTCTGGCGCCCAGGTTGGGCTCTAGAAGCCTGGAAGCCGCAAGTACCGAGTCCATGTGCCTCAACTACTGGAGCCCAAAAGCCCTGGGTGAATCAAGGACCCCCTCCCTCCCTCTCAATTTTTAATTATCTTTCCATTGGCCCCATCCTCTCCTCTGAACCTCCGTTTTCTCTATGTGGTAGAGTATGGCCATGTGCAACAAGAAAGAGGCAATTCCCCAGCAGCTTATCCGGAAAGATGGAAACGCTGGACAGAACAGACTGCCAATGACCTGTCTTCCCATCACACTCTTCTCGAAGGGTGAGATCTAATCAGACCTGAGGAATGGCTGATGGATGAGATTTTTTCCACAAAGCCTTGCCCCAGAGGCAGAGCTTCACCGCGGGCGTGGCTTGTACCAGCCGCAAACCTGGAGGCTTTCTCCCGTCCCTCCCCGGCTGCCTTCGCCTCCCCCTCTCTGGTTTCTCTCTCTGCCAGTCCTTCGCCACACCCTGCCCACACCGGATCACCAGGTCACAGCTCCAGCTCCAGATGATAAAATGCCACGGCTGCGGGGGCCTGGGGCCAGGCTCCTCGAGTGACTGTCATGACACATTGTATCCTCCGAGGATGTGTCCCCTTTCTATGCTGTGACCTTGACATTTCTCCCAGTGGAGGTGGAATCTTGCGTCTCTCGCCAGACACGTGAAGTGACACCGCGACTTCCAGAGCAAGGTCAGAAAGAGAAGATGCGGTGTCGCCCCCTCCGTGGTGGGGTCTGAACTCAGCGCTGCCTGTCCCTAGCCAGGCCTCCCGTGCCGGGGGGCCGCTGACGGAACGACCCCGGAAGGAAGCGGGAGGGATCTGAGGAGCCAGCCAGCTTGGGTTCAAGCCCGATTCTGCCATTCACTTGGCATGTGACGTTTACAAGCCGTTTCCCCTCTCCGAGCCTCGGTTTACCGGCTGTAACGTGGAGCTCCTCGCCTGAGATCAAGCAGGAGGGCTGTGCTTACAGTGACCGTGCAGATGGTCCTGAGATGCGCATGGCTCTGACCGCTCGCAGGCACTCAGGTAGCCAAGGGGGCACAGAAGCCCCATGCTCTGGGTGACCACCGCCTCACTCCCTCTACGAGCAGCTGGGTTCTGGGCAGGTGCCCGGGAGAGGATGGGTTCCCAGCTGGCACTGCCTGGACTGTGGTCAGCCCTGTCCCCAGGTCGCTGCTGCGGCACTTGTTGCCCAGGACACAGCTGAAGCCAGCTCTGTCCTGGCCGGGGCCACAGGCCAGGTGGCCGCTGCTGCTGTTGCTCAGTCGTGTCCGACTCCTCGCGACCCCGTGGACTGCAGCACAACAGGCTTCCCTGTCCGACACCGTCTCCCGGAGCTTACGTAGACTCATGTCCCTTGAGTCAATGATGCCGTCCAGTCGTCACCCTCTGTCACCCAGACAGCAGAAATTGACTCTCTCACCGCTCAGGCCAGAAGTTCAAAACCAAGGTGTCAGCAGAGCTGGCTCTGTCTCTGGGGCCGCGACGGAGAATCTGCTCTGGGCCTCACTTCCAGCTCCTGGTGGCGGCCAACGCTCTTGGCATTTCTTGGCTTAAGCTGCTTTGCTCTGATCTCTGCCCCCATCGTCACAAGGCCGTCCACCCTCTGCATGGCCTCCCCTGGCGTCCCCTCTCTGCGTGGTTCTGTCCCAGCCTTTCTTCTGCTTGCTTGTTTATTTTGGCCGCGCTGGGTCTTCCTTGCTGTGCAGTGGCTTTCTCTAGTTGTGGCGAGTGGGGGCTCCTCTCTGGCTGCTGCTGGGACTTCTCACTGAGGAGGCTTCTCTTATTCTGGACCACAGGCTCTGGGTGCGCAGGCCTCAGGAGCTGTGGCGCACGGCCTTCGTTGCCCCAAGACATGTGGAATCTTCCCGAACCAGTGATCGACCTCATGTCCCCGGCATTGACAGACGCATGCTTAACCACTGAACTGCCAGGGAATCCTTGCCTCCTCTTTTTTTATTATTTTATTTCATTTATTTATTTTTGGCTGGGTCTTTGCTGCCGCACACAGGCTTTCTCCAGTTGTGGTGGGTGGGGACCGCTCTTCGCTGCCATCACAGGCTTCTCATCACCGAGCTGACTTCTCCCGGCTCGGCTCGCAGGTGCGGTAGTTGTGGAGCACGGGCTTAGTCGCTCTGCGGCACGTGGGATCTTCCCAGAGCAGGGGTCGAAGCCATGTCCCCTGCAGGAGGCTTCTTAATCACTGGGCCACCAGGGAAGTCCTCGTCTCCTCTTCTCACAAGGCCATCAGTCGTGCTGGATTAAAGGCCCACCCTACTCCAGTGTGACCCCCCCCTTAACTGATGACATCAGCAATGACCCTCTGTCTAAACAAGACCACATACTGAGGTCCCAGAGCACAGGACTTGAACCCATCTTTGTGGGACACAGAATCCCACCCACAACGCCGACCTTGGGCCCTTGACCCCCGCTGTATCCCAGAGCCAGGACACAACTGGAAGCCCCTCCTGCAGAAGGACTGGGGTCCTCCAGCCGGCCACGAGGCAGGAGAGGACACTGAGGTCTCGTAGTGTAGGGGCAGGGCACACATTCCCCTCCTAAAGGGAGGAGGGCCTGCAGTCAGAAGCTGCCATGACTTGGGGGGCTTCCCTTGGTCAAGGCAGGCAGAAGGGACAGGCAGTTGCCCACCCAGCATCCCTTGACTATAGAGCATACACGCCCCCTGCTGGGTTCTACCCGTCTCCAGAGTCCCCGGCGGGCTGAGCCCTGGTGGGGGGAGGGAGAGGGAAGAACTGGGAGTTTGGGGCTGGTTGGTGGATGCAAACAGTCTCATTTAGAATGGAAACAAGGTCCTCCTGGACAGCACAGGGAACTACATCCAATCTCCAGAGAGAAACCATAATCGAAGAGACTATTAGAAAAAAGAATGAGGACGTACTTGGTGGTCTTGCTTCTTATGTGGCCACAGATAACAGTGGCTAAGACGCTGCCAATGCAGGGGGCCCAGATTCAATCGATCCCTGATCAGGCAATTAGAATCCCACATGCTGCAACTAAGATCCGGCACCACCAAATAAGTAAAAATAAATCTTAAAGGCTCAAGAAATAAATTACCACTCTTGAAAAAAGAATGTATATATGTGTGTAACTGAGTCACGTGACTGTACAACAAAGATCGGCACAACATTGTAAATCAACTATACTCCAATTTTCAAAAAATGATAAAGGACTTCCTGGTGGTGCAGTGGTTAAGAATTCGCCTGCCAATGTGGAGGACCCAGGTTCGATCCCTGGTCCGGGAAGATTCCACGAGCCTTGGAGCAGCTAAGCCCATGTGCCACAACTACTGAGCCTGCGTTCCGCAACCGGAAACCCCACTTCAGGGAGAAGCCTGCAAGTCGCCACTAAAGACTGTGCAGCAACAAAGACACAGCGCAACCAAAAAAATAAAAATAATAAATAAGTAATTTTTAATGATTAAAAACCCAATTGCAAAAAAAAAAAAAAAACCCAGTTGCACACCTTGTTCTGGCCGGGTTTCCTTGCCTGTATCACTCCCCTGTCTTTCTGGGGCAGCCCCCCAAGTAAACTGCCGGGGCTCACAGCCTAATTGCAGGGGTCCGCCTCTGGGGTCCGCCTCTGGGGTCCCTCCCCATGGCCACCTGCTGCTGGCCCCGCTTCAGTCACATCGTCTCCACCTCCGAGAGGCCAACGGGGGCTCAGCAAGGGCCACCTCTGCCCGGGCCACCAGGCAGCTGGCAGGCAGAGGTCCTCCTGCACGGCCTTTGCTGGTCTGCCCGGGTGTGGTGTGGGCGACCGCACTGCTATGCCTTGGAATCTTGTTACGACCTGGAGACGGAGGCCCAGGTTGGGGAAGGGCCGCGTCCAAGGTCCCAGGGCAGGATGGGGATAGACGATGGAGGAGGGACTTGAACTCGGATCTCTCGGGAGCTCCAGTCAAGATGAGAGATTAGGGGCTTCCCTCGTGGTCCAGTGGCTAAGACTTCACCTGCCAACATAGAGGGTGCAGGTTCGATCCCCGGTCCAGGAACAAAGACCGCACATGCCTTGTGACTGAAAAAACCAAAACATAAAACAGAAACAATATCAAGACTTTTAAAATGGTCCACATCAAAAAAAAAAAAAAAATCTTAAAAAAAAAGATGGTGGAGTAGGAGGAAGTGAGTTCCACATGGACCCACCTTCTCCCACAAATCCATCAAGAATACATTTATGAATGAAACAGTTCTCACAGAACACATACTGAACACACAAAGACGACCTCAAACACCTAAAGGAACATCTCTACATAACCAGCTAGGACGAAAGGCAGGGCAGGGATAAAGAGGAAGCAGGATGCAATCGGTGCCCCTGAGAGGGAGCTGAAAAACAGGTCTCTGACCATCTTGTTCCCTCCCAATGGTCCCCGT
The DNA here is from genome assembly GCA_020226075.1 of Hydropotes inermis. NCBI lineage: Eukaryota > Metazoa > Chordata > Mammalia > Artiodactyla > Cervidae > Hydropotes > Hydropotes inermis. Next base: position 19,149,721 of record CM035301.1, read on the forward strand.
CACCCTTCCTGAAATTGTCTTCAAGCCTAAGAGGCTGCTTCAGTCCCCTTGGGCCGCCACAACAAAGACATGAGTGCTAAATCGCTTCAGTCGAGTCCTACTCTTTGCGCCCCTGTGGACCCTATGGAGCCCGCCAGGCTCCTCTGTCCATGGGATTCTCCAGGCATGAATACTGGAGTGGGGTTGCCACTCCAGGGACCTTCTCGACCCAGGGATCAAACCCGAGTCTCTTATGTCTCCTGCATTGGCAAGTACGTTCTTTACCACCTGGGAAGCTCCACAACAAAGACAGGGCAACTTAAACCACAGAAGCATACTTCTCACACTTCTGGGGACCCGACGTCTGAGCTGTCAGCAGGATTGGGTTCCTCTGCAGTCTCTCTCCTTGGTCTGCAGGCGGCCGTCTTCTCCCTGCGTCTTCACACGGCCTTTCCTCTGTGCAGGTTTGCGTCCTGATCTTTTCTCGAAATGACACCAATCCTGTTGGATTAGGGCTCACCCCGATGACCTCATTTTAATTGGCTCTTTAAAGTTTCCTTCTCTTGGGACTTCCCTGGGGGTGCAGTGGTTAAGACTCTGCCCTTCCACTGTGGGGGCGGCGGACACAGGTTGAATCCCTGGTTGGGGAACGAGATCCTACACGCTGTGTGGTTTGCCCAAGGTAATAAATAAATTAAATAAAGGTCCCATCTCCAAGTACAGGGCTTCTCTTGTGGCTCAGACAATAAAGAATCTGCCTGTAATTCAGGAGATCTGGGTTCATTCCCCGGGTCAGGAAGAGCCCCTGAAGAAGGGTATGGCTACCCACTCCAGTATTCTTGCCTGAGAAATCCCAAGGACAGAAGAGCCTGGCTGGATACAGTCCAAGGGGTCACAAAGAGTCAGACACAACTGAGTGACACACAGACACATACACACACATTCCAAAGACATTCTGAGGCACTGGGGCTAGAATTTCAACTTATGAATTATGTGGTGGAGGGGGGAGGAAATCAGCCTGTCTTAGTTCATTTGGGCTGCTGTAAAAAAATAGCATAGATTGGTGACTTAAACAATAGAAATTTATTTCTTCCTAGAAATAGTTCTCGGAGAAGGCAATGGCACCCCACTCCAGTACTCTTGCCTGGAAAATCCCATGGACGGAGGAGCCTGGTTGGCTGCAGTCCATGGGGTCGCAAAGAGTCAGACACGACTGAGCGACTTCACTTTCACTTTTCACTTTTATGCATTGGAGAAGGAAATGGCAAGCCACTCCAGTGTTCTTGCCTGGAGAATCCCAGGAATGGGGTCGAGCAGAGTTAGACATGACTGAAGTGACTTAGCAGCAATAGTAGAAAGTTCTAGAGCCTAAAAGTCCGAGATCGAGGCATCAGCAGATTTGGTGTCTGGGGAGGGCCTTCGTCCTGGTTCACAGACGGCTGTTCTACTCTGTGTCTGCTTGTGGATAAAGGGACAAGGGAGCTCTCTAGGGTCTCTCTTACAAGACCACTAACTCCATTCATTTGGGGTCTACCATCATAACGTCATCCACTCCCTAAGACCCCCACCTCCTCAGCACTTTTCAAGGTTAGGAGCTCAACATATGAATTTGGGGGGACCACAGACACTCAATCCATAATGCAGCCCAGAGACGTCCCTGATGGTGCAGTGAGTTCCATCCCTGGTCAGAGATCTAGATCCCACGTGCCACAAGTAAAAGTTCACATGCCACAACTGGAGACCCCACAGGCTGCAGCAAAGACTCGGCACAGGCAAACAAATACAATAGATAAAAATGATACATACAGACATACATCCTATAGCCCATCCCAGAGGCCCTATGCTTTATTATTACTCTCACCCCCAAGCCCAGCCCAGTAGACCGCAGTGAAATATCCATTCGATGAATGAGTGGAATGACGTCATTCTGGCAGGTTTTCAAGGATGAAGAGAAGTTTACCAGGCAGAAAAAGCAGAGACAGGCATTCCAGGCTGGAAGGTCAGCCTCTGCTTAGGTCAAAAGGGTCCCAGCAGGGCCTGGGGGAAGGGAGTGAGTCGAGCAGACCTCCTGTCCCAGGCAACTGGCTGTCCTGGGCCAGCACAGGTGACAGTGGCCCTGCCCTGCCCACCGTGGCCCTGCTGACCGCCTGCCCACGAGCCGTGTCTTGTCCCCAGGGAGCAAGACCCTACCACCTCATCCACAGGATCCCAGCTCCGATGATTCCAGGCATCTCTCTTCCCCTTCACGCCTGGGTGGGCTGAGTGTTATTTATTCAAACGCTCCTTTTATTGGTGTTTTGTTGAGAACACAGGAATTATTCATGGTGGGTTTCAGGTCTCTCCCGGTAACAACCTCATCTTCGTAGACTCAAGGTACAAATTACGGTGTCAGCTCAATTCACCGTCGATCGTGGATGTCCTCCAAGCATCAAGCAACAGAGGCTCAGAATGTTCTGGAAGTCCAGTCTGGCTGGAGGCAGCAGGGGCCTAAGTGAACAAGGATGGGGCTGTGGATGGGTGCAAAGGAGGGTAATGGGGGAACAAGCCCCAACTCCATCCAGGCTCTGTGAGCCTGGTCAGCCTCAGTCTTCTCATCCCTCAAGTGGACACCGATGTGAGTGTTTCACACCCTGAGGCACCCACACAGCCAGCCACTGCCCGGCCGAGCCTGGTACCCAGGAGCCCTCCTTCAGCGAAGCGGGTGGGGAGCCAACTCGTTGTTCAGTCGCTAAGTCATGGTCGACTCTTGGGAGCCCATGGGCTGAGCACCCCAGGCTCCTCTGGTCGCAAGCCTTCATCCCCAGGGGTCACCTTGGAGGTGGGCGCCCAGCCCCAGGACATGTCCCAGCAGACCCCACGTGGGGCAGGGGTGAGCTGGCCCCGCCGAGAGCTGCCCAAACTACAGATTCACAAGCGAGATAAACGCCTGTCCCGGTGAGCCACTAGCATTGCAGCCACAGGTAACTCAACTGTGGGGTTCAGCTGAAAAGGGCTTCTGAGGGTATGCTCCCCTGCACCCCAGGCCACCACACTCGTCCTGTGGGCACCACGGCAGTGGGTGCTAAGGGCTGGAGAGCCTTCAGCACAGGTTGGACTGGTTCAGAGCACCTGCTGATGTCTGTGCCTTAAACACTCCCGGCTTTGAGCTGCCACTGAACGCGGACTTGGACAAAGATGGGCAGTGACCTACCTTTATGTGGTGTATTTACAGACACAGTAAATGGAAACAGCCTCAAAAGCATAAAAAAAAGGAAATGGTGGGGATTTTCCTGGTGGCCTGCCAAGGCAGGAGACACAGGTTCAATCCCTGAGCCAGGAAGATCCCACTTGCAACTAAGCCTGTGCACTATTGCTGCTGAGCTGGTGCTCTAGAGCCCACGGGCCGCCACAAGGGAAGCCACTGCAATGAGAAGCCCGATCGCCGCAACTAGAGAAAGCCCGCACACAGCGACAAAGACCCAGCACGGCCAAAAAAATAAACAAATAAAATCATAGAGAAAAGAAAAAGAGTAAATTGTCCTAGACTTCCCTGACGGTCCAGTGGTTAAGACTCTGCGATTCCACTGCAGGGGGCATAGGTTCGATCCTTGTCAGGGAAGTTCTGCATGTCTCACTCTGTGGCCAAAGTGGGGGGAATAAAATGTAAACTGTGGGAAAAGAATTAGAAAGCAATGAGTTTTGAGTCCTCACCATCTTTGTTTTCCATGTAATTTGTTTAATTGGAAGTTTTTATTTTCTAACTTTCTGGGGGGCATACGGGCCACAAGGGATCCTAGTTCCCCAAGCAGGGATCGCACCTTCGTCCCCTGCATTTTGAGGTGGATTCTTAACCACGGGACCGCCAGAGACGTCTCCCTAATCTCTTCTGAAAGGATACCGGTCATATTGGATTAAGGTCTACCCTAAGGACCTCCTTCCACCTTGTGAGTAAGCTCAGTCACTTAGGCGTGTCCCACTCTTTGTGACCCCGTGGACTGTAGCCCGCCAGGCTCCTCTGTCCATGGGATTCTCCAGAATAGAATACTGGAGCCGGTTGCCATTTCCTCCTCCAGGGGGTCTTCCTGACCCAGGTCTTCACCCAGGCCCTCCTCCAGCGAGCCATCCTCCTGGAGGAGCCTGGTGTGTGCCCGGGAAGGTAGGCAGGGGCCCAGCCAGCCCGAGTGGGGACCAGTGCAGACAGCCGTCCACATCTGGGGAGGTTCTTTGTGGCCAGTGTCAGCTTTAAAACACGCCCCCACCAAAAGGTGGAATGTGCATCCCTGCTCTGAACCAGGGCAGGCCGGAGACTTCTTTGACCAAAAGAACAGGGCGGAAGCGTGGCCTCTGGGATCCGAGGCTGGGTTGGGAGAGACCACATGCTTCTGCGTGGCTGTCCATGCATTGGGGACAGGCAAGAGAGGGGTCTGAGGAACTTGGGGCCACCAGGTTGGTTGCAAGGAAGCCCCAGCCACATGGAGAGGCCATAAAACGATTCCCCAGCCCAGAGCCTCTGCTGGGCCCCCACCTCCGCCAGCATCACCTGCCTGCCCCATCAGCCTTCTTGGTCCAGCCTGCCGAGCTCTCAGATGACTGCCAGGAACTGCCCAGCACCTTCCTGACTTCCTGACCCACAAAATCCTGAGCCTAGTAAAGACGTGGCTGCGTGCTATGCTTTGTACCGACTGGTGGAACAGCTGTCGCAACCAGAGAGACCACTGTGCCCAGTGTGGGATAAGGCTGGAAATGGGGTGAGGGCGGGGCTTCCCTGGTGGTCCACTGGTTGAGACCCTGCGCTTCCAATGCAGGGGGCACAGGTTCAATCCCTAGTCGGGGAACTAAGATCCCACATACCACTCAGCCAAGAAAACTGGGTGAGGGTGGCCCAGGGGCCACTAATGGTAAAGAACCTGCCTGCCAATGCAGGAGACATAAGAGATGTGGGTTTGATCCCTGGGTCGGGAAGATCCGCTGGAGGAGGGCATGGCAATCCATTCCAGTCTTCTTGTCTGGAGAACCCCTTGGACAGAGGAGCCCGGTGGGCTACAGTCCGCGGGGTCTCAGAAGAGTCGGACGCAACAGCATGAAGGCGGCCAGGCCAAGTCAGTTGCCTTGCTTCCACTCTCTGGCTGGGTGAATCCACACCAATCCGATTTGCCAGCATCCTGGAGAGAAAGCCTGCCAGAAGGCTGACACCTGCAGGGTGCGGGATCTCTCTTAGGTCTCAGGGGGTGCTGCTCCTGGGAGAACAACCCCACCCTCACCCCAGACAGGGCCTCCGTGGGAACCAAGGAGCCTGTTGGGCAAGCGACCACCCCGGGTTCTCTCCACGTCCACGCCCACCGCCGCCACACCAACACCCTCCCGGCCCACAGCGTCTCAGACGCAGGGCGGTGGGGCCAAGGCAGCCTGGCCAGGGGCCCTGGCTAAAAATAGCCGTCACCAAGCCTTTATTGTGTCTGCAGCGCGGCTCTTCCTGCCTGGCTCCTCTCGGGCTGCTTTGATGTTGGTATTTAAACATCACGCGCAGAACCTGAGCCTTCCCAGAGCACGGCTGAGACCCACATGCACACATATGCATGCACACACCCCCCACACACCTGCTCCTCCAAGAAGCCAGTAGGGGTCACTCCAGAGCAGCCCCCACCTCTGCCCAGCCACCCTGCACATCTGGGCGGGTGTGCAGGGGCTGTCGTAACTCAGCCCCACACTAAGCAGCTTCGAAGGACAGAAGCACGCTCGCTCCCAGTCTGGAGGCCAAGAGTCCACGATCAGGGTGCCAGCAGGGCCTGCTCCCTCTGAAACCTGCAGGGTCCGTCCCAGCCTCCCCTCTGGCTCCTGGCGGGGCCCGGCACCCCTTCTGTGGTGTGAAGTCACTCCAATCTTGGCCTTGGCCATCACACGGTCTTCCCGTGTTTCTGCCTCCTCCTCTTCATTTAAGGATACCAGTCACACTGAATTAGGGCCCACACTAACGACCTCATCTTATCCAGATGGTCTCTTCGAAGACCTGACTCCCCAGTAAGGTCATGCTCCCCGGTAATGGGCTGCAGGTGGGGCATTAGGACTTGACTAGATCTTTTCTGTGGCGACACAGTTCAACTCACAAAAGCATTCTTCAGGAACTCCCCTGGTGGTCCAGTAGTTACGACTTTGCCTTCCAATGAAGGGGATGAAGGTTCAAACCCTGGTCGGGGTGCTAAGATTTCACATGCCTCTTGCCCAAAAAAACAAAACATAAAACAGAAGCAATATTATAACAAATTCAGAAAAGACTTTAAAAACTGTCCACATCAAAAAAGTCGTAAAATAATAAAAATAATAATAAAACAAGAGACACTCCTCGGATGGTTCTGAGTCCAGGCTCCCCCTCCTCTGTGGGTGCCTCTTCCTGACTCCTAAGGCCCCTCAACACCCAATCCCAGCCTGGACTCGGGTGTCCCCTGCCCAATTGTAGGAGTCTTGGGGCAGGAAGGGCCATGTTCCTCTCTGCCTCCAGCTGCTACATGGTACCCAGAAGTGCTCCTGGTTGGGGAGCAGGGGTGGGGAGGCAGGTTAGCTCAGTGGCTTATTCACCTCAGACTTTAATGCTTTCCTTTTTGCCACTGCCTCACAATCACAATATGGTTGCTGAAGTTCCAGACATTCTATCCCACATCTTCTTATCTTTACCATTTTGGTGTATATCACTCCAGTTGAACTTTCAACTTCCAGCATCAGTACATCCTAGGTATTTCTCAGCACCCACAGCTTGACTGGGAGAGGATTAAGACGCTGTTGGATGGGAGTTAGTGGAGATCAGTGTTTTGCTCCCTAGCCCTTAGGTGGCAGAGCTTGGAGGTATGCGACCTTTGCTGTCTCCCAGGGGGGCTTGAATGCTGGTTGCCCATGGTGGTCACCTGTTCTCTTACACTCTTTCCCATTCCTATGTCACTTCCCACTTTCCCACAGGGGTTCCCTCAACTCCTCGGCCACAGTCTGCATGCTGTCCCTGCAAAGGCCAGCAAGGCTCTGGAGGAAGGTATCTGGGCCTCTGCTCCCCTGGGGCCTGGTTTCCTCATCTGTAAAATGGGGTTGAAGGTACCCCCTCTCAGAGGTAATGTCCAGGAACCGGCTTGCAGGAAATGTTGCCAAGACACAGGGCTTCTGGGGAGTGGGGCATGCGGACCCTCCCTTCCCTCTCAGGCCCCGGGTCTCAGCTGAGGCTGTAGCAACGTGAACGAATGAATGAAATGCATGATTTTAACAACTTTGCCGGTTCTGGTTCTGTCTTCCTTCCCTCCCAGCTGCCCAACCTCCTACCTGAGAGCTAACGGGACAGTGGGGCGGGAGGAGCAATGAGGACCTAAGAGGGTGGCAAGGGCTTCCCAGGGGGCTCAGTGGGAAGGACTCCAGCTACCAACGCAGGAGACATGGGCTCAATCCCTGGTCCAGGAAAATCCCACATCCCGAGGAGCAACTAAGCCCGTACGGCTACTGAGGCAGTGCTCTAGAGCCTGGGGGCCAGAACCGCTGAGCCTGCGCGCCCAGAGCCCACGCTCTGCGCGAAGGGAAGGCTCCGCAGTGGGAAGCCTGCACACTTCAACTAGAGAAAGGCCCCAGCAGCACTCCTCCGCCTCCCCCTCCTCCCTCCTCCCCTTCCCTCCT
>CM035301.1:19157722-19211646 GCA_020226075.1 Hydropotes inermis
CCTCCCCCTCCTCCTCCATCCTGTCACTCCTCCCCTCACCCCCCTCCTCCCCCTCCCATCTCTAAAAAGGCCTTCCAGCTGCCTCCTCCTGCCTGAAATTCCATCTTGGCTCCACCCCGGGGCCTAAAGCTCTGGTGCCAGGGCTGCCAGGCTCTGGGCTCACTGATTGGCCTGTAAGTTGCCCCACATCTCTGGGCCTCAGTATCCCCATCTGTAAAGTGGGAGCGCCCCAGAGTAAAAGAACTGCCGAGTCAGTCCGCCCGCAGCAAATGTGTCTCCGGCTCCGGTCCCCACCGGGAGGAGCTGCGCTGTGGCGAGCAGGACCCCACGGCTCTCGACCGAGGGGCCGTGGTAGGCGGGAAGAGCCATGGGACATGAACAGTCACAGGGCAGGTGTGTTTGCAGAGGCCTGACCCCCACACCCCACGCCCAGGCCTCAAGGAAGCCACTCCCTGCCCAGGAAGGGAGCAAGCCGGCTCTGTGAGAGGCAGAGGCTGGTTAAAGCCCTGAGACCTAGAATGTCCAGACCGACCGATCCTTCCCCAGATGAGGCCTGTGCCAGGCCTCCCTGGTCCCTGACTTGCGCACACTCAGCCGCGCTCAGCTCCCTGGCCAGCCACTGGAAAAGACAGGCCAGGGCGGGGCTGCTCGCCAAAGCCTGCTTTGTCTGCGACCCAGGGAGGGCAGCCCCATACCTGGCTCAGGAGACCCCCGAGGTGGGGGCACCTTTCCAGCAGCCTGGCTCCGCCCCAGGGCCGAGCAGCTGCTGTGACCTAGGGGCAGGCCTCCGAGAAAACCGCAGGCGTCACGGGGATCGCAGCTCAAACTCATGAAATGGGCTGGAGGTGACCTGGGGCTCGGGGAAGGGTGTGGGGAGCTGTGGTTTCATGGGGACAGAGCTCCACTTTGAGAAGGTGAAATTCCTGGAGATGGTGGTGGTGATGGCTGACCCCGGACGGCACACTTGACGATGGTTCAGATGGTGAGTTTTATGTTACATATAACTTACCACCACTTTTTAAAATGTAAAAAAGATGGCGGGATCTCAGCGAGTCTGGGTGGGCACAGACACCATCCATGACAGGGACTCTGCCTCTGTGACACCGCTCCACTCCTCACCCCACCAGCATCCCATAAGGCCCTACACAAAATCTCATCGGAACCCCCGGCCAGCGTCCTGGACACCCCACACCCCGTCCAGGCCTGCAGCTGGCAGCCTCCAGGGCCTGGAGATGAAGCCGGCTGTGCTAGGCCCACCCTGTCTCTGCCCCTGGCTGACCTCGGCCCTGGTCTGGCCCCCACGGGGCTAACGTGGGGGCAGGTTTAGCACCTGCAGAAATCCGGCTGCCTGGAAAGGGCAGCGTGGGGACTTTAATTTGGTTCTTTTCCTCCTGGAGTCAGTTGTCCCTGTAGACCTAATCACCCCTGGGGCTCTAAAAGCATCCGACTTGCCAAGGAAGAGGCCAGCTCCTGGCCTGAGGCGATGCCAGCTTCCCACTTTAATTAGGGCCGTTTTTAGTCCCAAGGGACAGGCCCCCAAAACTCCCGGGCATCTCCCGCAGTGCCCGCAGGAACGACGGACGTGTGCCTGCCTAAGCCTGGGGCTCCCGTTCCCCCATCTCTGACCTCCGATGTCCCCACCGGCTGCCTGCTCCACAGGTGGGGCACCCTGGACCCCAGTGGGTAAGCATCCACCGTTCGTGTCCCTCCTTGAGGGGCTGCTGGGAAGGCAGGGGGCCCCTCCTCCCACCTGGAGCCCAGCCCTTTACACTTGAAGCCCACCGCTGATCAGATCGAATCCCAAACCCAGCCAACAGGATCTACCCAGCTAGTCAGCCAAGAGCATACCTCTTATCCCTGAGCATCTCACACCCAGGCCACCTCTCAACCTGGGCCAACTTGGTCCCCCTGCCACCCTCAGCCAAGCCGGTAACACGTCGAGTGGTGTCCCCTCAAAGGACACGTCCACCTGGAACCTCAGAATGTGACTTTATTTGGAAATAAGGTCTTTGCAGATATAATTAAGATAAGGATCTCAAGATGAGATTGTCCTCCATGAGGGTTGGCCTTGAATTCAATGATTGTGCATGCATGCTGAGTCGTGTCCCACTCTTTGCAACCCATGGACTGCAGCCCTCCAGGCTCCTCTGTCCATGGGATTTTCCAGGCAAGAACACTGGAGTGGGTTGCCGTTTCCTTGTCCAGAGGATCTTCCTAGCCCAGGGATCGAACCTCCCTCTCTTGAGTCTCCTGCTTCAGCAGGCAGATTCTTTACCACTGTGCGACCTGGGAAGCCCGAATTCAATGATGAGTGTCCTTAAAAAAGATTCAAGAGACAGAACACACGCACATACATACACGGGTGCGTGCAGACAGGGCTGAGATTAGTCATGCCGCCACAGGCCCAGGGCGCTGGGCATCACTGAGCTGAGAAAAGGCCTGGACCAGCTCCTTCCTAGGGCATCGAGGAGGACCCAACCCCGCCGCCACCTGGGTCTCGGACTTCGGGGCTGCACAGTGCGAGGAAACAGACGTCTGTGGTTTTAAGCCACCTGGTTTGTGGTCCTGTGTCACCGCGGCCCCAGGAAACCCAGTGGGGACAAGGGTCTCGGCGCCTCCTCCCGCCCCAGCCCCAGGGCTCCCCGGGCTGAGCTCCCCACTGCTCAGCCAGCGCTGGGCACGGAATCTGTTTTCCATAAACAGTCTTTTGAACGGAATTTCATTTTTCTCACCCAAGGAAAGAGTCTGGAAGAGAATACGCAGACTCTGGGGCTGCAGCGCGTCGGGGTGGAGGGGTGTTTCGTGGCCGGCTGAGGGTTTTTCTTACTTTTTTACTGGCATTATCTGCCCTTTCTGATTTTCCTCTAATAAATATGGGGGTGGCGGCCTCTGAAAGTGGGTTCCTGCCCCCTCAGGGGGTTCTGAGATCAGGGGGATGGGGCAGGGGGCAGAGGAGAGAGGTGGTAGGTTCCCCCAGGGCCTCCCCTCCCCGGGCCTGACTGGGAGGGGCATGCAGGGGCCGCCCCAGGAGCTGCCCTGGGCACCCCCAACTTCCTTCCCCCCGCCCCTGAAGGTGCTCTGGGAATGAGTCATGGGAGACCCGTTTCGCTGGCAGTTTCCAAAAATAAAACACCTTTCAAGACCATGAGCCTGAGACTTCCCTGGTGGTCCAGCAGCTAAGGATCCACCTTTCAACATAGAGGACGTGGGTTCAATCCCTGGTCAAGGAACTAGGATGCCACGTGCCACCGGGCAATTAAGCCCGTGGGCTGCAACAAAGACCCAGTGCAGTCAAAAAAAAAAAAAAATGAGCACCAATCCTGTGCTGCCCTGGCCAGCAAGGAGTCTCTGTCCGTCCCTAGGTCTGTCCCTCCGGCAGTCCCGGAGGCTGACGGCCACGCTCTGGCCCCTCCACCAGGGAGGGAAGGACTGGGGCCTGCCTGGTGCCCACTCTGGAGAGGTGCCCCCAGACCACCCAGTCCTACCCAGGTAACCCACCCCCCAACATCATCCAGCACAGGCCCTGTCTCTTCATCTCCTGCATCAGAAGGTGGGTTCTTTACCACTAGCTCCACCTGGTAAAACCCTTAGTTGGAAAAGAATCTGCCTGAGATGCTGAAGACCTGGGTTCGATTCCTGCATTGGGAAGATCCCCTGGAGAAGGGAATGGCTACCCTCTCCAGTATTCTTGCCTGGAGAATCCCGTGGACAGAGGAGCCCAGCAGGCTCACAGTCCATGCAGTCGCAAAAAGTCAGATATGACTGAAGTGACTAAACCACCACCACCGCACAGAAGCTGGGAGGGGCTGGAAGCATTCTCCCCGGAAGGCTACGAAGGGGCGCGTTCCTGCCAGCACCTGGATTTCAGACTTGTGGCTCCAGAGCTGTGAGATAATTTCTGTTGTTCCAAGTCGCCTGCTTTGTGGCCCTTTGTCACTGCGACCCCAGGAAACCCCTACAGCCAACCATGGACTAAGAGGAGGTTTCAAAGGCTGACCCCCAGCCTCTGAGCACGAGGCCACTCACAATCCGGAGCTCCCGGGTGAACACAGATGGCTCCAGCCCAGGTCACAAGCTTGCTGGGCATTTCCCCTGCCTGGTCCCGTCTCCCTGAGAGCCCTCCCTCACTGGAGCCCTTGCAGAAAGCTGACCTAAGGCAGTAGATGTCCGTCAGCCTTGGATGGGTGAGTGTGTGGAAGCAGAGGAAGAAGGAAGGAAGGGCGATGGATGGATGGATGGTGAATGGGTGGGTGGGTGCAGGGTGTTTGGACCAGTCCTTTTTGCCCAGGACTGGGCCTGCAAGCACTTCTAAGACTGGGTGGAGCTGTAGGCGACCCCCGCCCTCAGAGCCCCCTCCCTGGCAGGAGACAGAGGAGAGCCCTCTGAGTTTTTTTCACTCCCAGCAGCCTCCCACACCCACCATGATCTGGAGCTTCAGGGAGGGGCCTCCCTCCAAACGCTACAATGTTTCCACCCGCTGAGGTCAGGGGGAAGGGAACCTGCGGCTCCCACCGGCTCTGCAGGGTTTTCAGGCGGCTAAAGGGTCACGAAAGCGGGGAGGGTTCCCTCCAGAAGCCCCTGGGCCCCCTCCCACGTCACCCAGGCACAAGCTGAATGCGGCAGGGGAGGACGCAGCGGTGTCCACTTTTCTGTGCGTAGGTGTCTTTGCTGGTTCAGTCACCAAGTCATCTGTGAACTCTTGCAACCCGATGGACTCTAGCCCACGAGGCTCCATGCGATTTCCCAGACGAGGATACTGGAGCAGGTTGCCATTTTCTTCTCCAGGGGATCTTCCTGACCCAAGGATCAAACCCGGGTCTCCCGCAGGCAGTCTCTTGCGTTGCAGGCAGATTCTTTACCAACTGACCTTTCCGTTTTCCAGCATTTCTACAATGGAAGTGGTCGCCTTTATAACCAAAAAATTAGAGTCTTGGAGACAAGGTCTGCACCCCGGAGAGACTGACACTGCAGGGCTGGGAAGGAAGGGGGACCTGGAGGGGCACGGGGTGGGGCAGAGGGGAGGGGGCACTCCAGGCCCATGACAGCAGGAAGCCTGAGGCCCCCAGGCACTCAGACCCCTGCCTGGCCCGGGAGGGGAGGATGTGGTCCTCTGAGCCCTGGACTCTGGCCGGGGATCCAGAGATTGGTCCACATGGCCAAACCGGGCCAAGCTGGGCCTCCCCGCCCCAGACGGGTCCCAGGTGGGTCCCAGGGAACGCAGAGGCCCTCAGGCCCGCCGTGCCACCCCCCACAGGGGCAGGGACTCTGGGGAGCCACTCCCACCTATCCACCTCCTTCCACAGCTTCTTTGACTTGTTTCTGTATAAAATCAGCGAATGGAGGCAGGCAGCGGAGACATGGTTTAGGAAAAGAGCGGGCCTCAGCACTTCCCCGCCTTGGTAGCATTGGGGGGGCAGCTAGCGGTGGGGTGAGAGGGGAGCAGAATGGGGAGACCCCAGGGTTCACCCAGTTCCAGCGGGAAGTGCAGCAGGGCGGCTCCCCCACCCCCCACCAGAGGCCCTGCCTCAGTTTCCCCATCCATCGGTCACGCGGCCTTGGTCCTGTTGCCAGGCTGGCAGGAAGGGGTTTCCGGGGCCTCTCCCATGGAGCCCCTGGGCCGGAGACCCGCCTGAGGCTCAGCGAGGGCACGGCAGGGGCAGCAAAGCCAGGCAGCCCCCCAGGGCTCAGTGACTGGCGCTGCCGTACAGTAGGGAGCCTTGGAAGTGAACGGCAGGCCATGCCCATGTGGCCGCCCGTGGGTGTGCACAGGGCGTGTGCCTTGCGTGTGTACCCCCTGCACCTTGCTTCCTGGGGCAGAGTGGCTTCTGACCCAGAGGGGCCTCCAGGCCCCTCGAGAGGCAGTGAGGGTACACCCTCTCCAGGCGCTGCTCTGGGCAAACCCTTGACCACCCTCCTTGGCACCACTTTCCAGAGCGGGGCGCTCTGCCCAGGAGCCCTGGTGGAGCCTGGGTTCTCACCGCCCTGCTGCAGGGAGACACTTCTCCCAGCCCCATCTCCCAGGGGTGCCGGGACCCCACCCCCAGCAGAGCACCCCCCCCACCCCACGGCGATGGCGGGACAGCTGTGCCCAGCTCCCACAGAGGTGACTCTGAGGACCCCCTCCCCCGGGGCCTGGCAGGGTTGAGGGTCCCTCCTGGCACAGTTGGAGGAGGCCCCTGGGAGAGGCCGTGGGTGCCCCAACCCAGCCACAGCCGCTCCTCCCAGTTCCACAGGCTCTGCTGACCCCTGCTGGCCACTTATCCCATCACCATAGCAACCCCAAACATGCTTCCCAGGCCCCTGGCAAAGGGCCAACAGGGCAGGGATGCCCAGGCTAGATGGGGGAGCACGGAGGCCCAAGAGGAGGGGCTGCCAGCAGGGCCTGCCTCTTCCAGGGAGCCCCCACTTGTCCCATTAAATGCCGGCCGCCTCCCCAACCAACCCCCATGCCCGGATCCCCACCCCCACCTCCCCCTCCCACTGCTCAGGAGGACTGCACCCCGACTCCTAACCGGGACCCCCAGCTGAGTCGCCACGTCCCCCCTCTTCCAGGGCTGCCTCTCAGGCACAGTGACCCCTCCCACCCCGCTTGGACCCCCTCAGAAGGCAGCCTGCCCCCTCCCCCGGGCCCACTGGGGCTCCCCCATCTCTTCTTCAACGCCCTCACCGGGGCGGCAGTCACTGCCTGGCGCTGGCCCCCAGCTCCTCTGTGGCCCTGCAGCTAAACGTGCCTTGCCACAGCCCAGATCCCTGCTCCAGGCTGGGCCATGCCGGCCACACTCCAGACAGCTTTCCCAGCTCCCGATGGCTCATCAGCTAAGCCTTCCAGAGCATCCTACCGGCTGTGACCTCCCTGGGTCGTGCATTGTCTGGGGACTGTCCCAGCGCCTGCCTGGTGTCCCTGGCACTGTCGTGACTGTGGGGCCCCTGCCATGTCCGAGCTGCGCCCTAGATGGCACGTACTCTCTCAGCCCCTTCCTTCTCCCAGGCCCACTCCCACCTTCCCTGGCCTCTCCCCCTGCTCCGGGGGTCTCCCTGGGCCTGCTGACCCGGCCCTGTGGGATTACAGGGAGACTCAGCCCGCCCTGGTGTCAGCCTGACCTTGTGTGCCCTGCACGGCCACCACATTGGCCAGAGCCCGCTGTCCCCAGTCCTTGCGCTGGACCTCAATACCCAGAGAGGAGGAGCCTACGGGGCCGCTCTGGAGACCCCTGCGGGATCCTCAGAGAGGCAGGGTCTGCTGGTGGACGGCGGGCCGCCTTCCCCCTCGAGGTGGAGCTGAGGCCAGAGGGGCAGAGAGGCAGGGGCAGCCCTGTGAAGCCTGTGAAGCCGGAGCCCTGGTCCCGCCCCAAGGCCCCCGGGGTCTCGGGCTGGTTCGCCATCTGCACTTGTCTGGTGGGGCCCATCTGCAACTGACAAGTCAGTGATCCCCGGAGAGACCCTGGAGGTGGAGGGAGGACCACCCTTACTCCGACGGCCAGCAGGCCCCGGGACCCCTCAGCAGTGGGGAAGCTCAGCCATCCTGGGGGTCTGGCCCGCGCCTGCCCCAACCGCCTGGTGGTGGCCCCTGCACCGGTGCTCAGAAAGGCCCTGGAAGCCTCCAACTTCAGTGGGCCCCAAAGAGGAGGCTGGTCCCACGGGGGAGCGGGAGCAGGGGCTGGGACCGGACCCACCCCGGTCGTCGTTTAAATGGGCGTCCCTGAGCATAGCCAGGCCCCCCTCCCTGTCATCTCCGCCCAGAGAAGCAGCCGAATGTCAGGCGAACCCAGCCAAGTCTGGCCACAGCCATGACCACATAGACAGCGCCCGCACGTCAGGCCCAGAGCCACCCCGGTTAGCAGCACAACCCGGCCGGCCAGGCTCTCCTCTCACCTTCTCTCTCGCTGCGGGCCTCTGTCCTCCTCGCTCGGCCCCTGTCAACCTGTTAACCTGACGACCTGTTCTCTCTGCCTCCTGTCTGTCTCTCTCTGTCTCTGGCCCTCCAGGCAGAGGGAGCAGCCTGTGCAAAGGCCCTGTGGTGAGTCAGGTATTGGAAGACCTGAAAGGAGACAGGGATGGTGGGGGGGGGGCATACGGGGTGGGATGTGCGACACGGCGTGAGGCTCAGAACAGGCTTGTCCCCTCTGAGAACACAAGAGACTTGCAGGTTGACAATCAGAGAACAGCTCATATCAGCTCCACTCAAGTCAGACCCGCAATCGTCATGACGCTTGTGTATCAGAAAAGGATTCAGGGAACGCTGTGTGATCCAGAAGTGCAACCTGCCCCACCCCCATTCTGTGGGAGCCCCGTGGTTTGGGTGGGCCCTGACTGGGCCAAGCAAACCAGGGCATTCTCATCCGCCTGCCCACAGGCTTGGTTCAAGAGTGGGAAAAACTAGGGAAGCCCACGGCCCCGTTTGCCGGTAGCTATCCCAAACCGGGTCCTTCAGAGATACCATCTGAGCAGCTGGATCAATCCTGACCTGAAGTCTACCATGCCACTTCTTTATTACATAAATTCCTTTTATTGTGAAGCCATTTTGAGCTCGGTTTTTCTATTGTTTGCTCTCAAATGTATCCTGACACAGAGGGTGGGAATGAGCTCCCCCAGAGACTCAGCATAGCAATGAGACCACCTCAGAAGCCAGACAGCAAAACAGTTTCCATATGGCAAGAAAGGCAATAAAAGACTTTCCAGTGTCAGGGAGGCTCAAGCTCTATTGTAAAAAGCAACATGAGGTCTGGAAAAATTAACCCTTGGACAGCAAAGGTCTGCGATGCCCCACAAAGGCCCCAGGTGGCCCGGACAGGGTAGAGGGGAGGAGCAGGTGGCCGGCCAGGGGAAGGGGTCCAGCCCCTTGCTCACCAGACCTCTAGGCCCCGGCCCCGTGGAATGCCACCCCGGCCACCGCGCATGGCTGGCCCGCGCCCACCGCCCACCGGCCAATTTGCAGCATTGGGGCCGCCAGCTTCCGCACCACCCGAGCCGCGCTGGAAACCTGCCCACGAGTTAAAAGAGATTTCTTTCCAGCAGACACTGTGCTGGCGGATCCGAGCCTTATCTTCCCCTTCCAGAACAAGTGTTGTTCATTTCACTTCCTAAAATAAAATTTAAAAAAACCCTCAACCACAAACTGAAAAACAGGTGGGACCGTTTCAGGATTTGGCTGGAGTGCGTCTGGGGACTGATAAGGCGCAGCTACGGTTGCTGGGCGACACAGCAGCGAGCTGACGGGGACAAGTGCTTGGCGTTTCCGGGGTGTCTGCGTGGCCCCCCGAGAACACAGCTGGGCATGAACAGGCCCGTGGGCTCCTCCAGGCCTTTCTCACTCTAGAGAGCTTGCACCCCTAAGTAGCTGGAGGTCAAGAGGGGCAGGAAGCCAAAGAGGGGAACACACCTGTGCAAAAATAATTTCGTTGCATAGTCGCTACGTCGTGTCCCACTCTGTGCGACCCTGTGGGCTGGAGCCCACCAGGCTCCCGTGTCCATGGGATTTCCCAGGCCAGAACACTGGAGTGGGTTGCCATTTCCTCCTCCAGAGGATCTTTCTGACCCGGGGATCGAACCTGGGTCTCCTGCATGGCAGGTGGATTCTTTACCACTGAGCCATCTGGGAAGATATTTAAGTTCTTTTTTTTTTAAAAAAAAAAAAACCACTTATTTATTCCTTTATTTTTATTTATTTGGCTCTGCTGGGTCTTAGTTGTGGCATGTGGGATCTTTGGTTGCTACATGTGGGATCTAGGTCCCTGGCCAGGGATGGAACTCAGGCCCCCTGCATTCAGCACACAGAGTCTTAGCCATCAGGCCACCAGGGAAGTGCCTGAACTCTAAACAGAGCAGAAATGCCAACAGTGACTGCTCCTGGAGAGGGGAGGGCACTTAGGAAGCGTTCACAAGCAAATGCCTGTCTGACTTGGCATGTCAGACCAGGGGCAGGATTCTACTGGGGGCTACTGATGAACATTCTGGAGACAGGTGTGCAGAGATGGGCCACTGGGCTCTACCTTGGCCCAGGTCTGGTCCACTGAATAACTGGCACTAGGGCATAGAAGTCGCCCAATCAAATGTACAGCTGATCCCAAAAGCCAGGAGACAAAATACAAAAGCCAACCTGCAGGGCACTCAGTATCACGTGGGGGTCTACAGTTGCAGCCCCCATGGACTATGTTACTGTGAAAGCTGGTGGTTAGCTGGTTAAATAAGGGGAAGACCATGTCATCCGCTTCATAGGCTGTGAGAGCTAAATGAATGAACAGAGAAGGCCTAAAAGGACACCTGATATGTACTGAGTAACTCATAAATATAAGCTACTATTATCGTATGCATACGCTATTTAAATTTAACATACTCATAAGAACAGGGCTTCTCTGGTGCCTCAGTGGCAAAGAATTTGCCTTCCAATGCAGGAGACATTGGAAGAGACGGAGCTTGGAGCCCTGGGTCAGGAAGATCCCTTGGAAAAGGAAATGGCAACCCACTCCAGGATTCTTGCCTGGGAAATCCCATGGACAGAGGGGCCTGGTGGGCTACAGTCCAGTGGGTTGCAGAAAGTTGGACATGACTGAGCATGAACACAGAGACACAATCGTAAGACCACTCCTAAAACAAAAGGCCAAGAGCTGAGGACACACGGGGTGACAGCTATCAGTGGGCTACCTGTCTCCGTCTCCCTTCTCTCTCCTTTCACCCTGCCCTCTCCTCCAAGTGACGCTTCAGTTCACAGCGTTGAGTAGCAGTTGTCATTCTCACCTCCTCCATGAAGCCTCTCCTGATTCCTGCACGTGGAAAACGCTTCTCCCACCACTCAAATCCCATAGGGGTTTATCTGTCCCTCCCTGGTGAACTTTATCACTCCCTACCTTGGAACAGTTATCTATATAGACATCCGCAGGCATTATGTGTTTTGTTTTGCTTTTCACTTTCATTTACTTATTTTTAAAGGTTGCTCTGGGTCTTTCTTGCTGAACAGGGTCTTTTCTGTAGCTGGGGCGAGCAGGGGCCGCTCTTCGTTGTGGTGTGCAGGCTCTTGGGCACGCAGGCTTCAGTGGTTGTGGTGCATAGGCTTGGCTGCTCCATGGCATGTGGCATCTTCCTGGACCAGGGATTGAACCCGTGCCCCCTGCATTGGCAGCTGGATTTCTATCCACTGTACCACCAGGGAAGACCCGCAGGCATTATCTGCTGCTGGACAATAGATTACTCCAAAACTTAACAGCTTAACGTAACTAGCAGGGACTTCCCTTGCGGCTCAGTGGCTAAGACTCCTCACTCCCAACGCAGGGAACATGGGTTCAATCCCTGGTCAGGGAACTAGATCCCACTTGCCGCAACTGAAGATCCTGCACCCTGCAATTAAGACCTGGTGCAGCCAAATAAGTAAATAAATATTTTTCAAAAAACAGAAACAAAGAAAAATAAACAATAAGCGTTGGTTACCTCACAGGGGTTCCGGCGCAGGAGGCATCCAGGAACAACTCAGTTGCGTGGTTCTTGACCCCGGTTCTCCCTCCAGGTTGCAGTCAAGCTGCGGCTGGAACTTCAGTCATCAGAAGGCTTGACGGGGCTGGGGGCTCCTCATCCCCGATGGGTAACGCTCGGGGCTGCAGGGAGGAGGCCTCAGTTCTTTACAATGTGGACTGTTCTACAAGGCTGCTTGAGCGCCCTGCCCACACAGCACTTGGCTTCCCCCAGAGCAAGTGAGTCAAGGGAGGGAGATGAGCTCCAATGTCTTTTCTGACTTCAGTTTAGTTCAGTCGCTCAGTCGTCTCCGACTCTTTGTGACCCCATGGGCTGCAGCACGCCAGGACTCCCTGTCCTTCTGACTTAGCCTCCATCATTTCTGCAATATCCTGTTACTTAGGGCAGGCCTGCCCAGTACAAGAGGGGACCCCATGGGAGGAAATACCAGGAGGCTGGGGTCATTGGGGGCCACCCTGGAGGCCAGCCAGCACAGCCTCTCTTTGTTCCTTCTGGAACATAAACTCTAGTACACAACTGAAATCCCGGCTGGACATCTAACACCTGGTTGTTGTTCGGTCACTAAGTCATGTCCGACTCTGCAACCCCATGGACTGCAGCACGCCAGGCTTCCTTGTCCTTCACCATCTCCCAGAGTTTGCTCAAACTCATGCCATTGAGTCAGTGATCCCATCCAACCATCTCATCCTCTGTCGTCCCCTTCTCCTCCTGCCTTCAATCTTCCCCAGCACCAGGGTCTTTTCCAATGACTCAGCTCTTCGCATCAGGTGGCCAAAGTATTGGAGTTTCAGGTTCAGCACCAGTCCTTTCAATGAATATGCAGGACTGATTTTCTTTAGGATGGACCGGTTGGATCTCCTTGCAGTCCAAGGGACTCTCAAGAGTCTTCTCCAACACCACAGTTTAAAAGCATCAATTCGTCTGCCCTCTTAGCGCAGCTGGCAGCGCGTCAGTCTCATAAAAGCATCAATTCTCTGGTGCTCAGCTTTCTTTATAGTGCAACTCTCACATCCATACATGACTCCTGGAAAAACCATAGCCTTGGCTAGACAGACCTTTGTCAGCAAAGTAAGGTCTCTGCTTTTTAATATTCTGTCTAGGCTGGTCATAACTTTCCTTCCAAGGAGTAAGTGTCTTTTAATTTCATGGTTGCAGTCACCATCTGTACTGATTTTCACTTAATAAATTAAAAAAAAAAAAAGACCACAAACAGATACCACTTCACACCCACTAGGATAGCCACTAGCACAAACAAAAACAGAAAACAAGTGTTGGCAAAGATGTGGAGAAATCGGAATTCTCGTGCGCTGTTGGTGGGAACCTAAAATGGAGAATGCAGCCACTGTGGAAAACAGTATGGAGGTTCCTCAAAAGTTAAATATAGAATTACCACCACACAATCCAGCAATTCTACTGGATCTACACTCAAGAGCATTGAAAACAGGTCCTTGAAGAGATATTTGTTTATCGCAACGTTATTCACAGGAGCAAAAGGTGGAAGCAATCCAGGTGTCCATCAGTCGTTTGACAAAATGTGGTCCACCCACACAATAGAATGTTTTTTTCAGCCTTTTAAAAAGGAAGGAAATTCTGACGCCCAGTACAGCATGGATGAATCTTGAGGGTATTATTAGGCTGAGTGAGTTAAACCCATCACAAAATAACACTGCATGATTCTACTTAAGTCAGGCCCTTAGAGTATCACTTTCATTGAGACAGAAGGTAGAACAGTGGTTGTCAGGAGCTGGGGGAGGGGACATGGGGGAGTTAGTCTTTAATGGGGACAGAGATCAGTTTGGAAGGATGAAAATGTTCTGGAGATGAGGATGGTCATGGTTGCACAACAATGTGAATGTATTTAATAAAAAGAATGGATCACAGGATTAAAAGTAAGCACTAAGGCTGCACAACTTATTGAAGAAAACATAAGAGAAAAATCTTAGTGGCCTTGGGTTTGGCAAAAAGTTCTGAAAAAAACAACACAAAAAGTCGTTATAAAAGAAAGAAATCCGTACATTGGGCTTCATCAAAAGAAATTTTTTTTATGATGGCCTTTTTATTATTATTATTATTTTGAAAACACTCTAAGTCTCTACATCAAAAAAGAAATTTTTAACATTTGCTCTTTGAAAAAAACATTATGTTAAAAAGCCAAAAAGGCAAGTTACGGCCCAGGAGAAAAGATATCTGACAAATGATTTGTTCAGCTATTAGGAAACAACAACTTTTACACAATAGTAAGACAAATAACCCAACTGGAAAAAAATGGGCAAAATATTTGAACAGACGCTTCACCAAAGATTCACTGATGTCAGATAAGCACATGAAAAGATGTTGAACATTATGAGTCACTAGGGAAATGCAGATGGAAACCACGTGGCCACACGCACGCAGCAGGATGGCCAAAATGAAAGAGTCACTGCGCCCGGTGTTGGCAGGGCTAGGAGCCCGCAGGCGTCTCACCGTCAGCTGCTGCTGTTTTTGCTCAGCCGCTCAGTCGTGTCCGGCTCTTTGCGACCCCATGGACGCCAGCACGCCGGGCTCCCCTGTCCTTCACCATCTCCCAGAGTTTGCTCAGACTCACGTCCAGGGAGTGGAAGATGCCATCCGGAGGATGAGATGGTTGGATGGCATCGCAGCCAGCTGGGACGAGTGCAAATATCACCATCCCTTTGGACAACAGTTCAGCAGTTTCCTTACGAGGCTAACCAGGCACCTACCACAATACAATCATTCTCCTCCAAGGAATTTATTTACCTGGGAGAACTGAGAGCTGAGGGCCACATGAGATCCTGCACGTGACTGCTCGGAGTAGCTTTATTTGTGACGACCTAATCCTGGAAGCTAGGTGGACGTGACTCAGCAGGTGAACAGAGCGTCAAATGTGGGCAGGGGACAAGGCGCCTGGCCTGGGGGCGCTCAGGGGGACAGAGAGGCCGGGCCAGAGGGCCCCCAGGCTCTGCAGGTGCCTCAGGGCAGGCGGGACCTGTGTGTGGGGGGGGGGGGGGGGCAGGGCTGCACATGGCCTTCTGTGGCTTTGGTGGGTCAGGGGAATTGGAAGCGGAGCCCCGTGGGCGGGGCAGGCCTGGGCTGGGAGCCGGGAGAGACCCAAGAGCTCTGGGGGAAGGAGAGGGGCCGCGGCACACCTGGGATCTACCACCAGGACACCCCAGCCTCAGCGACCCCAGAGCCCAGGCCAAGGACAGAGGCCGAGGTTCCCTCCCCCCCGACCCCAAGGGCTCTGCCCTGTGGGTGGTCAGGCCTGGAGCATCTCAAATCTGTACGCAAAGCCTCTCATGGGCAGGCCTGTGGCTGGGGGGCCCCTGCCCTGGTGGGGGACCTGGCTGTGATCAGACAGAGGGGCCCTCTAGGACCCATGACAGCCCCCCTTCAACCAGAGCACCCTCAGGCCCCCAACCCCTCTACAACAGGATGGGGGTGAGCGTGCTCAGGACTCCACTTCCAGGAAGGAGGTCCTGAAGACCTCACCAGCTCCTGCCTGGGCCCAACTCAAGGAGGGCCAGAAGCCAAAAGAAAGGGGGGTGGGAGGACAGCGGCGGAGGAGGGCGATTTACGGCACAAACACAGCACTTGTGTGTGGAAGAAAAATATTTTCTTTGAACAAACAAGACTCTCAGCCTCGTTTCCCAGAAGCACTATTATCTGTGCGCAGTTCTGCTTCCAAAAAGAAAGAAAAAACATCACGGGTGAGGGACAGAGGGGAAAGGAAAACAGCTTTGCAACCGGAGAACAAATGCTTCAGGGCCTCAGGGGCCTTTGCAGGGGGTGGCAGGCTGGGGGCAGTGGGCAAGGCTGGGGTGCCCAGCTGCCTCCCCCCACCCTGGGCCCAGGGGCCTGGTCTGAGCTGGCTTCCCTCCTCTCCAGTGGGGATGGCAGCACTTGGCTCAGAGATATCCCAGGACCCACAGCCCAGGCCCCCAAACCCTACACTGGCCCTACTGTGTGCTGGGCCTGGGGAGATGCGGCACCCAAGAGCTCAGACTACAAGCTGCACGGAGGGCCCTGTAGCAGCCTTGACCTTGCAGGGGGTGGGGCGTGACCTCCCGGCCCAGCACAACCCACACCCACGTAAAAGACAGGCCGATGTGCGTGAGGGTGACGGCATTGGTGTATCCAGGGGTGGGTCGGTTGGTTTTAACATTTAGAAGTTTAAACTCTTGGTAGGAACAAAGATCCCTAGCCTCAGATTTTGTTTTTACAGACACGAGGGTTCCCAGAGCCTGACTCATGGCAAACAGCCCCCGCCCCTCCCCGTGTGCCCAGCCTGAGTGCTCAGACAGGGGGGGCAAGCAGGGTCCTCCCGTGGCAGGGGGATGGGGTCTCACCATCCAGGGAGGGCCCAGAGGAGCCAAGGGGCCACGTGAAAGGAAGCCCTATGACCGGGGAGATGGTGTCTCTTCTTTCTGGGGGTGAACAAAGCGGTGTGTGCTGACACCTCAAATTCTAAACACTTTGGGGCCCTGCAATTTTATTTCTAAGATTGCTTTCTGTCCTGAAGATAAAGTTGTACGCAATACTAAGTTTATAAGGATGCTCACTGCAGCACCGTTTACAAAAGCTCAAAGGTGGAAATAACCTAGATGTCCAACCATTGGGGATTGGTCAACAGCCCAAGTCAATCATTACAGCTGTCACAGATCACAGCGTAGAAGCTTACGTGAGGCAGAAACCTGTGCACCACATAACCAGTCCAACAGAACACTGGTCGGGGGCTTCCCTGGTGGTCCAGTGGTTAATACTCCACACTTCCCCTGCAGGGGCCGTGGGTTCGATCCTTGGTCAAGGAACTAAGATCCTAAACACTTTCTGGAGGAAAAAAAAGAACGTTGGGTAAAGTTGTTTGTAGGGTATAACTCCATCTTTATTTTCTCAGTATATACCTACACCTAATACTCCAAAGTATAGACTTCCCTAGTGGCTCAGACGGTAAAGCATCGGTCTACAACGTGGGAGACCTGGGTTCAATCCCTGGGTTGGGAAGATTCCCCTGCAGAAGGAAATGGCAATCCACTCCAGTACTGTCACCTGGAAAATCCCACGGACAGAGGAGCCTGGTAGGCTACAGTCCATGGGGTCGCAAAGAGTTGGACACGACTGAGCGACTTCACTAATACTCCAAAGAGAAAGGATAGCAAGTTATACTCCAAAATATTAATATTGGGACTTGAATTATTTTTCTTTTTCTTTACCAACACTAATTAGATTTTCCAAGGGAACATTATTTATTATTATTTATTTATTTATTTGGCCATGCCGAACAGCTTGCAGGAGCTCACTTCCCTGACCAGGGATTGAACCCACGCCCTTGGCAAGTGAAAGTGCAGTCATAACCACTGGATTGCTAGGGAGTTCCCATCTTTTCAGGTATTTTAAAGGCCACTGGGGTTTTCATTGTTCTGTTATTTTTTTCATGCTGATTCATAGGTGCTCTCTGTATTAGGGAAATGAGGGCCTTATATATATACACATTTTTTTTTTTTGGTCACACCATGCGGGTCATAGAATCTTAGTTCCAGGACAAGGGACTGAACCCAGGCCATGGCAGAGAAAGTGCCAAGCCCTAACCTCTGGACCATAGGCAATTCCCAAGGGCCTTTATTTTTATAGAAATAAATGTGTGCTTCCCAGCGGCGCTCAGCGGACCAGACAGTTCAAGCCCAGGTGCTTTTAAGCTCCCACACGGGCTGCTTCTGCCCTCTGGGGGCAAGGTCAGGACCCTGAGCCCTCCTTGGGGACTTGGCTGTCTGATGAGCCAGGCTTGGGCATACACATGGGTACCAGTTGTCTCCTGTTGGTTGGTTTTGCTTTTAACTCTGCTGGGGGTTTGACTTTGGCAAACTTTGATGCATCTCTCAAAATCCACAGAACATTGACTTCAGTCTAGGAGAGCTTTCTCCCTGGCCCTTCCAGACAGAAAGAACCCCTTCTTCTGCACTGCTTCTGTACCTTGTTCAGACTTTCCCTGTTAACTGCTATTATCATTCTGAATTCAGCTTTGAAATCATTCTTTTTCCCCCCGCCCCCAATAAAATAATGTTCATTTGGGACTTCCCTGGCAGTCCACTTTTGCTGCTAAGGGCCTGGGTTCAATCCCTGGTCAAGGAACTGAGACTCCCACAAGCCACTCTGTGTGGCAAAAAAAAAAAAAAAAAGTAAATAAATAAAACCTGAAAAGATGCTCAACTTTGCTCAGAAAAGAAAGGCTCAGTTAAATTACACAGAGATACTATTTTTCACCCACCAAGCTTGCAAAATCTGAAAGTTAAAGAACACCCTCTACTGGCAAGACCATGGGAAATAGACTCTTGTACATTGTTACTGGGACTGTAAATTGGTTCAACCAATCCCCATGGAAGACAATTTGGGCAGTATATCTATCAAAATGACAAATGTATATATTTTTGACCCAGCTATTCCCACTTTTAGAAATGTATTTTATACATACATGCACATGTGTAAAATGACAAATATTCAAGTGATTAATTTGTAGCATTGCAGGTAATTACAAAAGACTGAAAACCATCTAAATGTTCAACCACAGGGGATGAGTTAAATAAATGACAATACATCCATCCAGTGGAATACTACACAGCTGTCAAAACTGAATGAGGAGATGATGGGAGCAAAAATGACTGAGCAAGAACCTTCAAAAACTCATCCTTGATAAAAGCAATGAAGAAAACTGGCAGAAATTATCAAATCAACTTCTTCAGAACTCTGGAAATTAACCAGAGGCTTGCAGCAACCAGGGGAGTGTTTATTCAAGAAAACCACTGAATTCCAGTAGGAATCAAGCTTTTGGATTTGTAATTTGTCCTTTCCCACCTTCCTTTGTCACGCTCAGCAACAGCTTTGAAAACTAGCAGCCCATATTCCCAGCCCCTTAAGGAGTAGAACAGAGCTGAGGCTCTTCCAAAGCTTTATTTTTAAAAACCTGGCATTTTTGGACATGTCTGGTGGTTCCATGGAAGACCTCATGGGAAAAAATTACCTTTATTTAACCTAAGTCAGAGCTCACTCAATGCTAAAAAGTATTTCACAGAGGGGCGTTTATCTAAAACAATTATAAGCAAGTGTTTTAACGTTGCAGCTGCCTGAAGCAATGAATAACAGTTGGAACAAGTTAACAGACTAACCAGAATAAGAGGTAAATAAATAATAAATAGATAAGAGACTAACCAAATAGCTGAAAAATGCGTCATCTAGAGGGGCTTTGAAAATCTCTGACGTATTTGGATCTTATGTCTTTGGTGGGCAAAAGATCTCTCTGAGGTCTTGCCTACAAGGCACTTATCCCATTTGTGAGGGCTCTGTCCTCATGACCTAATCACTTCCCAAAATGCCCCACCTCATAATACCATCTCTGTGGGGGTTAGGATTTCAATATATAAATTTCCCTCAGTCAAGTCCAACTGTTTGCAAACCCATGGACTGTAGCCCACCAGGCTCCTCTGTCCATGGGATTCTCCAGGCAAGAATGCTGGAGTGGGCGGCCAGACCACAGCATTATATGATTCCACTTACATGAATTACCTAGCTAAGCAAACTACAGAGAAGGAAAGCAGAGGGTGGGGCCAGGACCGGCGGGGGAGCGATGGGGGGAGTGAGTGTTTCCCGGGACGGAGCCTCAGCTGGGGAAGATGCAGAGCCCTGAGGACGGGTGGCGGGGATGGCTGCAACAGCGTGAGAGTCCTCGGTGCCACGGAACTGTGCAATTAAAGATGGCCACGGTGGTTAAAAGGGGCAGGGATGGGGTCAATATTCATACTAGCTTTATAACGAAACTCTTAGGCCGATATGAAAAATCACAGCAGTGGTTCCCTGGGAAGGGAGGGATGGTGGTGACCTGGGGGCTGGGGGACAGCAGTTAGAAGGGGCGTCTTGCCAGGAGGCTTCTCATGCCTATTCACTGCTTTTGGTTTGTTTGTGTTGTGGCCTCACCGCACGGCCTGCCTGCAGGGCCCAAGTTCCCCAACCAGGGATTAAACTGGGCCGCGGCAGCCAAAGGGCCAAGTCTCAAGCCCCGGACCACTGGGGAATTTCCTGTTTGGTTTGTTTGTTTGTTTGCCAGGCTGCCTGGCTCACAGAAGCTCAGACTCCTGACCAGGGATTGAGCCCAGGCCCCAGCAATGAAAGCTCAGGCCCCCAACCACTAGGGGCCATCAGGGCCACTCCTTTGGATCATTGTTGAATCACATGAATATATCTTCCTGTTCCAAATATTACATTTAAGAAAAAATCAAAATCAGCGAAAGAAAAAAACTGTTAAGAATGAAGAATTGAACCTAAGTCTGATCAAACCTCTGGATCCAGCTGCCCATTGGCAAGAAACACAGACCGTATAGATCGGCACCGAGGGATACAGTCGGGAAAATCCAGACGATGGGAAATTCTCCAGCTGGGCTGGCCCGGGCTCTACAAAACATCAGTTGTTCCGGAAAGAAACGGACGGACCGGCCCCGCTGGACAGGACTTGAAGATACAGCGATGAAAACCGCATGGCTGAGCTGCAGTGTCGTGGGGGGTGGTCAAGGCAGGGCCCGCCTGGACGGGCGGGCTAGGGAGGCGGGCACGGCCGGCGCTGAAGAGCGCTGCTGCTCTGTGCGTGTGCTGAGTTGTTTCAGTCGTGTCTGAGTCTG
Organism: Hydropotes inermis; assembly: GCA_020226075.1. Taxonomy (NCBI): domain Eukaryota; kingdom Metazoa; phylum Chordata; class Mammalia; order Artiodactyla; family Cervidae; genus Hydropotes; species Hydropotes inermis. The sequence continues at coordinate 19,177,846 of CM035301.1, forward strand.
GGCGACCCCGATGGGTGCAGCCTGCCGGGATTCTCCAGGCAAGAATACTGGAGTGGGGCTGTCATGCCCTCCTCCAGGGAATCTTCCCCACCCAGGGATCGAACCCATGTCTCCTGCATTGCAGGCAGATTCTTGACCATCTGAGCCACCGGGGAAGCCCTGCCTCTCAGTACGTTACGCTAACTCATCAAGCTGTTTGTTTTCTGTGATTTTCTGTACTGATTTTTTTAAGGAAAGTTTAAAAGAGACTCAGGCCTTCCACACCCTCCCTTTGGAACAGGGGACCTCTGCTCTGTGGCTTCAAACTCAGTGTCCCAGGCGTGGGGCCCAGAGCAGCCGGCCGCGGGCCACGGCCGTTGGGGAAGGAGCCGAGCCTCCTTGGTTTTTTCTGCAGAACAAGGTAACCGCGCACAAAGCTCGCGGCTTCTCTGCTGAAAACCGGGCTCTGTCTTGGAAGAACTTTCTCAGACCACCAAAGCTTCCTGAAACGGGTCACTGCCCCCACACTCAGGGAGGAGGGTCTGGACCACCTGCTCCCAAGGGCTGGCTCTGGGCTCTCCCTCACCACCTTAATTTCAGGAGGGTCCGTTGCCGCCCCAGTGACGGTCTGAACTGCCCAAACGTTGCTTCTCATGGAATCCAGTCTTTTTGTCTTTTTTTTTTCAAGAAAACATGTGCTTTTTGTTTTTCTTTTGGCCAAGCCATAGGACGTGTGGGATTTTACTTCCCCAGTGTGTATCAATTGCTTAGTCGTGTCTGATTCTTTGCGGCCCCAGGGACTGGAGCCCGCCAGGCTCCTCTGTCCATGGGATTCTCCAGGCAAGAACACTGGGGTGGGCTGCCACCCCCTTCTCCAGGGGGTCTTTCTGACCCAAGTATTGAACACAGGTCTCCTGCTTTGCAGGCAGACTCTTTACTGTCTGAGCCACCAGGGGGAAGCCCCTTACTTCCCCAACCAGGGATCAAATCCATGCCCCTGCAGTCGAAGCTCAGAGCCATACCCACCGGACCACCAGGGAAGCCCTCAACCTCATTTTGGTAGCCCCCTCCCCTAAAGACTCCTCCACCAAAGACTAGTGTGTAGTTGTGTTGGTCCAGATTTTGCTCTGCACAAACTCCCCCTAGGAAGGACTTTCTCTAATCAAAAGAGGTCATCATATCTTGTATAGAATCTTGCAACTTGCCTCTGGGATTAATAGACAGTGAACAATTTTTAAATAGATCTAGAAATGATCTATTCTCGTTGAGAGCATCATCCTAGAATATGTTTTTCTCTCTTTTCTATTTTCTAGAATATGTTTTTAATGACATTATTTTATTCACTTTCTTTTTATGTGTGTTTTTTGTGTCCATCTCAGCATTAATTTCATCTGTGCCCATTGTAGAAAATCTGGAAAAAGAAGAGAATGGAAACGCACTCACTGAGAAGTCCTTCCTCCCACGGGAAATGTGCCGGCACTTCCTTCCAGCCACTCTTCCTCCCCCCTGTTCCCCTCCCTCGCTCCCCTGGTGGGCTCTGAGTGAGAGAGGGAGTAGGGGATGACCCCCCCACCCCAAGCCGTATATTCATTTTCTGTCATCACTGATATGGTGTCAATGACCACCGTTCTGGAAGTCAGGAGTCTGACACGGGGCTCAGTGGGACAAAAATCAAAGTGTCATAAACAAATTAAAAAAATCAAGGTGTCACCACGGCTGTGTCCCCTCTGGGGGCCCTAGGAGAGAATCCGCCTCCTGGCTTTTCCCAGCTTCCAAAGGCCACCTGCTTCCTCGGCGCAAGACCCCTTCCTCCGGCAGCGTCAGGCCGAGGCCTCATTCAAGCCCCCCTCCTGGACTTTCAGGAACCTCTGCGATTCCACTGGGCCCATCAGAAGAACCGCTCATCTCAAAGCCTCATGAGCTGCAAACGTAATTCCCCTTTGCTGGTAACCAAGCATAGTCACGGGGTCTGGGGATGAGGGTGGAGGTGACTTCTGGAGCCATATTCTGGTCTCTGCAGATGGCCAGGCCATATTCTGGTTTCTGCAGACGGCCAGGCCTGATGCTGCCAGGACCCACCCAGGCCCAGGGTCCGTTTAGGAGGTAAATGGGTGGAAAGGTCTGGGGCTGTGGATGAGACCAGGAGCCTCAATCCGGGAATATGCAGCCGGAAGTCACCACCCTCCCTGGACACAGATGCATGTGGTGGGGAATCACCGTTTAGTAGGATTTACATCATTTAAAAAAATATTTATTTTTATTTATTTGGCTTCACTGGATCTTCATTGAGCCACACAGAATCTTAATTGCAGCATTCAAACTTTTAGTTGTGGTATGAAGGATCTAGACCCCCAACTAGGAATCAAACCTGGGTCCCCTGCATTGGGAGTGCCGAGTCTTAGCCACAGGACCACCAGGGAAGTCCCCCTACATCATCTGAGATCTATTATTTTTAGTTGATCTGCATTGCTCGCTTGTTCGCCTTAACAATCATTTATGTCCTGGGAACTTAGTGTATTTGAAATCAGGGAAAGTAGCAAATAAAATTTCCCATGTGGGACGCAGTTGAGAGATGATCTCCGCATCCTGAAGCCCAAGGGCTGAGATGGGGACTGTCATCCTGTGCAAAGATGCTAAACCCACGCCCCAAATGCAGCTCTGCGTTTCCAGTTTCCTAGAAGATCCTCCCTGCCTCTAAAAACTCTCCCTTAGACCCAGAAATCTCACTAACGGGAGTCTCCCCTAAGGAAATCTTTCTAAATATAGAAAAACGCTCCAGCACGAGGCAGTTTTCCTTGGAAGAGTGACTAATTAGAGACAACCTAATTGTCCGACAGTGGGGGGCCAGCGGGCCGTGGCAGCAAAGCTGCATCATTAAAATGATGAGTCTGGGAGAACACAGGCAGCTGCTTTCATCGCCGTGCGTGGACACAGGACCGAAATCCGGTGATCACAGCTACAGACAGTTTCTAAAAGCCCAGAACAAAGGCTTGAAGGACATTAACAAAAACAGCGGCGGAGGTTCTCTCTGGCTGGAGAGGACTGGGCTGATTTCTCTTCCCCTTTGTTCTACCTCTCAGAAATTTTCAAGTTCCCTGGGATGAGCATAATAGAAACGTCTGCCTTTCAGTGAATTGGTTGTGTTCACCGACTGATGTGTGAAATTAATGCCATCCCTTTGTGTGGGTGAGTGAACGTGTGTGCGCGTTACACGTGAGTGTGCGTGCATGTGTGAGAGTGTGTGGGATGTGGAAGCTGAGTGTCTGAACGTTGGGTGTGGGTGGTGTGAGTGTGACTGGGTGTGAACGTGCGTATGGGTGGATGTGAGGATGAATGCTACATACATCAGTGTGTGTGTGCAAATGTATGTGCGTGAGTGGACACATGTGTATGTGTGGATGTGAATGTGGGGGCGTCAGTGTGGGTGTGTGAGCAAGTGTGCGACCCTGTGAAAGTGTGAATCTGTGTGTTCGTGTGAATGTGTGAGAAAGGGTAGGGCTAAGTGTGTGATACGGACACGAACACGGGGGTGTTTGTGGACCTGCCTGTGAGAGTGGGGGGTGTGAATGTCAGGTGTGTGCAAGTGCACGGATATGAGCATGTGTGCTGGAGGGTTGGTGAATGTGTGCACGCGCAGCTGTGAGTGGATGTGCGTAAGCGTGAGTGTGTGTGGACGTCGGGCGTGGGCACCCATGTGACGGCCAGGTCTGAGGGCACATCTCTGGGGGGCAACCCCCGCCCTCCGCGGTGGGGAGAGAAGCCCGACTTGCCCTCATGGGGGCGTCCCAGCCACAGGCCTGGCCAAGGTCCCGGGAAAGAGCCAGGCCCAACCCCCAGCGGTGAGCGAAGGAAGTCCTGGGAAAGCCAGCCCAGACCCTTCAGCAGTGAGCGGAGGTCTTGGGCCCCGCGAGCTGCTCCGGACCAGGCAGAGCCCAGGTCAGCCACTTGGCCGTGGTCTGTGCGGACAGCCACCCCACAGAAGCCCGGAGCGTCTCCAAAAGGCTCTTCCCACCCTGGAGTCGGGGGTCTGCCCCCACCCCCCACCCCCACTCCACCGGCCTCTGGCCCCAGGGACCACGACGTCTCCTGTGTGTGCAGCAGAGCCTGCGGGGGCTTCTCCCACCCACACTCCTGTCTGATGAATGCCCCCTGCTGCTGCCCTGGATGCAGTGGGCAGAGGGTCAACCCCGCCCCTCTTGGGAGGGTCCCTGCTGAGACGGCTCAGTCTGCTCACCTGCTCCCGGCTGGAAGTGAACGGTAGTGGGGCGTCCCGGGGGCACCCTGGGCTCGGGCGATCGGCTCTGGCAGAACCGGGAGGGACAGAGGCTCCTGTCCCCGAGTGACTGCTGCTGCTCAGGTAGGTGGCTCACCTGGAGAACGGCCCAGGGGCTCAGGAGGCATCGCTGGGCACCCCCTCTGCCCACCCAACGGCCCCTGCCCTTGTCCCTCTGTCCTGCCCCTCTCTGGACACGGCCCAAGTCCAGGTCCCCACTTCTCCCCAGACACCTGCCCACCTGCCCTGAGTTCCTGCCTCAACAGTGCCTTTCCATCCCCCCCCTGGCTGCGGGCAGGGCCTGGAACCCAATCTAGGGCAGGAAGTTTCCGCGTAAAACCGACGCTGCCAACACGCCAGTCCCAACTGGACGCAGACTGTGTGATTTCACCGGATGAGCTCCCCAGAGAGTCAGCTTCACGAGACAGAAGGAAGGCGGGTGGGTACCAGGGGCTGCGGGAGCAGGGTGAGGAGTTAGTTGTTAGTAGGGCAGAGTCTCAGCTTGGGAGGATGAGAGAGCTCTGGAGATGATTGGGGAGCCGGTTACACGACAGTGTCAAAGTACTTAACGCCACTGGACTGTCCAGATAAAAATGGTTTATACAGTAATTTTTTATTCTTTTCTTAAATAAAAAGTTTTATTGGAGAAATAGAACCACCACGAACACAGGGAAAAGAGCACAAAAATTCAACTGACACAGAACTGAAAGTCACAACTACCCAATATTGAGATTACTTTTCAATTTCTTAAATGGTTTCCCTCAATTTTTTAAATAGCCTTGCCAATTTTTTTCAGCTGAAATAACATCAAGTTTTCAAAAAATTAAGAGCCTCAGCAAAGGGACCAGATTTTAAGATAACAAAGGTGACACCAAGAGTCTCCTAATAGGACCAATTCTACAGAAAAATTCCTGAAGCACATAACTACTGAGTCTGGTAGAACAGTAGCTCAGAGACCATCAGGGATTAGTTAGAACACTGACTCAGACGGTCCAGTATGCAGAGAGGGCAAAGAAAAAAGCTGCATTTCCCTGTCAGACGAGTTCATGTAAGAAAACCAAGGAGGTGCTAAGAAGATACAGGCAATGGCTGCTCAAAATAATTAAGAAGGCATTCTAAATGCCACATATTATTAGACAACAGTGTGTAAAGAGATGCAATTAGAAAACAGGCAACTTTAAAAAAAATATGGTCACAGGTCTTTGAGAACTCAAGAAAACAATCAACAGCAAGCATAAGAGCTGAAAGTCTTCGAAGCTGAGGGTTGAAAGTGAGAGTGAAGTCGCTCAGTCGTATCGACTCTTTGCGACCCCGTGGACTGTAACCCACCAGGCTCCTCCCTCCATGGGATTCTCCAGACAAGAATACTGGAGTGGGTTGCCATTTCCTTCTCCATAGACAGTAAGTTTTATGTTATATACATTTTACACCTGGAAAACACAAATATGTATATTAAATGAAAATGAAACTGACTCGGTTTCATCACTGCCCACAGCCCCCATATAACACCTACGCTGGCCCAGCCTCTGCCAGCCACACAGAGCCTCATGCGGAGGGCCGCTCGGGTCACACCGGCACCCTGCACCCCTGCCCGCCAGCCCCGCCCAGGCTGTGCCCCTCCGGGGTGGGCATGGCCCACCCCCACCCTCCAGCCTGCAAAGGCTGAGTCAGCGGCTGCCCCCGATAGCCCCCGTGTGGGGTCTCACGTCTCCCTCCAGGGACCTCCAAGCAGCCCGGCAGAGATTCTGTCCTCAACACCCGAACAGCAGCGGGTGGCTGCAGCGCCCCCACCTCGGCCCACCCTCTGGGGTCGCAGGGAAAAGGTCAGGGGGCACCCCAGCTGGAAGGACCACACAGCTGCCCGGTTTTGCTAAATCAAGTCCACTTTATTTGAAACTTCTGACATGCCACAAATTTACATGAAAATACCCATTTGAAATGTAAGTTGAAACACAAAATTCAGGAGCAGCTTCGCCAAAGGACAAGGAGGTCTGTCATCGAAAGGCAGGTGACGCAAATTCGGTCACTTAGCACCTGGTCTCACACACACACACACACACACACACACACACGGCCATGAGACAGCCTGGCACCCCCTGCCCCACCCCCTCACAACTGAGCCCGTGCTGAGTGGGACTCTGGTCGGAGGGGCAGTCAGGTGGGCCGGCGGGCAGCAGTCAGAGTGGCTGGAAGCAACCAGCAGCCGTGGGGTGTCACGTGCCACGGCACACGGGCAAAAGCACTCGCCTGTACACACCCCTCTGCCCACCCCGCCGCTCACAGCCCCTCGCTCACCCGGTGGACACGGCAGGGCAGCCTCTGGGTCCCGCTGGCCTGGAGTTTGGTACAGCCACTGTCCCAATCCTGCGCTGTCAATGCAAGACCTCATACTTCAGTGTTTTTTGAAAAAAACTTCAGAAAGCAATTTAGATGATGCTGGTCAGCCTGTGTGGGACCTGGGGTTTGTGTGAGTTTCTATGGGTGTCTGCTCATCACACCCGGCGGACCAGAGACACTGCTGGTCAGAGTCCTGTGCCCTGAGCCCCTCCGCACGGGGAGGGGGCCCAGGGCCAAGGCTATGAGGACCACAGGAGTCGGCGTCCACGTCTCCCTCAGCAGGGGCTACACTCTGGTATCCTCACCCACCGATCGCCCTTTCTTTTTCCAAGGTCTCAGGGCTTTTCAAATCTTAACGCGACAGAGAGGCCCAGAGGAAGCAGAAGGTTGAGCGGTGCTGCTCAGAGGAGGGCGGGAGGGAGGACCCATCCCGGCAGGGCCCCCGCTGCCAGGCTGGGCGGGTTGGAGCGGTTATGCACTAGGACCCGCCACCATCCTGGCCACGCACCGGGAGACCACCGGGGCAATGAGGTTGTGACCGCTGGGTGGCCCTCCGGCCAGCAGAGACCCGGGCACCCTGGCCCCTCTTCCCCAGGCCAGGCCTCTGCCAAGCTTCCGCCCCTGGGTCTCCGGATCCCGCCTCAGGGTGGGGGCGCAGCGGGTGTCAAAGGAGCATCACCTCGAGCGCCCAGCCTTGCAGAGCTGCCAGAGGAGGGCGCCTCGGCCCCAGACCCGAGCGGAGACGCCCTTGGAGACTTGGAGAAGGGACCCTCAGACCTGTCTTCCCGGGTCCTGGAAAGGCAGCCAACAAGCCTCTGAGATCGCAAGCACCTTCGGCTTTGGCCGTGCTGCCTGGGGGCACGAACTTAGCAGAGCCCAGTTCCAGGAGCAGGCGGGGCCTCGGGGCTGAGGGCGGGGCACCGGCAGAGGGGCGGCTTTGGGAGGCCAGTTGGGGTCTCTTGTTAACAATGGGAGAAACGTCAGGGTCTCCTCCTCCCTCATTCCCAGCTCCCCGGTGTCTGTCTCACGCACACACCATGCAGACATGTGTGTACCCACAGTCGTGTGCACACCAAGAACAGAACCGTTACACGGCAGCTTACACTCACACGTGCAGGCACATAGATGTACACGCACGCTCTATGCACATGCACGCATGCACGCGCAGGCCCCAGTGCTGACCAGGCCCCCTCTCCGCAGGCAGCATATGGTCCGCCGCTTAACAGCCCAGATCCGCCACCTGGGGACCGTCAGGGTGGGTTCTTTTCCCAGCATAAAAACGCTGCGGAATATAAATTGCAATTAACAACAGTGCCAAAATAGCACTTAGCGAGAATAAGCACATTATTGACATCTGGTGAGTCCTGTCTTGGTTGCAGGAGTAGGGGAAATTCTTGCTCTAAGTAAAGGGTGGTCAGGGGGACAGTAAAAACACAAGCCCCTCTTAGGGGGGCTGCTTTCCAAGGCAGCTAACGCCCCAGCCTCCCGTGAACGGCCCCACCCAGCCCTGTTGGCTGGCATAGATGAGGCTGCTGGTGGAAAGCACTTGATCGTGAGAACCATGGCCACCTGCGGGGAAGGTCCCAGCGTGGGAAGGGGCCTGAGCCCAGCTGCACTGGATGAAAAGACACATGTATCAGGGCCCCGGGGCCTCCTGCCCCCATCCTGGGTTGAGTCCCCCGGCTGGTCAGGCCGAAACTGGCCACAGCCCTGCCGTGAGGGAAGTGGTCAGTCCCCACACCACCTTCCTGATGGCCCTCGGGTGGTCTCTAGGTGCATCCGACAGAAATGCCCAGAAACACGTGGGGGGAGGATCCCACTGCCTCTCAGACCCTCGTCCACAGTGTGTGGCCCTGTCTCTCTGGGGCCCAGGGCAGCCTGGCCTGCAGCCTGCGGGAGACCAGAGCAGCCGGCCAGGGCCGTGGGGTGAGGGCCCCACTGCGGGGCACCCCCCTGGAGCAGCTGGCACGCCGGTCCCTCCCAGCAGGAGGCAGAAAGCTGGGGAGGGAGGGGGGCACCCCACGCTCCAGAGGACACAACGGCACCCACGGCAGGAAAGCCACGGGGCGGGGGAGGAGCCCAGCTCCTCGTGCAAAAACACCGTCCGCCCGGAGCAGGGAGGCGCGAGCAGGGCCAGGGCTGCGGGGCGGGGGGAGGCCGCCGGACAGACGGCGCTGAGCAAGCGCTGACCGGGGCGCCGGGGGCCTGGGTGCGCCCGGGACCCTGACCCTAGGCGCACTCCTGTCAACCGAAGGCCTCCTGACCCCCTGGGCCTGGCGGGGGGAGGGCTGCTGAACGGTCTGCCCCGGGAGGACCCCGGGAAGGGCAGGTGAAAGTGGGCTCAGGGTCCAGGTCCCTTCAACAGGCAAACGACAGGACAGGCGAGACGCAACAGGGGCTACCAGCATGCGTAACAGAGCAGGAAGCCAGCGAGGCTGGGGGCCACGGAGCAGGCAGCAGCCACGGGGAGCAGCAGCGGCAAGGCAGGCCCGGCAGCCTGCACGCCCAGCCCAGAGGGGCAGAGGCCAGCCCTGGGCCCTGGGGAGGCAGCCTCTCGGAGACCCAGGGGCCCCCGGCTGGAAGGCCCCCTGACGCCGCCCAGCCTTCCCGGGACATCTCCAGGAACATCACCAGGGGTGTCGGGGCCAGACTCTGGGTGCAGGGACCCAACCGGCGCCCCTGGAAGCCCACCAGCCATGGGGGTGATGGCTCTGGGGAGAGTCTCGCAGTGACAAGGCAGAGGCACCCGGTGACCCCAGGGTGTGAGGCTGGGACTCGGGGAGGCTGCCCCTCGCTTTGGGAATAGCTGCAGTGCCATTTTTTAAAGTGCTAAATACAGCTCTCTGAAACGGGGTAATGGGATCGCTCCTCTGGCCTCACATGTCCTTTCTGGGTTTTAATCTTTCAAGTTTTTCTAACGAAGCAGGTCTGCCTACATTTCCCCAGAAACAGGGACCCGCAGCTTCCAGAGCCGGCGGCTCTGACTGCGTGCAGCGGGGGACACCCAGCCACCTGCCGCTGGCCTGAACCTGCCTGATGTCGTCTGGCTGAAAAGGAAGCAGATTCTGGGTTAACAGGAAAAAGGGAGCCCCAAACTGCAGCCCCCCACCCGGAGCTCCCCTCCGCCCCTCCCCAGAGCCTGGAGGCCACCGACCAGCAGTGCGGAGTCAGGGACACTCCCGGGCGGGAGCTCTGGGGACCTGGCTCCCAGTGGGTCCGCACCCAGGAGGCACCCCAGCCAGGCCCCCAGGTCACCAGCCAGCCGCCCTCGCTTCCCGCCTCCCCATCTCAGCCGAGGGGCGCTGAGCCCAGAGTCCTCACAAGAGGAAGCACCCGGGGGCCGGGTGGGCGGGCAGGGGCAGCAGCCGTGGCTGAGGGGGAGGCCACGCGCCCGTCCAGGCTGTTGTGTGTCTGCGGCTGCAGGCGGCCGCAAGCGGGCGGGCGCCCACGCCCATCACCACCACAGGTTGGGGGGCTCCTCGGCCACTCTGCTTTTAAATAAGGTGACCTCGTCCAGGTGCACCATGGGCACATCCCGGATCACGTCGGTCAGGCCCTCGTGGAGCAGGGGGAAGATGACGACGTTCAGCGCGGGCCGCTCCGCCTGGAAACTGAACCAGAGGCAAGTCGTTAGCGGGCCGTGCAGGCTGTGTCCCCACGGGGTGGCTGACGCGGGACCTTCCCACTGTCCGAGCAGGCCGTCCCCCCGGGGCAGCGGGGGGGGGGGTCCCCTGAACGTGACACCAGGGAGCCACAGCACCGAGGCCCCACAGCCAGGACTCAGCGGGGGCGGGGGTGGGGGACAGGTGGCCAACCCCGCACGCACACAGACCACCCAGAGGCACACCGACTCCCAAGTCAGGGGACGCTGTCACTGCTGGGAGGACACGCCACGGCGCCTGCCACCAGCCCCGAACCTGTGTGTGCAGAGGTCAGACCAGCCTTCCACCTCAGGCACCCTCGGGCGCCAGGCTCCACCCGGTGGGGCGGGGGACAGTTTACACAGAGCCTCTGCCGGGCCGGGCACCACGCTGCAGCTGACAAGACGTCACTGCAGGTCACCTCCCTGTAGCCCCTGGCCAGCAGGGTGACCGCCCACTTCCCACCCGCAAGCCAAGGTGAGTCTCGTCACAGGAGGAACTTCCATCCCATATGATCTCGAAGGGAGAGAGGCAAGACAGTGGCCACATGATTTGCTAAAACTAAAGCCTGGCCGCCCCCAGCCCACGCCTGCTGCAAGGAACAAGGGAACCGCGGTCCCAGCCTCCCTCAACCACCCAGCCACCACCCCCCCAGCAGCACTGCACTGGATTTACAACATGCGCAAACTCAACGCCAGAAAAGCATCCATAAAACTTGATGTTGTGGCAATAAAGAGGCTGAGGAAATGCCTCCTGGCTCTGCACCGAGTTCTGCTCCCGGCAGGAGCGTCTGTGACCATGAACCTTGTGGGCAAGTCCTCACCTGCAAGCCTGCTGTGCGATTAACTTGACTTGAAACAAAATAGTCTCCGGTGTGGGACGTGCATGCAAGACGCCTGCCCGCCCACCTGCCTCCCTGAGGCTCTTATGGAGCCGCCGTCAAGATGCCAAAGGGGATTAACTTCTCACCAAAGCCGGGAGTGCAGCTGCCCCTTCTGAGCAGCCCTGACCTGCGACTCGTGCCCCAGGTAAACCAACATCCTTCCCAAGGCCTTCTCTGGGGTCAGCATCCAGGTCAGCCCCCACCTTGACACAGCAGGAGCTCGGGGGGGTGGGTACTCAGTCGCCCTCATGCCTCTGAAAGGCGCCTCCCAGGCCAAGGAGCCCACATGCCCTCCCGGCTGGGGTCTCACCGTCCCCAGGCAGAGTGAAGCCTGGACGAAAAGTGGACGAGGGGCAATGGCAGGCAGAGCAATCACTCCTTCTAAGGGTGGGGCTGAGGTTCCCTCTTCCTTCCGGGGGCAGGGAGACAAGCTCTTGGTGGGGCTCATGTGGGGGGCCATCCGTCCACGGGTTTTGTGCACATTACAACCTGCACATGGGTTGTAATGTTTCTGTGTACAATTCAAGTATGGTTTGAGATTGAAGTAAATCGATGCAGAAAGAAAATAAAACTCCTTGCTGTCCCCCATGGTCAGAACTAGACGGATGAGCCACAGCAGGGGAGGCCGCCTCTTGAGGACCGCTCCCCTGACCAGGGCCCATCGCATCATGAGAGGAAAGACCCAAGGCTGCATCCTGGAGTTGCAAGGACAAAAGCCAGACCTGCCTGGTTGACGGGTTCACCTCCAGGCACGGGGTGCACATCCTCCCATGCCCAGCTCCGCCCTCAGCAATCCCCACACCATCCTGGGCAGCAGAGACAGGGAAGCCCCCGCCTCCCCTTACCCCCCTAGCCCGGATTCTGTCTGGGGTGGAAAGAGGCAGGATGTCTGGAGCCCACGCTCAGGCCACACTCACTCTGAACCTGGCCCCCACCAGGGGCAACAAAAGCTCTAGATGGCGAGAGGAGACGCCGCCCTAGATGCTGCCCCTCCTGGAGGGTCCGAGGGCACCAACAAGATACAGAGCTTCAGAAAGTTCAAACAGACTGACTCTCTGCCACTCGCAATGGCCGGGAGGAGACACGCCGAAGAAAACTTTCTACCTGCGGCTGTTACAGACACAGCAGGGGATTTCCAAGGGGCCTCTGGGTACTCGAGAATCTCAGCTGCCCCAAATGCTTTCTCTGAGCCTCCAGGAAACAGACAAGATTTTGCTTGTCTTTAAACCACTGTGTTCAGAGAGAAAACACGACAGAGAAAGTGTAAGGTGAGCGCAGGGCCCCAGCCCCCGGCAGCTCTGCCAGCCCCTCCCGAGGCGCCCACACACCCTCTCCTGCTGTGCTGAGCGTGCTCCTCCTAGGTGCGGCCTGGGGGGCGTCTCAGGATGCGGACAACGTGAGCTGGGTTTGGTGAATTTCCTGCAGTCCTCGGGGCTGTGTCCAACTTGCGCCCAAAGCAATAAAGCACCCGGGCCGGGGACCACCTCCTCTGTGGTCTCGCCACGGCCAGCAGGCCACTTCCCCAGGGGACACAGCTTAGGGACCCCATCCACGTTCGTACTGGTAAGCCTCGTTTCACACAGTATAATCATACATGCGCTTGAGTTGTTTCCTCAGGATAAGTTCCAGAAACAGGGCCATTGGGTCAGAGGGCATGAACATGTCTGCACGTCAAAACACGGGCCCACAGGACTCGAACCCCACAGCAAGGAGCCGAGGGGACGCGGCTGCAGAGAGGCGGGGGGTGGGGGGATGGAGGGGGCGGCCCGCGGCGCATCTGCCTGTGGCTGACACGGAGAGGCAGTGGGGGGGAGCAGCCGGCCGGGAGGCTGAGCCCCACGCTCGCTGCCGACACAGGACTCGAGGGGGCAGCCACAGCCCTGGGACCTCAGGCCCGGCCGCGGCCCAGAGGACACGGAGGGGCCATCCTACGGAGGGGGTGTCCTGCGCAGGCGGCTCTGCGCCCGAGGCCTGCGAGCACACAAGGGGTCCCCAGGGACCTCAGTCTCCGTGCTTGGCCCCACAGGTGCCTCGGAGCTGGAAGGGTTTCGGGAGGGGCCGGCTGGGGCCTCGGCCTGGCAGCAGCGCTGGCTCACTCATCTCAGTAATACCTGCTGGCTTGTTTCTTAGCCTGAGAAACTAGAAAAAAAATGAAAGTTGACAACCTCAGTCCCCAATCCCCCAGATAAAGGTTGTATAGAAAAGCCAAAGTCATAAGACCTTTACGAAAGCCACTCTTGCTGTAACAGGGATTTTCAAGAAGCAGGGAGGTGGGCAGTGTCCAAGAATAAAACAGTTACTAAAGATTCTCAGAACTCAAGACACACTCCGGGCAGGTGTGTGGGGTGTGCCCTCTGAGCTCCCCGCCAAACCTGTGGGGACCCCCAGGGCCCCTTGGGGCAGCCTGTATCCACCCTTGTGCAGAGGAGCGGGGAGGGAGAGACCCTCTGTGTCGGGGCTCACATGCCCCCCTCCCACGCGGAGGGACAGGATTGTAAACCCGTGGGCTTGGGCCCCTGGAGCCAGTAACTTGGCGTGAGGCTCTGTCACCAGAAAGGCCTGAAGGAGGCAGGCCAGGGCGATGCAGAGGGGCGCCTCCCCTTCCCCCCAACAAAGACACCTCCAGGACCAACACCACAGACTTCTCATAGCCTTCAAGAAACACCTCAGAGAGGCGCCAGAGAGAAACACAGTACGGCCCTGCTTTTGTTGGAGACACACCTAGAAAGACTCCCTGGGGTGACCCCAAGTCTCTTATAGGCTGTATTTCATTACATTGGCTGGACGCATCATAATTTACTTCCCAGCCTCCTACAGATGGGGGGCTTCCCACGTGGCTCAGGGGTAAAGAATCCACCTGCAATGCAGGAGATGTGTGTTCAATCCCTGGGTCAGAAAGATCCCCTGGAGTAGGAAATGGCAACTCACTCCAGTACTCTTGCCTGGAGAATCCCGTGGACGGAGGAGCCTGGAGGGCTACAGTCCACGGGGTCGCAAATAGAGTCAAGCACGACTGACAAACAACTCCTACTGATTTGCTCTCGGGTTGTGTCCCATCTTCTGCTAAAACAAACAGCGCCGCCACCACCAGGGAGAGCTTGGTGTAAACCCTGCCTCAAGCCCATCTGCAGGACTGGAGCCTGCAGCTTGGCTGGGTCAAGGATGTGAGCTCAGCCTCCAAGAGCTGGCCCACCCGCCTCCAGTAACAGGTGGTCTCCTCCCACGAGTGGGCTTTGCCTGAAGGGGTGGAAAGGGTTACACCAACGTGCCGCAGGGGCCGTGTGACCAGCACCCACATGAGACTCTGCAGCCACCCCCCTCCAAGAAGTCACCACCACCCTTACCAGAGCGGACCACGGCCTGCCCCTGCACTTTCCAGAAGCAGAGCTCTTCCTGCCTTTCTCATGGGGGGAGTTGGGTCCTTTCTTTGTCCTGCGCCCTCGGACGCCTGCCTGGTGTGAAAAGTTGTGTCTGGGCCTGTCCCCTCTGCTGTGCAGGCAGGCGGCCAGGACACTCAGATCTCTGCCTGTAACAGGGCTGGCAGGTCATTTTCTGTACATGATTTTTCATTTTGTTTTGCCTTCTTTTGTTGTTTTGGCTGCACTGGGTGGTTTGTGGGATCTCGGTTCCCCAGTGAGGGATGGGACCCTAGCCGTGCAGTGAAAGTCTGGGGTTGTAACTGCTGGACCTCAGAGGCACGCAGGTAAGCGCGCAGGTGCTTCAGTAACTCTCTGAGCTTGAGGCAGGAACTGCGTGAGAAAAGGTTACAACACCACCAGCCCCTCCTGGTCGGGATCCTGGCAGGCGTGCTGCCGTGATGCCTGAAGCCGGCGCCATCCCCCGGAGCCACGGCACCACCTGCTGGGCACCTTGCAGAAGCACAGCCGGGACCCCCTGCCCCCCAGCAGAGGCCTTGCGGGAACACAGGCGTGCCCTTCCAGTGCGGGTCCCGCTGCACCTCCACCGCCTCCTGGAGCCTTGGTCTCCCCGCAGAGCTCACAGGGCTCTGGGGCGGCGGGAACCACAGAGGTGGTACACGGCAGGGGGAGCCCACGGGGGCCATGCTCCAGCACGCACGGAGCCCTGGGCACCAGGCGCTCGGCGGGTCCCCACCACGGCCCCAGCCTGCGCCCAGGAAGTCTACTCAGCCAACGTTGGCCTCAGGCCTGGTCTCGAATACCGTGCCCCCAGGGCCCTAAACGAGGGTGGAGACACAATGGTGAGTGGGGAGTGTCCCCCCCACAACACCGGGCCTTTTTCCAGCCTCCCAGGAGCAGGAAAAGCCCAGGCCTGAGAGAAGGGGGCGTCACAAGTGCAGAGTCAGCTGTGAAGGCCAGGCCAGAGGCACCACAATGTCTCGTGATGGACGCCAAACGGCATTAAAAGGGACCGTGTGCGGCTTCAACGGCACAGAAAGACACCCCTGATGCAGCGGTAAATCAACAAAGTCAGCACAAAACAACATGACGACTCCGTCCTAGAACCGCAGGCCACTCTGGCTGGGGGAGCCAAGGGGAGCTTCCACTTGGAAACAGCTTGACCCACAGCCTCAGCTTTTAGAAAGACCCTGAACAGCACGGAGGAGAGAACCTCTGCCGGGTTTCTCCAAACTGCAAGGGCTGGCAGCCCCGCGAGGGCCGCGGCGCGGCGGCCCGAACCCTGACTCTGCAGACCTCCTGGCCGATGGCGCGCCTGTAATTCTGTGACCGGCCTGGCCTCCTCCCTGTCATGTTCCCCCATCCGTGGGACATGGAGATCTGGGAGGGGGGGCTGGGACCCCCGGGGCCACACTCGATGGCCGCCAGGGGCACGGCTGCATCACCACGTTTCCTCTCCAGGGGGTCTAAGTGCTTGACACCCCTGAGGACCCGCTTGGGGCAGACCCCCCTCCCCAGGAAGGGCTGCTCCAGGCCTGCACTCCAGTCCTGAGTGCGAATCTACGTTCCTGCTGGACTGGTTGTCAAACTCCAGGACCCGCTAGGGAAGGACACGGCCTGGTGTGTACACACCTCACAGCTTCTGCAAAGGCCCGGATGGGCAAGGAGGACACACAGACCCACAAGGAGGCAGAATCTTGTGAGCTCTCCGCCCTCACCGACAGCCCCCCAAACACCGGCTGCTCCTAAATCTGAACAAAGTGCAGAGACACGGAAAACAGAAGAGTGAAAGGACGTCTGTGACAGCTCACAGAAACAAAAGTAGAACGAGGTTCCTTTGTGAACGTGCTCAATGCTAGTAACTGCACACCGTTAAACAATCAAAATCATAAACTTTAGCTCATGTGTATTTAAAGATCTTTTAAAAATACCATTTTCTCTGGGTCAGAAAGATCCCCTCGAGGAGAGCATGGAACCCACTTCAGTATTCTTGCCTGGAGAACCCCATGAACAGAGGAGCCTGGCAGGCTACAGTCCATGGGGTCACAGGCAGTCGGACACAACTGAAGCGACTTAGCACACTTATTAAAAAAACCTAGCATCTTGAAGGGCTTCACCAGGCCTGGCTGGCAGGCGCACAGCCATCAGAAGGAACAGCAGTCGACCTCCCTGAGACTTAGGTTCCACCCCCAGCCCTGACTTCTCCAGTGTGCGCTGGAAGGCTCAGAAGCCCCAGAGGGATCTCTGCACTTGACATAATTGGCCCTCAGAGAGGACCCCGGAGACCAGGAGAACTTCCGGAGTGCCACAAAGAGCTTCCGGAGGGCATAGGTGAGAGGTCACAGGATCTGGAGTGTCCCGCAGGAGTGGACCCTGCAGACATCTCTTCACTTAACTGCTCCCCTGCTAACTGTAGACGAAGCCCAGTTCATCTTCTCCCGCTAGACCAATAGCACACGCTCACTCGGCCGAAGGCATCTGCCATGGGCTCAGGTAACACCCTCGGGAGCAGCGTTTACAGCAGTCTCTGAACTTTCTGCGCACAAAGGGGTCAGGTTCATGTCTGGCAGTTGCCCCGCAGATTCCCCACAGCTGTCATTCAAACCCCACGGAGCTGCGTTTTATACACCAACCAAGAGGCTTTGCTGCCTGGGTTCCTGGACCAGGGGCCAGGACAAGTGGCAGATTTAAGACGTTAGGATGTAGGAGGGTCAGTAGTGGAGGTTGTTGGACCCACAGCCATAACCGGAATCCACAGTGAACACAGATGGCAGGGAAAGCCAGCAGCGGAGAGGTGGGCCCACGACAGGTGCTGGCACGGCGACTGCAGTGTGGGCTCACTGGTCCCAGGCAACCGCCACTCCTTGAAGGAACCCCACAGTAGGGTCCCCCAGGAATGAGGCGAATTGAGCTCAGACGAGGAGACATGACCAGGCAACGGGCAAACGATACGATACTTCCTGGAAACACGCCACATGGACTCACATGGTGGGAGGACAGGCTCACCCAGGAGCCCTGCGAGAGTCTGGCGGCGTCTCGCATGGGCAAGGCTGTGGGCCAAGGGCTCTCCCACCCACAGGGAAGCTTAGGCTTGGGATGGCCATGCAGGAGAGCAAGCAACCAGGCCACTTCCTGGACATGGCCTGACTGTTGCTTCTAGGAACCTGCACTCTGAGGGGTGGGGGTGGGAATGAGGACAAGTGAGCAAACAGCACGGGGACAAGAGCCAGGCCTCTGCTGCTCGAGGTGGAGGCTCCCAGGAAAGAAGGGGGCAGAGGTCCTCGTGAGGCAGGGCTGGAAGCAGCCTCCCCCGGGTCCCCCAGGCACTTGGCCGGCCCAGCAGTCTCCAGAAGATGGCCCACCAGGCGTGACAGGGGCTCTGAAGCGAACCCGTGCAGAAAAAGGATGTGATGGGAAATGGGGAGGAGGGTCCTGCCGCCCGCGAGGGGCTGCCCACTCACCTGCGGAGGAGGGCCTGCTGCAGGCTGCGGCAGGTGCTGAGGGACTCGCCAGTGAACAGGTGGCACACCACCACATGCAGGCAGCGTGCCATGAAGGCCAGCACGGCCTCCGGCTGCAGGGTCCCGCTGCGCGACACCAGGCAGAGGCGCTGCAGCGCGGAGCACTGGCTCAGCGCCTGGAAGAACTGGGCGTTGGCGCTGAAGTAGGGCTGCTCCAGCCTGCGGGGAGAGAGGACACACAGCGTGAGACGGCGGGCGATGGGTGTGCATGTCCTCTCCGGGGGCCCGGGCCGGCCACCCCCCAGGCCCGTCCACACCACAGCCCCCCGGGGGCACCACAGGAGGACTCAGACCCCCAGGGTCTTCCTCGGTGATCCTGATCTGGGGGAGAGCCCGCAGGCCGGACACAACCAGCTGTCCACAGACCCAGCAGGCTCACTCTGCTGGCTACACTGCCTTCTCAGAGCCCCTGAGAGCCGGGAGGATGAGGAGGGGAGCAGGGGCCAGCTGAAACTGGGCCCCCAGAAGACATCTGCAGCCCCACCCCTCAGGAACTGCATGGGGAGTGGTGGGGAGGGCCCTTGTTTGGAAGCAGGGTCTTTGCAGACACAAAGGACTTAAGATGAGGGCACGCAGGACTGGGGCAGGAGCTGGTCCTATGACCGGTTCCTTAGAAGCCATGTGACAGCAGGGAGGTAGCCCTGTGCCAGGATGCACTGCAGGGACACGTCCATGACCCTAAATGTTCACTCTGCCCACAGCCACCAGAGGCTGGACAGGCCTGGCACAGGCTCCCACCCACCTTGACCTGGGACTCCCGGCCTCCTGACCGTAAGAGGACAACCCTGTTGTCCTGGGCCACCCAGCTGGTGGTCGTTTGTCAGGGCAGCCCCAGGATACTGGCACAGAAGCCCGGGGCAGGGAGCTGGGGCACAAGCAGGGCTTGAGATTGTTTCCTGGTAAATCACACAGGAAGACTGAGACAGCCTCACGGACAGAGGTCGGTGTGGATCCAGTCCACTCGAAACCTTCCCACAAGGAGAACTGTTAATAAGGGTTATCCTTGGCGATCAGCACCAGGCCCCAGCGGTACTTCTCAGACACGCTCAGCTGTCATCTGAGCTTGGACAGCTCGCTCTGACTGCTGGGGGCGTCCCCAGTCACCTGGCCCAGGCCACTTCAAAGCTGGCGACACAGAGGGAGAGACTGGCCAGAGGCGTCCGCCCGGAGCAGGCAGAGGGCGCACAGGCACTGCAGCGGACAAGAAAGGCTTCACAGAGTAATGGAGATTTGGGCACATCTGCAGGAAGCTACAGTTCAGGGAGCTATGTCTGACCCCGATGACTGACCAGGAGGGCAGCGAGTGGGCACCAGGCAAGGCTCCCTCTCAACCAGCCACCCAGGCCTCTGATGGCCATCGTGCAGGGCACCGTGGGCCCTCACGCTCCCTGTGAACATGACGGCTGGGAGGAAGGCATAGGACAGCCCCCCACCAGGCCACACCCACACTGTGGGGACACCGCCACACCTGGGGTGACACCTGAGCCCCCTGGGTCCAGCCGCCCCCACCTCCAAGGCCCAGACACTGCACAAACAACCCCAGCACAAATGTGGTGTAACTCCTGGAACAGACGCTTACGCTCTCGGTGGGCCTGGGAGGCCAGCAAGACCTCCATCAACATGTGAGACCCACAGGGAACCCCAAAAGGCCTCTCTCCTGGTAAACTGAGGAGGCTGAGTGAGAGCCTTCCTAGGCTGCCCCAGAGAAGCTAGTCTGCAGCCGTGGGCTCTCGTAATCGAAGGAGAGGCTTCCAGGACAAGCAGCAAGAACCCTGAGCCCACTCCCCACAGAGGTGGTGGGTCTGTGCTGGGGGCAGAAAGCCTCCAGGCATCAGGAGAGCCTGAGCGCTCTGAATGCAGTGACGCCCTGGGCGAGGTAGGTGTGGGGAAGGGGCTGTCTTCCCCTTCCCTAGACAAGAGCCCGAGGGCCCACTCAGCCTCCTGATGCCCAGGGACACAGGCAAGGCACAGCAGGGGAAGGGATTTTAAAATCAGGTCTCAGGTGATGAGATGTCTGTTCAGAGCTGTCCCACATGGGAGCCACCAGGCCCTGAAACGAAATGCAGCAGGGAGCTGGGGGCTTTAATCACATGTAAGCAGGTCTCCTGGGCTCCTAAAACCATGGGGAACGGGGGGTCCCTCTGGGCATGATTCTGAAAGGCCTAACGTTCTCTTCGGGTCCAGTAGGAAGGAAGCCCCCCCCGGGGCAGGGCTGCTGAAAGTGGGAACACTCAAGCTGGGAGACAAGCCCTGACCCAGGACTGCTGGGCTGCAATCACCTCCCGCCCCAGCCCCAGCTGCCTGTAGGACGGCCATACCCGGCGAAGGACATGCTGCAGCGCCTCTGTCACTAGGTGGCGATGCGGGGCCTCACTTCCCACTGGGGATCTCGCTGCTCAAGCGGCAGAGGGGAGAGCACGCGGTACACACAGACTTCTCAACGCTTTTCTCTCAACGTGCCCGCCACCTGCAGGTCGCCCGCCACAGGTGTTCATGGCAGGCATGAGGGATGTGGGGGGCCATCCACTCCACCTGTGGGCAGCCAGCACCGGAGCTGAGCTCACCTGGTGCGAGTGACCAGTGTCTGCGGCTGGGGGCACCGGGGCAGGGGAGGAAGAGGCACTTGCCATGACAGGGGCTCAGGCCCCCTTCCAGTGCCTGCCCACCTCTCAGGCCCCCCTCTGACCAGCGCCTGAGCCTCTGGAACGCAGGCACCCAAACAGCCAGCGACGAGGGCAATGTCCCAGACTGGCCTCAGGAGCACAGCCCCTGTGCGCTCTGCCGGGATGCCACCGACCACTGTCGCTCCAGCCCCCCACCCCCACGCTCCCCACTACACACCGTCAGTCCCTGGTCAAGCCCCCAGCCCTTGAGACTCTCAGGCCTGCACCCTTCGTCTTGGCAGGCACGCGGCAGGAATGAAAACGCTTGCCGAACTCAAGGCTGCACTCCACACTTCACTCTGTGCCCGGGAGACTGCGGAAGGACCCACAGGGGCCGTGGAGGGGCGGCCGGGCCCCCTCACCTGAGGTCCTTCAGCCGCTTGCAGTGCTTCAGCATGTCTGAGAGGCCAGACATGTAGACCACGTTGCCCATCAGGCCCAGGTGGGCGAGCGAGAGCGACTGCAGCTGCTGGCACTGCAGGCCGATGCTCACCAGCCCCGAGCCCGTCAGGATGCTGGGCAGCTGGGCCAGCGTCAGGTGCCTCAGGAAGGCCAGCTGGCTGATGGCGGCCACCTCCGCGTCCCCGACGCTCTGCGCCCGGCTGCAGGGTGGCAGGGAGTTGCGGATGGCGGGCTCATTGCGCGGCATGGCAGATGAGAAGTTGGAGCCGATCAGCTCGAGGCGGTCCAGGAAGGGCACGTTCTTCAGCAGCGACCAGAACACCGAGGATGGCTGGGGGTCTGCCGGCCCGGGGAAGGAGATGGATGGCACGCCAATGCGGACCTTCTTGCCGAAGCCCCGAGGCACTGCACGCATGGCGGGCGGGACGGGTGCACAGTCGGCCCGCGGCGGGGAGTCGGCCACAGCACAGACAGGCAGCGACAGGGAGCGCAGGCGGGGCAGCCGGGCCAGCAGCTGGCACAGGTGCTGGCCCGGGCCCTCGGGGCTGTGGTGGTGGGCGGCCGATAGGTTGAGGTGCCGCAGGTTGGGGCAGGCCACAACCAGCGCCTCCAGGATGGCGGGGTCGATGTCATCCTCTGCCTTGCGGAGCAGGCAGTCGGGTGCCAGGCAGTGCGCACAGCCGCTGAGGTTCAGGCCGGCCAGGCTCCGGAGGTCCCTGCTGCCGTCGATGACGCACTGCAGGAGGTGGCCGCCGGACAGGGCACAGCGGCTGAAGCTGAAGTAGAAGGGGCGGCTGAACTTCATGTGCTGCAGCAGGGCCGAGCCGTTGAGCCAGGACTTGGGCAGCTGTAGGGCGTCCAGCGCCACGTTGCGGGCCATGGACTCCAGCAGGTTCCGGGTGGCCCCATTCTTGGCGAAGCTGCCGGGCACGGAGATGAGGAAGGCGTGCAGGTTCTCGGGCGTGCGGTCGCTGAGCACGGTCAGGTAGAGGCGCACCACCTCCTGGTTGATGTTGCCGGGAGCCAGGCGGGCATAGAAGACGCGCAGGTGCTGGTAGTGCGGCACGTTGCTCTGGCCCACCATGAGCTGGCCCGAGAGCACGGCGCCCTCCCGTGTGCGGTCCAGGATCTCGAAGTACAGCAGCAGCTTCTCCAGGCTGGTGCAGCAGGGCACCACGCCATACGAGGGTGTGTACAGCGTCTGCTTGAGCTCCCGCACGCGGCTCAACGTGGCCTTGCACTCGCCACTCAGCTGGCTGGCGTCGAAGCCGGGGCTCACGTCGATGGCCAGGGAGCGCAGGTGCGGCAGGGCCGACAGCACCTTGGAGAGGCGCAGGGAGGTCAGCGGGCAGCCCGACAAGTTGACGCGCACCAGCCCGCGACAGCGGGCCACGTGCTCCACTGTGGCGCCCGACAGCCAGTAGCAGCCGGCCATGCTGAGCTGCTGCATGTCCCGGCCGATCTCCTTCACCAGCTGCTTCACCTTGTCCTCGCTGGCCTGCGGACGGCGGGAGAGGGGACAAAGAGGGGCTGAAGGCACTAGTGTCGCCTCCACCCTCACACCCCCAGACTGCACCCTCCCCCGTGATGGTCAGGAAGCCGCCTCATCCCTCCCCACACATTCACCTCCCCCTGGCAGCCAGAGCCCCAGCCAGCGGGAGGGGAAAGTGGGGCAGCCCTTGGGGAAAAGTCTGGTGGATCCCCCAAAAAGCCAGAGTCACCCTGTGACCCACAAGTCCATGGTCAGGTGTGCACAAGAGGACTGAAAGCAGGTGCTTGGACCAACAGCAGACCCTGGCTCACGGCAGCACCATCCACAACAATCGAAAAAATGGCAGCAACCCAGGATCGGGATGGGGAATACATGTAAATCCATGGCTGATTCATGTCAATGTATGGCAAAAACCACTACAATATTGTAAAGTAATTAGCCTCCAACTAATAAAAATAAATGGAAAAGAAAGAAAGAAAGAAAGAAAATGGCAGCAACCTAAGTTGTCCATTGACCGCTGAACAGATAAGGCAGCGGGGTCTGTCCACACAGCACGATTCTGCTCAGCACGGGGAGGGATGGTGAAGCTTGGATGCTGCGACAGCACAGGCTGAGCCCTGAGGACGCAATGCTCCAAGAAGCCCGTCATAAAGATCACATGCTTTTGCAGCCGGTTAAGCCGACTGTGCTCTCCTGGCCATGGGGGCCCCGTGTGCAGCGCTGCAGACAGCAGCCTCCTCGGCAGCGTGTGCCGCCTGTGGCCTGTGCAGGTTGCGCTAAGGGGCCTTGGAGACACCTCTTCCTAGAGGGCATCCGTGACTTGGCCTGCTGTCCCCAGTCTGTCTCTGGGTTGGGAGGATCCCCTGGAGAAGGCAGTGGCAATCCACTCTAGTACCCTTGCCTGGAGAATCCCATGGACAGAGGAGCCTGGTGGGCTCCAGTCCATGGGGTCGCAAAGAGTCAAGACATGACAGAAACTTCACTTTCACTTTCATAAGCAATGCTGTTACTGTTGTGTTAACCTTTCCCAGCATGTGAACAAGCAAAGCATAAAGCTAACAACTGAATTCAACATATTAGGAAAATTTCACTATTAAAAAGAGCATACAGATACATGATTTTTCTATTAGCAGTTGGTATATTCTAAAAAAAAAAAAAAAAATCACATGCTGTATGATCCCACTGATGTGACAGATCCAGAAAAGGCAAGATCAGAAAGAGAAAGTTGAACAGAGGTTACCAGAGGCCTGGGGAAAGGGGAATGGGAGTTATTGCCTAATAGTTCCAATACTTCTGTTTAAGATGATTAAAAAGACTTTCAGGAAGAGTGAAGACGGTTGTGTAACCCTGTGAATGTACTTAGGGCCAACAGAATGGTATGCTTAAAATAGTTAGGAAGGGAAGTTTCATGTTATGTGGGTTTTTTTCAAATCACATAGTGGAATCGTGTCCGGAAAGCAGGCTTTGGCTCTTGCTTTCTTTTACATCACGTGCATGTTCACATGGTTACATGTTCCTCAAAATCCTGGACGGTCAGGGAGCCATAGTATATCCAGTTGTGGGCCCAGCAGCCACCAGGGCCTTCCAACAACACAGCATCAAGCGTCTGTGTATGTAAGACTCATGCACGTGATCACTTCTCTAGAGGAATGTCCACACCCAGAACCGCACAGGTGAAAGACACATTCTAAACGCTCCAGACAAGGCCTTCCCTGGTGGTCCAGTAGCTAAGACCACAGTTCAGGGAGCGACTGCTGGTCAGGGAACTAAGACCCTGCATGCTGCATTGCACAGCCAAAAAAATAAATAAATAAAAATTAAATTAAAAAAAAAAAACCTCCTCACACCTGTCAGAATGGCCATCATCAAGACGACCAAAATAACAAGTGTTGACCAGGACGTGGTTAAGAAAGGAGCCCTTGGACACTGTTGGTAGGAATGTAAATTGATGCAACCGCCATGGAAAACAGCATGGAGGCGTCTCAAAATATTAAAAACAGAACTACCAAATGATTTAGCAATTCCACTTCTGGGTATTTACCCAAAGAAAGCAAGAACACTAACTCAAAAAGCTTATCTGCACCCCCATGTTCACAACAGTGTTATTTACAACAGCCGAGGCATGGAAACAGCTTAAGCGTCCATCAGTGGATGAATGGAAAGAGAGGATGTGATGGAAACACACACACACAGTGTGGTATTCCTCAGTCATAAAAAAAGAAAAGAAGAAAGTCTTGCCATTTGCAACAACATGGATGGACCTTAAGGGCGTTACACTAAGTGAATTAAGTAAGAGAAAGACAGACAGTGTAAGATCTCACTTATATGTGGAACTAAAAGGAAAACCTCTTACAGTGTAGTCAATAATATTATAGCAACTTTCTATGATGTGCAATCTATAAAAATATCAAGTCATTATGTTGTACACCTGAAACTGATATAATTGTGTAAGTCAACTAGACTTCCATGAGAAAGAGGAAATTTTAAAACTAAGCTCACAGATACAGGGAGCAGACTGGTGATTTGGAGGCAGAGGATAATCAAAAGGCACAAACTTCCAGTTATAAAATAAGTCCTGGGGATGTGAAATAGAGCACAGCGACTGTAGTTAATAATCCCACGGTATTATCACAAAGATGCAAACATACTGCCTCTTTGAAAGTTGCAAGAGAAGATCTTAAAAGTTCTCGTCACAAGAAAAAAAAATTACACCTCCGTAAGGTAACAACTGCTCAACATGATCATTCCCCATTGCATACAAATAGCAAACCATGACAATGTATACCTGAAAGTAATATAGCGTTAGGTGAAAAGAATAAAGACAGCAGGAGGAACTCTTCACGACATCAGCTTTCACAAAGATTTTTTCTTTTTTTTTTTTTTTTGTTGGCTAACACGAGCAGTATTTACTTGGGAAATGTTCAACAAATATTTTTAAACTCAAAAAGGGAGGCAGAGAGCCTATACAGAGGGAAAAACCAAAGTAAGTTATATGGCCAAGAACTTCCTAGACAAATAATACAATTACAAAATAAAGGATATAAAGAAATCAGGTGTGGAGAAGGTAAACAACACTGTGTAATTAGATGACTGGCTTCTACAGATTTATGGGAAAAAGCCTCACAGTTACAGGCCAGAAGGACTTGATTACACATATTGGACCCCACAAACTGTTATATATGTTCCCCAAATTCTACAAGTCATTTTTCTTACACATTTTTCTGTATTTCTGTAGTTTTAAAATTAACTACTTGATATACTCTCCTGGTTGGGTCAGTGTAACATTAGCATGACTATTCCAGGGCCCTTAAGAAAAGGATAACTGACCAACTTCCGAGCCAGCTAACAAGTCATGGGTCCCCTGAATTCACATGGAGCTAAACCTACAACTCTCTCTAGTTATTAAAAGGCATATGAACTCCCACACTCTGTGTTACAGAATAGCAGTGAAAAAGGTTTCGAAGGTTACATATATGCTATCGGAGATTAATCTTTCTGAGAGGAAAAAAGCAGTGAAGAGACCTGTCTTTAAAAATATAAACCTACTCTATTAATCTGTTTACCACTGTGTCTAGTAAAGCTTAAGATGAAAGAAGAGCAGTTAACATTGTCTTTGTAGACTTATCTTTGCGACCTCATGGAAGGTAGCATACCAGGCTCTGTCATCCATGGGATTTTCCAGGCAAGAATATTGGAGTGGGCTGCCATTTCCTTCTCCAGCAAAGATTTTTTCAACAGAATACAAAAAGCAGGAACTCAAAAATTCAACTGGACATCAGCAAAATGAAAAACTTATACTCTTCAAAAGACTGGCCTCACTGACTCAAAGGACATGCATTTAAGCAAACTCCAGGAGATAGTGAAAGACAGAGAAGTCTGGTATGCTGCAATCCATGGGACTGCCAAGATGTGGGACACAACTTACCGACTGAATTAACAACAAAAATGAAAAATTTACACTCCTCAAAAGACACTGCTAATAAAATGAAACGGCAAGCCACAGACTATGAGGAAACATTCACAATATGTCTGACCAAGGATTGTACCAGAACATACACAGAACTCCCAAAACTCACTAAAAAAAAGACAATAATGAGTGGGCAAGAGCCTTGCACAGACACTTCTGAGATGATACACAAATCGCCCTTGCACCTGATGAAAAGTATGTGACAGCATCCTTCACCGGGAAACCAAGCTAAACCCACAGTGAGATACCAGCTCCCGTGCATCAGAATGGCTGCCACCAGAAGGCTAACAGCATCAAGCACTGGTGAGGATGCAGGCCACCTGGAGTCCCAGCTGCGGCTGGCGGGCCGAGGTGGTGTCTCTGACTGTGCTCAACTTCACAGGAGAGCCCAGGACCTTTCATGGATCTGCAGGTCCGCTCCTGGGTACCTCTCGACCTGGAAATCGGTTTCCCCCCTGGCCTGGTGCCAGGACCTAAGACCCTCCCAGAACGACACCCACCTCGCCTACACCCTGGCCCAGGTGGCTAATACTACAGGCCCGGGGCCTAGAAGTCTTCGAAAAGTCTTTATTGCATGTGTTACAATACTGCCCCGGGGTGTTTATGTTCTGGTTCTTTCGCTGTGAGGCAGGCGGGCTCTCAGCTCCCCCACCAGGGACTGAACCCACATCCCCTGCACTGGAAGGCAGGGTCCCAACCACTGGCTCGCCAGGGAAGTCCCTGGGCCCCCCGCTTTCATCATGCCTGCAGGCACCCCAAGCCTCAGCGGGGCACCTCGGCTGTTCCCCAGCTCTGCCCCATGCCGGGCGCCGCCCCCGGGCCCCTCACCTCATAGTCCTTCTGCAGCAGCACCGTGTGGGTGAGGCTTTTGTCCAGGCAGAGCGCCGCGAGCTTCCGGCAGGTGCGCCGGACATTCAGCACCAGGTCCGTACTGGGCACGTGGCTCAGGATGTGCAGGAGGATCTCGTCGGAGAAGCCCAGCAGGTGGGCGCTGTCTGCCACCGGGGCCGCCGCGGGGGGCACGTCGCTGTCATCGCACGTGTCCTGAAAATAAGGGGCACCAAATTTCCATGGGATCCCCAAGGGCTCAGCCAAGGGGAGTCCTCACCGTGGTCCGTGGGGAAGAGGAGCTGTTACCAAAACTCTTAACAACAGAGCGAGAGCCCCTGACATTCTCCAAAAGCCCCCTTGCCAATCCGCACACCAGGATCTCGTCTCTCTTGGAACATAACAGAGTCGAAGTGAATTTTCAATTTTTTTTTTTTTTAATTTAAGAGAGACTTTTCTTCTACCGAAGTTCCTCAGCCAAGTCTGACAGGTTTCCAACTCAACTCACGACCATCAGCCAGAGGCTGTCTTTTGTGAAAGCTGCCGTTTCTCCTTAGCCCTCAGTGTCAGTGTTAAAACCATTGGGCAGGTGAATTCCATCCAGAAACAATGATACCTGGTCTTCACCTCCCAGGATCACTGTGATGGGTTAAGTAGTTACTGTGTATCAGCTCCTCAGAACAGCGCCAGATGGGCACCTCTCAGCACTGTTGTTAAGGACAGGTAAAATGAGAGAACGAAATGATGAAGCCTTCATAATTAAGAAGCAGCACCAACCAGACCAATGACATTTTAAAATCTTAAAAGATTCATAAAAAGCAATGGAGGCAACACAGCTTCTCTCCACTTCTGGCTAGAAACCCGTGTTGGAATTTCCAGTAAGATGTCCACACGTCTTACTGTTTCATGTTCTTTTTGCAAACATCAACAGAAGATTTTCTGCCCAAATGTGGGCTTCCCACCTTACTGATCAGTGCCTTGTACAACCAAGAGGGAGAGGGACTAGGCTTCTGTTAGTGTGACAGGAAATCCCTGAAATCAAGGCCACCGAAATCAAGGAACTGGGATTCTCTAGGAAGAGCCCATTGAGGGGCGTGGCAGGGGGTGGGAGGGAGGCGTCCCTGTATCTTTCCAACACTTCCGGAAGGGACCCTCTTGCCTCTAAACCGACCTGAGGGGGCGCCTCTGTGACATTCCCAGTAGAGTACCCAGAACTATTTCTACCGGCTTGTCCAGTGATTCTGTCTACCAGCCCCACTGCTGGTAATACTTGCCAAGGATGGAAGCATCAAGGCTTGGAAAGCCGTGCTGCTGCCATGGCAACCGTTAAGTCCGGGAGGAAGGGCCCCTCTGCACACCCCACGCAGACACTAGGGGATTCCTGGGAGCTCTGACTGCGACGCCCGTCTGGCCTCTGCATCAAGCCAAGCCCTCGCCAGGGCAGGAAAGGTTTCAACGTACCTTGCCTACCTACCAGCACCGGCCCCTCCCACTTTCCCATCCCCCTGAGAGGCGGCAGCCAGGTTTGCCTTCTCTTCCCTCTTTCCTTCCTCCCACCTTTACCAGGGCAGCAGGCGGCCATCAGGCCCAAGTCCACAAGCTGCCCTGGGTCGCTATATCCTGGGTCCAGCCTTTCGAACCATACATTACTTTACTGAGAAATTTCCCAGGTCCAGTTATCTGGGATCGCCCAGGCACATCTGTTAAAAATCAGATTCCCAGACCCCACCCTACATACAGATACAGATACTCGCTCAGTCGTGTCCGACTCTTTGCGACCCCATGGACCGTAGCCTACCAGGTTCCTCCGTCCATGGGATTTTCCCTAGTCGGAGGGATTCCGTCTCCCGAGAGCGGGTGGAACCAGCGGCGATCATTATCAGGCGAGCTCGGTGTGCCGGGCTCCTGGGGACAAGAGGGAAGGGCTGGGCCTCAATTCCCTCAAGCAACCCGAGGCTAACCCCTTCTGACCTCCCCCCGCAATTCGCAGATTTATCAAAGTAAGAATGCCGCTGCAGAGCGAAGAGAGCATGGGGGAAAACACTCTCAGGAACACCAGCATCATATAATTTCCGCAGTTAGGCCACCACCTAGAAATTACAAGAATTTTTAAAAAAAGAAAACAAAAACACACAACAAAGCAGGACTTGAGCTGCGTCTTCCTCCATCCAGTCCCAGCACATGCTGCGAGATCGTGTTCTCCACGTGCTGCGCCCCCAAGGCTGTCCTGAGGCCAGCGGCCCACGCTCCACCCCAGGCAGGCACGGCTTTCGGGGCGGCGGGCCTGTGTGAGGAGCAGCTGCCCAGGCAGCAGGGCAGATCGGTTCCCCCTGGTCTCCCGAAGGCCCATGTCCTGCAGGGTCTGCACCAGTGGTCTTCTCCCTGGAGCTGAGGCACCCCCCAGCCCCACAGGAAAGGCTCTGCGGGAGGCAACAGCACACAGGCGGCCCCACCAGGAGGAAGACAGGCCTCTCGCCTCTTCATTCACCAAATAAAAACGTGGGCCGCACAAGGCCCACGTCCACGCACACCCAAATACACCAGTTCGCGCTTCCCTCTGCCTCTCCGGGAAATGTGTTCTCAGCACGGAAAACTGAGGTAGCCCCATCTTCCATCTTTAAAAAAAAGTCAGATAGGTAACCCGAGGTCAGAGGGCAAGGATACACAAGACAGGGCCTGATTGGCTGAACACCCCCCCCCCCCCGACCGCCCCGCCCTCCACCACCGGAAAAGGGCTGCAGGGGCTTCCGGGGGTGTCCGGAAATCCCTGCTCAGGGCCAGGTGATCCTTCTCAGGAACACTTAGGAATCAGCTAGCACCCGACGACACGCTGAAAACAATTTCAAGAGTGGGGGGTTCAAAGAGTTTATTCGACAAACTGTGTTACGTTCTTTTTCAGAATGGGTAATATTAAACAATTTTTTTTAAAGTTAAGCCAAATTAAGCTGAAACCTAGGTACTGGCCCCGTAAAAAAACCCCCTTCTAGGATGTTCACTGTCTGTTTATAGTCAGGCGCCCAAAGAAGTCGCAGGGTTCAGAGATCAACTGAAGAGATGTCTGTGATGTGCTCTAAATAACCCGAGGGGCAAGGAAGGGGTGGGAGGGTCAGAGACGAACGACTGTGTTAACTATGAAAACTATTAAAACTGGGCGATGAAGCAGAGGAAACTCCACTCAGCACTCTGGAGTCACCTATATATGGGAAAGACCCTGAAAAAGAGCGGTATGTGTGTACATGCAACTGATTCGCCTTGCTGTGCACCTGAAACTGACACAACAGTTTAAACCAACTACCCTCCAGTAAGTTTTTAAAAACTGGGCGATGAGTACATAGAGGGACGTTCACAACAACATTCTTTTGCAAGTATGTGGAGCTCTATAATTCTGTTTAATAATCAAAGTAGCGACCTGAAGGGATGATTCTCACATCGCCTTTTTTTTTTTCTTAGTTTATTTATTTATTTAAGTATTAAATTCTCAGCATGTGGGGGTCTTAGTTTCCTGACCCGGGCCTGAAACTGGGTCCCCTGCCTTGGCAGTGCAGAGTCAGCCACTGGACCACCAGGCAAGCCCCACTGCCCCTCTTCCTAAGTCTTTGCTTCTCTAGTTGGCAATTTCCAGAATGTCCCCCTATACCCAGCAGTCAGACCTCCAAGGCCTGGCACAGCTGTTCCCTCCCCTCGACGATGTCCCCAACACAGAAGGGAAACTGCTACTCTGGAAACCTCAGCTCAAAGGCTCCCTCCCCAGGAAGCCCTTCCAGCACCCCAGACACACTTAAGTCACCCCCTCCTGCCCCAGCCACCCTCCTGCCCTCCGGCCTCATCAGGTGGTTGTACTGCTTTGTTACCTGCCTGTCTCCTCACTCAGCCAGAAACAGCTCATGAACAGGGATCACCTTTTAATGCCCAATGGAAAGAGGCACTGAACTGGGCATCAGTGAACCACTGTTTCAGAATCTTTCAAAGAGCTATTCAAAGTGCAGAGCCCAGCTCCTCAGAAGCACAGGAGGAGGACATCTGCATTTCAAACCCAGCAAGGACCCTCAAAATCAGACTGCCCCATTCTGGAGTCAGATAGTGGGGACAGTGGCACAAACTTGTGAGTGCATTTTTTTAAATCACTGAAATATACACTGGAAAACTGTAAGTTTTAAGGACTTTCCTGGCAGTCCGGTGGTTAGGACTTCGTGTTTGCACTGAGGGGGATGTAGGTTCAAACCCTGGTCGGGGCACTAAGACTTCACATACTGTACACAGCAGACAAAAAATAAAAATAAAGACATATTTAAAAAGTATATAAATTTTATGTTATGCAAACTATATCTCAACCAATCATTAGATCCACCCGGAGAAAGGGGCCTCCGTGGTAGCTCAGCTGGTAAAGAACCCACCTGCAACACGGGGGACCTGAGTTCAATCCCTGGGTCAGGAAGATCCCCTGGAGGACAGAGGGCATGGCAACCCACTCTGCTATTGTTGCCTGGAGAGTCCCCATGGACAGAGGAGCCGGGTGGGCTACAGTCCATGGGGTCACAAAGAGTTGGACATGACTGAGGGACTAAGCACAGCATAGAGAAAGGGACCTTATCTCCACATCCAGGACAGAACAAGACTCCCCTCTCTCTCCTCAAGCCAAGAGATGCTCATGATGTGACAAGAGGCTTCACTGGGCAGCTCCCCAACATGTACTTCAACGAACAGAGGGGCCTTTGCACCAGGACCACAGAAGACCACAGTAGCAGACACCCTCCACCCCCCCCCCCCCCCCCCCCCCCCCCCCGCACACACACTAAGCACATGCAACTAACCAGAATCTGCTAACACAGCCAGTCTACCCCCATGACGCTTCCTCGGGGAGCTGGTACTCTCTGGCCCTTCAGTGCTATCACCAGTCTGTGCTTGTGTGTGTGTGTGTGTGGGGTGGGGGGGGGGGGGGGCACACAGCCTCTCTCTCAATCTAGGGGCCACTTCTGACCCAAATTCACTCGAAGAGGTATCAGTAACCCTAGCCACCTTCCAAGTACCCATGCCCCATCCACTCCAGTTCCCCAGAGCACAAGCAAGCCCATAAGACTCAGGAAGTTCACTCAGTGGTTGCGGGTGGCAGACAAAAGCCATAAATACAGATGCACACAAATATGCATAAAAGTAGGGAGGAAGCAACGAATGGGAAAGCCCTAGTAAGAGTCCAGATCCCCTGCTCCCTGTCTACAGAGAAAATACCTTGCACCACATTACAGGAACTCAGCGGGATTCTCAGTCGGACCCAGATTTGTGGCACATTCAGAGTTAAGTCATAAGGCCCCCAGGTGAAATGGTTTTCCTCCACTACCCCCCTCCCCTCACAAGTCACACAACAAGCAGTCTCAGAGAAAAGTGGGCTGGGCTGAAATTGAACATTCAGGGACAGAGAATGGGATGGGAAGCGGGCAGGGAGGAGGAACGTCTCAGAGCTCCAAGGGCTGAGCCAAGGCCCGGGGCAGGGGGGAAAGGCCGGGGAGGCGCAGAGGAGCTGGAAACTCTGGGAAAGTAGGGAGCGGGGAGAAGTCTGCTTATCAGGATTAGGGACTGAGAAAGGGACGTAAAGCCGAAGGTTGAGAGAGCCTACACCTTCAGATACAGGGTGAGGTCCTAGGGGGCGGGACGGGTCACTGATGGGGCAACGGGTAAGGCCCGGGACCGGATGGGAAGGACCCGGCGAGGCCAAGGCCAGGGTCGGGGCAGGAAGGACCAAGCCAGGCCGACGTCAGGGTCGGAGTGTGAAGGACTGCCCGGGGCCGCGGTTGGGGGCCCGGCTGGGAAGCACAGAGCCAACCGTGGTCAGGACGGGCAGGATGGAGCGGGACAGGGAACGAAACGGAAAGGACGCAGGGGGGCCGAAGTAGAGGTGGGGAGGACCGAGCGGGGGCCGAGGCCGCCGGACAGGGAGGAGAGCGGAGAGAGGCGCGGGCCGTACCTCTCCAGAGCTGGCCATGTCGAGGGCGGGCCGAGCCGCTGCCTCCGGGGCCAGAGATCCAGGGCCTCCCGCCTGGCTGGCCAGGGATGCTCAAAGCCGGCGCGTCCGCGGCTCCACAGAGACCGGAGCAGGGGGCGGGGCCATCTGCCACTTCCGGCGCCCGCCGATACGCACTTCCGCTCGCCCGCGGGCGGGTTCCATGTGGTCGCCATGTTGGATGCGGCACACAGGAAAGGCCCCGCTAGGGCGCGGGTTGAGCCCGCGAGGCCAAGCCGACCCGCGCTTGCTCTCCGGCCTCATCTCCAGGTCTGCGCACTGCATGCCCCTTTGCAGCCGTGCGGGCCCTTCTTGCCGGCCGAGCACTCTCTTGCCTCTAGGCGTTTGCATTCGCTGTTCTTGGTGTCTGTAGTGTTGAGAAACCACCTGCCAGCCGGTTAACACGCACAGGCGCTCACACACACACACACACACACACACAC
>CM035301.1:19221546-19262613 GCA_020226075.1 Hydropotes inermis
GCGAGGAAGTGCGCGCAGGCGCTCTCGCGCCACGGCAGCCCCACCCCTTCCGGCCTGCTGCCCCGCCCTCGCTTCATGAGCCTAACGCGCACGCGCAGAGGCGCCCCCCAGCCCCCACACTCCGCCGGGCCGCGCCGCCGCGCCCACCGTCCCTCGCCGCCGCCGCCGCCCCGGGGTCGCCCTAGAGGAGCAAAGCCGCCCGCTAGCGGACACAGATCCAGGGCGTCCCCAGCCGCGAAGGAGCCCGAGCGCAACTCCGGCCCCGAGAGAGAGGAGCGCAGGAGCCCGCTCTTTGCAGCCCGGCGGTCGCCCACCGGGGCCTTCCTGCCCAGAGGAGGCGCCGGCCCCCAGGCGCAGCAGTGGCCCGGCCGGCGCGGGGAGCCCCTTACCTGGTTGCGGTGTCGGCCGGCGGCGAAGGCGGAGAGGCGAAGGAGAGAGGCCTGTGCTGGCGGGGCGGACGCGGTCTCGGCGGTGGCTGCGCCTCGCGCCGCCGGGTTATATAGGACGCCGCTGCGGCCGCTCGAGCCATAAAAGGCAACTTTCGAAACGGCGGGCGCTGATTGGCCCCGCGCCGCTCACTCACCGGCCTCGCCGCACAGTGCAGCATTTTTTTTTTTTAACCCCCCTCTCCCCTCCTTTTGCAAAAAAAAAAAAAGGAGATGGACTGGGAGAGAGCGAGAGCGAGATTGAGGAAGACGAGGGAGAGAGTTTTGGCGTTGGCCTCCCTGGGGTGCTGGGCGGCCCACGGGCAGGGGGTGCGAGCCCCGGGCAGCCGCCCCTCCGAGCAGTTGCCCCAGGTCCGGCCCCGTGCGGCCAGGCCCGCACGCAGCCTGCCTCTGTCTCTGCGGGACCGCCGCCATCTCCGGGGGCCCCTCCGGGTGTGGATGCCCCAGGGCAGCGAGCGCCGCGTTGGGCAAGGGTCAGCACGGATGCCAGGGTTCCTGGTCGCTGTGGGTGCATGCTTAGGGAACAGATGTGGGGGGAAGGGGTGGGCAGAGAGCCCCCCACCCTTTCCAACGTTAGCTCAACTGTCCAGAAAGCCTGGGTTACAGGAGGGCCTCTGACTGGGGGTGCCCTGCCTGCTAAGTGGGTGTTCTTAGTGTGCTAAGGGGGCCATTATTACTCAGACCTGGGGCTCAGAGCTGTGTTGACACCGGGGACTCAGGGGGCTTGTGGCCATTTAACAGGGACTTCAGGACCACGGTCCCCAGGGACAGGGCAGGCCTCCCCCCACCCCCAACCCACCCAGGGGCCAGTGGCTGGCCGAGCCTCCCCTGCTGCAGGACTGGACAGAGGTGGGATCTGTAGAATGGAGGAACCGTTTCCATGGAGCTGGGCTGCCTCTGAGAACTGCCTGGTCACACCCAGCCAAGGCCAAGCCTGGGCCGTTAACCCGGGCAGCTGCCAAGCTCTACTGGATGCAGGCAGGCCGGGCCATCCAGCGCAGCCCTGGGGCCCGGGCCCCACTGTCCATCGTCTGCCTGTCACGTGCCGCTGAATTGCCCTGGGCCACCTGGAGGCCACCAAACAGAGGGGAAGGACACTCAGCGTGCCAGTGAGGAGTGAGGGTGGGGGGCTGCAGTGACAGTCCCTGAAGACCAGCTTCCCTCAGCCGAGACCCAGCGCACCTGCGCCTGCCCTGGGCCTCCCCCCAAACCCTGGGCCAGACCTGGGTGCCGCACAGTGTTCTGGCTGCTGCCCCGACCTGAGCCATGCCGGACAGCAGGGAGAGCTTGCACCCCTCCCCCCAGAGGGTGGGCAGCAGTGGTCAGCGTTTGGCAGAGAGACACCCAAGAGGCCGCGGAATCCCAACAGGGCACCCGGCCCAGCCTGGGGGAACACGCAGCTTCTCAGAGGTGGCCACACGCTGAATTCTCACACAGAGCCAAGGGTGGGCCGCGTGGGGGCCATGCCGGTCCCCAGGGGTCTGTCTGCAGGCACCTCAGGCCTGCCTAGGGCTTTGCTACACATAGTAGGTGCTCACTGAGTGTGTGTTGAAAACAGCGAAAGATTAGTCCATATATGGATGTGGAATCTGGCCAGGGAAGAGGCAGCTTGGTCCAGCCCACTGCAGGAGGCCGGTGGCAGGGCCTTTGAAGGTTGCCGAGGCCACAAACAGGTAGGAAGAGTGACCGGCTCTCAGCACGCAGCAGAGCCCTGAGGCTCAGAGCCGCAGGCTGGCATTCTCAGGGAACCACTCTCAACAGCTCCCCCAGCACCAGCCTGGGGCCTGGGTGAATGTTTCCAATCCGTCCACTCCCTGCCTCCCAGGGACCAGATTGCCCTGTCCCTGGCCTTGTGTCTCAGTCACAGGCGTCTGGGCAGCCACCCAGGGCCCTGCCAGCCCTGTGATCCAGGAGCTGTGGTGGGGATGGGGCCGGGGGTGGGGTGAGAAGCCTCTTTGCTGCCAGTTGATGAGGGCTGTTCACTGAGCCTGGTGGGGTGCCGGACAGACTGGAATCCGGGCCGTGGGCAACGCGTGAGAGACTTGGGTGGCCCCTGGCAGCTCTGTGGGCTGGAGATCGAGGCCGCTCCCTGGGATGCAGGGCCTGGGCCGCCATCTCGCCTCTTCTCGAGGGAGGGGCCCCACCCACCGTGGGCTGGAGGACTCCTGGCCACCTCTGTCTGCAGCAGCCTGGGGG
The DNA here is from genome assembly GCA_020226075.1 of Hydropotes inermis. NCBI lineage: Eukaryota > Metazoa > Chordata > Mammalia > Artiodactyla > Cervidae > Hydropotes > Hydropotes inermis. Next base: position 19,224,189 of record CM035301.1, read on the forward strand.
GCTCCTATGCATCCTTCAAGGCCCATCCCAGAAGGCCCCTCCCTTGAAGGGAGTCCTTTGGGATCTGCAGCATACACCTCCCTCCCACCAAAGACCACTGCGCAGGGCCGGCCTCGCTGACCAGAGGCGAGTCCTTCCAGGTCTCTGTCCGGCATCCACCTCCTCCCACCGAACTACTCCCCCACCCCAGGGCTCTGGTCTCAGTGCATTAGTAACCCCGCTGGGTGTCCTCGGCCTTGAGAAAGGAGCCTGGGAGGATGGAGGATTGGAGGGGTGGCTGGGTCGCCAGCCTGGGGGGCGGGGAGGAGCTGAAGAGAGAGGCAGCAGGAGGGAAAGAGGAAGTGGAGCGGCCGGAGGAAGAGGGAGGAGGCCCGCAGGAGAGGAAGTGAGCAGGTTCTTCGCCGCTCGCGGGAACTTTGCCCTTGCAGGGAGTTTTCCGAGCTGCCGCTGGGGCAGGCCAGCACCCAGCCCCCGGGGCCCTAAGGCGGCTCAGCCAATGGGGACGGCACTTGCATTTCTGGTGCTATTTTTTTTTTTCTTCTTTCCTTCTTGCGGTTCCCCTCCCTGAGAGGCCTCCAGGCCAGCGGACCTTTACAGCCCATACCAGAGGACCACTCCCCGCCTCCCTCCAGAGCCCGCCCCGACACTGCCGCCCTGCCCTAGGGGACCCCAGGCTCCATTCTTCAGAGGAAGAGACGAGGCAGGAGACCTTCTCTCTCAGACTGTTGGCTCCAGGAGGGCAGTGACCCTGCGCACCATGGTTCCCCACAAGGGGCAACTGGTGAACCAGGGGCGGACATTCCGGCAAGCACAGCCCTTGTGACAGATGAAGCGACTGAGGCCTAGAGTCTGGAGTGAAGGGCTCTAGGTGTAGGGCCTGAAGGCCCCTCACTGCCCCTCCCTGGGTAAAAATGTCCCCAGGGATGGGGATCAAAGGCTGCTCCACAGTGTACATTCCTAGGTCCCAACCCCCTTCTCAGCGCTTATCTCCCAAGGCCTGGAGAAAGCAGCCCGAGCCCCTGGTCACGGGACAGCGGGTCCTGGCCCCCAGGCCTGCTCTTCCCCTGCCCCATCCCCTTTTCCCGGGATGGTCTCGAGAGGTGATTCTGGACCTTGGATTTCTGAGGTCCTGGGAGGGACTGGGCTTAAGGTGCCTCTCTTGTCTCCTGCCCAGCTTTTCCCCTCAGCCTTCAGGGCCCGCTCTTGGGCTGCCTGCCTCCTCCAGGAAGCCTCCTGTGACTGCCTCCCTCCTCTGCCATAAGAGAGGGGAAGTGACCCAGTCAGGATTCCACAGCGAGAGCACGGGCAGGTGCCCAGCCTCCTGGATCGCACCACTCCTGAATCCCGCACACCAGCACCAACCAGCCAGGCGTGTTTCCAGGGAGGAACAGCCCCAGATAACACCCTGAATAAAGCAGGTGTGATCCCTGAGGCTCGTCTCACAAAAGACAGCAGTGCTGGTGCCCCAGACGGAAGGAGAGAGGCAAGGCCCTCTAAGGAGGTGCCCAGCCGGCCGAAGGGGAGCCTGGAGGCGGGAGGGCTGGGCCGGGCCCTGTGCTCTTGGGCCTCAGCCAGGCCTCGGTCCCCACCCTGGCCAGGCCTCTAGCCAGAGTCTCCCGGGGTGGCACCGGCGGCCTCCAGCGCCTCAGCCCGCCCTGGGCCTCCCCACCTCCCTGAAGCTCATCTACCCAAGGGGGATCCCTGCCCTGGAGAAACTGAGAACTTCTGACCCTCCTTGGGAGTGTTTTAAAAAATCCTGCAAAACTACCCTTTCTCTTCCTGTCCCCCAGGGCACCCAGAGAAAAGCCGCCTCCTGGGAAGTTCCCAGCCTGGCTTACTTGGTTGAATTTTTTCAGAAACAGACATGAGGTTCCGTGGGCTTCCCCCCCTACACACACGCAGATGAGCCCCTGCTGATCCCTCGGCCCTTCTGCCGGGAGGGCTAGTTGCTGGCGTCCTCCAGAAGTGAAGCGATGATGCAACGCTGAGACGGGGAGCCCCCCGAGGGGGTCTGACGGCTGTCCCAGGCAGACCAGGGGGGCATCCCGGTCTCAGGCTCCTGCCCGGGGGGGGGGGGGGGGTGTGGAAGCTTTTGAGAGCCTGGGTCCACGTCTACCCACCGGGAGTGGCTGGTGACCTGCCCCGGGTCACCTGAGTCAGTGCTCCGCGGCCAGGCGCCCCTGGTTCTCCAGCCAGCGGCCTGAGAAGCTGGGCAACCAGGTTGAACCAAGTGGGGTGGAGTCAACAGCAACTTCAAGTTCAGGGCCAAGCGGGGTCCTTGGGCCTCAGGACCCAAAGTGTGGGCAGACTTGCCCAGGGGAACAGCGCAGACAGGAGGCCACAGGGGCCCCCTGCGCCTGGATACCCGGCCCTGGGCTGCAGAAAGAGGCTGGGGGTGGAGGGGCTTCTGGACCCAGGGACCAGGGGCAGTCACTGACGTGACGTGGGGGCTCATGTCCTGGGCACCCAGCAACATGGTCAGCGTTGGGGGCTCAGTCCCTCCCTGGCTGGGTGGCCTGCTTTCCACTGGGGCAGCAGAGGTAGGACGGATGGCCCCCCCAGGCTGGAGGGGCCCGAGGAAGTGAAAGGGGAACGGGAAGGGGGACAGGAGCCGTTGGGAAAGTGCAGGCAGGCGGGGCGGGGGTGACTCACAAGCCACAGGCTCACCCACCTCAGGGTGCAGGCTGGCCCTGGTGTCCACAGGGGGACAGGGCCGGTAGGCAGGGTCCCCAAGGATCCGCGGCCAGCAGAGGAGAGCCCCGCCTGGACGCACACAGAAAGCTCACCACACCCCTGCCGGCCAAACTGGAATCTCTCCATTTCTCAGAGGAACAAATTGAGGCCAGTGAGAGTGGGGAGTGCATCGCTGGGAGGTCCTGGCACCCGGAACTCCGGGGCCCGTCTTGAAGGCGCCCTGTTCATCCGGGAGCCTCCAGACAGTTGCTGTTCCCTGTGTTCCAGGTGGGCAAACCGAGGCCCAGGGTGACCAGTGGTCAGCACAGCTCACCGCTGAGGCGTGGGGCACCCTCCTTTGCCGGCACCGGCTCCTCCGGGCTTAGGGCCCATCCAGGTGGAAACCTGATCGGCTGGGCCTCGCCACTGGGTAACTGGGCCCTCTTCAGCCAGAAATCTCAGCCACTGGCTGGGCTGGTCAGGAACCCGAGCTTCCTGTGATACGGGGGACCACCCCCTCCCTGGCCTGCACTGTCCACCGAGGGGGGACACGGTCAGTCTGGATCCGATGAGACCGATTCTGTGTGAGCCTTCAGTGGGCCCACGTCTTAGACCTGGGTTTGATGGGCCAGGCGGGGAAGGGTCTTCCCCTGGCACAGAAGCCTCTGTTGGTCTCTGGGGCGGCAGGGCTCCCCCCGAACCCAGAGGCCCTGCTCCCTCCACATCCCAGCCCCCCAGGGAGTAATCTGGGCTAAGTGACCTGAGCTGTGGAGACCCATAGCACTGGGGGCACACAGCTGTGACCAGAACAAGTAGTGGCCAGGCCAGGAGGTCCATCCAGACCCAGGCAGGACTCAGCAGTAACCCCGCTGTGCCCAGGGTCAGGGGGCTACGCACCGTGCCCTCTTAGTCAAGCAGAGTGAAGGAGCCCCAAAGCAGATGGGGTAGCCCAGGAAAGAGTGGGCATCTCCCCCCCTGCCCCCACTGTGAGGCCCCAAGAAGCAGACCATGTCTTTTGGAGGCCCTGGTCTTTCCTCTTCTGATTCACTTTCAGGCTCTCTGTTGAGTAGGTCTCGGTTCTGTTGCTCACCCCAGATATCCTTGGAAAGGGACTCGGCATCTCTGAGCACAGCAGGGTCAGCAAGACCCAGTGCGGACAGCGCCATCCGGGTGGGCTTTCTGGACCTTTCAGGGGCTTATCACAGACAGTCTGGGAGCCAGCTGTCACCTGCCTACTTACCAAAGGGGAAACCAAGGCCCAGAGATGGGCAGAGGCTCACCCAGCGTCACACAGCGCTTGGTGCAAGCCAGAGGAGCCCAGGTCTGGAGGGCTGGGGCTTTGCATTCTGTGTGCCTGCAGGATGGCAAGGAGGATGCCCAGCTTTCTGCTGGGAGAGCCCGGCTGGTCAGTCCAGGACGAGTGCAGGGCCCAGCACCCCTCGGCCAAGATGGCTTTAAACAGCCTGAGCAGGCTGACCTGCTGGGACAACCCTGGGCCACGTGGTGCCGGCCCCTTCGGATGGATGCACCCAGCCCCGCGGGACTGACAGCCTCGTCCTTCATCCATCCTCGGTCAGCTGCCTCCCGGGCCCTCGTGGGGCCTGGCTTAGGGGCCTCCTGTCGCCGCGTCGCTCCCTCTCTGCAGGTGTGGGGACCCTGGAGGGCAGGGCCCAGGCCGGGCCATCCTGGCTCTTGCACACACAAGCGGGGGGACGGCGGGAGCGGGTGGGAAGCTGTGTGTCCAGCCCTGCGACCTCCTGCCCCGGGGACACAGCTGAGCGGCCTGTGCCTTGGTGGCCTTGACCTTGGCCACCTCGCTTGGCTATATCCCAGAGCTGTGGGAGGGGACAGGCGCGCGACAGACAGGCCGGAGCTGGGCCTTGCCCAGAGTGGGTACAGGGCGGCCGTGGCTGGCCGCTTGGGCCGGGCACGCTGCGTGACAACCCATGCACTGCACCGCATCCCGCGCCTGCCGGGGGGCTGCGGGTATGGCGGGCATTCCGACAGGGGCCTCATCCGCACGTGCCCCGTGGCTGGCCTCTCCCTGGTCTGCGGGCCTGTGCCGTGGCGTCCGGTCCGGCGGGGGTGGGCATTGGAGACCGCCCGGTTCTTCTTCACGTGCTGCTGATTGTTCTTCCACCGGAGAATACTGGCTAGCCTTTGGGCGAGAAAGAGAGGGGAAAGGCAGGGAGGGGAATGAGAAGCAGACCTGGAGGGGCATTTTATTTATTTATTTATCATTATTTTTGGCTGCACCGCATAAGTTGCGGGATCCTAAGTTCCCCAACCAGGGATCAAACCTGTGCGCCCTTTAGTGGAAGCGAGAGTCTTGATCACTGGAGTGCCGAGGAAGGCCCCGAAGGGACCTATTATTATTTATTTTTTTGGCTGTACTGGGTATTCTCTACTGTAAACACGTTTTTCTCTAGTTGTGGCAAGCGGGGGTACTCTGGTCGTGGACTGCGGGCTTCTCATTGTGGCTTCTCCTGTTCTGCAGCTCGGGCTCCAGGGCACATGGGCGTCAGTAGTTGCGGCTCCCGGGCCCTAGAGCACAGGCTCAGTAGTTGTGGTTTATGGGCTTAGTTGCTGCAAAGCATGTGGGATCTTCCTGGATCGGGGATCGAACCCACGTATCCTGCCTTGGCAAGCAGTTTCGTTACCACTCAGCCACCAGGGAAGCCCCTGAAGGGGCATTTTAAACAAAAGTCCACCCAAAACTCCACGTCGCCAGGAAAGATAAGAAGAGACTTGACATCACGGGTCATCTGGGAAATGCAAATGCAAACCACAGTGAGCTCCCACTTCACACGCAAGAAGGGATTCTCCCTGATCCTGTCTTTGCAGAGTTTAAAGATGGGGAGCCAATCTATGTGCAGAAGACAGGACAACGGTGCCCTATGTGGAGGACCACTAGAAAGTGCATGATGGAAGCTTCTGGAACCTAGGCCTGTCTGTCAGTCTGGGTGTTGGGTACCTGTGAGTGTTCAGTTTGTGGCAATTCAAGGAGCTGCACGTAGTTGCGGAGACAGAGGCTATTTTGGGAGTGTGGCTAACCCCGCCCTCATGGCCCTCCAGCCTGACTCCTTGTTCCTAGACACTGCCTTCTAATTAATCCTTAGAACACCAAACTCCTGTCTGCCTCAGGGCCATTTGCACTTGCTGTTCTCTCTGTAATGGACCCTGCTCCCCACACGCATCCTTTCGGCTTCTTTAATTTCTGCTTCTCCTTTAGGGTTCGGTGTAAACATCGCCTCTTCCAGGAAGCCCCCCTGGATTCCTAGGCAAGGGCAAGGTTCTTGTGGCTCCTGCACTTCTTCCTCATGCTCATCATAGCCAATTATTGGATGTAACTGTGTGATCACACTCTCTTCCTCCACGCTCCACTGGCGGGGACCATGAATGTTTTGATCACTGTGGGGTCCCAGGGTGTGAGTTAGTGCGGTTTTGAGCTTCTGTCTTCGGACAGAAGGAAGGAAGGAGGAGAGGAAGGGAGGGGAAGATGAATGGATCCAGTTCTCTACAGCAGGGACAGAGGTTACAGGAGTCAACGTGCTATCTCTCCAAGGTGTGAGCACCCTGTCCCAGGAGGGTGTGGGCACAACCCTGGCAGGGATAATGTCCTAAGACTGCCAAAACTGATGAGGAATAGGCCTGGGGAGGAAGGGGTTGGGCCAGCTCAGGGCTCACACCTTCCAGCGGATGTTGACGGGGAATATAGGAGGGTAGGTGTCACAGGAAGTCCTCGAGTCCCTGGGCTGCAGCTGACTCACCTGGTGTTTGATAACACTCACGGGTCAGAGTTGAACCTTGTTCTCCAGGGGTCCCCGGGGAAAACAACTTTCTTACATCCTGAACACAGGAGGCGCAGAACTGGAGGAGGAGCAACCCAGTCCTAGGATCAAACATGGCTTTCTATAGGCTGGGGCTTTGGGGGCTGGGCTTTGACATGTGAATGGAGTTCACAAAGGAGCCAATTTAGAGAGGGCTTGACAGAAGGGTATGTGGAGAGAACTGCAAACATTTGATGTGGCTGGGCCCTTTGGAGTCCATAGAAACCTCAGTGCGGAGGTCTGGGCTCAACAGCATTTCTGCTCTGGTCAGCTCTCAGCAGGGTACACCAAGGGCCCAACTGGGGAAGACCCCAACTGGACACGCAGGGTTGGGGTGGGCGTGGGCTCGGGGGAGCCCTCAGCACAGCTCAGGGGGGGCTGTGTCCTTACCCCTTGGAAGGAACGTGCTGGGCCTTGGATTCAGGTCCGTGTGTGCAGGTGGGGAGACGGAGGTGGGCAGGGTCTGCGCGAGCTGGGCTAAGCTGGCTTCTAGAGCCCACAAGGGCAAGAGACAGGCCCTCTTGGGAGTCGGACACAAGCTTACCAGGCCGGCCTCTGGTGCTCAGCGCTGGGGGTTCCGTGACACCCATCAAAGAACGGGTTGGAGACTAGGGACAAGAACTCTGCAGCAGGCAGTAGCTGCAGGGCCTCTGGGCTCCCCTCCCCCAACGTGGCCAGGAGCCCCTTCCCCTCCTCCCCAGCCTCCACCTTGGCCCAGAGAAGGGAAGCAAGCTGCAGGGTCACAGAGCAAGAATGTCTTCTTGGAATTCAGCCAGGAGGTGGAAAATGCTTCCCGGGCTGGAGATTAGCTGGCGCCCAGGATGCCTGGGGCGGGTGTGTTCACAGAGGACTGGGGCATAAGCTCAGGAGCTGGGACTCCGTCAGCAACGGTAATGCCTAGCCATAGAGGGTGTGGGAGCAGGAGACGGACAGGGCCACATCCGATGTTCCAGCGGCTGGCTCCACATTGTGAAAGGGCCCAGGAGGCGCCAGAGCCAACTGTCGCCTCACATGTCAGATTTCTCTCTGCTTCTAGCCAGAGTTCGTATTAGGGAGTGTTTTGGTTTAGTCACTAAGTCGTGTCTGACTCTTGCGACCCCATGGACTGTAGCCTGCCAGACTCCTCTGTCCATGGGGTTTTCCAGGCGAGAATACTGGAGTGGGTTGTCATTTCCTTCTCCAGAGGATCTTCCCGACCCAGGGATCAAACCTGGATCTCCTGCATTGCAAGCAGAATCTTTACCTACTGAGCTACGAGGGAAGCTACACGAATAATAACAGCCATGAGAATGATAACTTGTTTGTCTGTGATACACTCACTTTTCTGATGCTCTCTAATTTGACTCTGTCCCCATGGCAACCCCAAGAGGCAGGAAGGGGCATACCTGTCATCTCTGTGATTCTGGGCAAGTCCCTTTCCCTGGAAAGGGCCTCAGTTTGCTCACCTGTGAAATGGGGGTGAAAACTGTGTGGGGCTGCTGGAAGGCTGAAATCAGAGTGTGAGTCAAGGGGTCGAAAAGCACAGAGTGGCTGGGCTGTGGTCACTACTGCTCTTCTTCCCGGGAAAGAACCGGGGATCCGGGGCCCCTCTGTGGTACCTGCTCACAGTTGGTTTTAGAGTAGTGGGTGGGGGGAGGGTGTAGGGAGGAGGAGAAAGGTGGTCATGGATCAACTGATAAGCTAAGCTTCCTGCCTCTTCCCTAGCCCATTCCCAGGGTCCCTGGGAACAGAGGACAAAGGGCCAAGGGCAGGGGCTGGAATCCGGCCTCCCCTTGTCATCAGGGGTACTTTCTAGACTTAATCATGACGGTGACCTTTCCCCAGGGTGGACTGGGTGTGGTGCCAGCCTTCCAGCTCAGGAATCTGCAAGTCTACATGTATTGCCCCCACCTGTCTCCACCCTCCACTGAACTGTCACCTCAGGCCTGGGGTTGGGAGCAGGTATCTGTTACGGGCCTAGCCTGACCTTAGCAGCCCCCACACCTAGGAAGGACGGCCGGGTCTTGCTGACCCCAGAGGAGGGAGGGGGATGTGTGAGCGTCATAGGGTGCTTGCAGGCGGGCTGGACCAGAGTCCCCAGGCCTTGCCACAGCCCCCGCTTCTGTTGCTCAGCTCCTTAGGCCTGCGAAGTCCCTTCAAGGCCGGGGGATCTCAGAGCGGGACTCAGAAGGACACGGCACTCATGAGGGCTCTTTTCCGGCATACCCAGGCCAGCACTCCGTGTCCAGACCCTGCGGTCCGGGTTCTGGTGGCCACACAGCACAGGAGCAGAGCCTCGGAACCACCCCTACTCTGTCTGGGCCTCAGTGTGTGCATCTGCAAAATGGAGCCCAATGGCCTGGGACCAGCCTCCCAGGGTCCCAGCTGGACCCTGGACCACCGGATCGGGCGGAATACTGGGTTCTCAGAACTCCATAGCCCATCCTGGCCCTCCTTCCGCGAAGCAGCCCAGGCTCGGGGTGGAGGCCGTTGAAGGTGGAGGAGAACTTTCTCTGTTGGGAGTCTGGGCGGGGACACTGCGCTGCGGGACAGAGGCCCCGACTCTCCCAAGTCAGGGGTAGGGAGGTGTCTAAGTCATATCAGAGGGTGGAGGGTCCACCCGGACACCCCAGGTAAGCCTGGGGCCCCAAGGTGAGCGTTCTCAAGCCCATCCCCCGGGAGGCTGGAGCCCGGGGCGGGCCAGCTACCCAGCCGGGGCGCAGGCCCCGCCTCCCCGGGCTCTGCGCTCGCGGCCCGGGTGGGGAGGTCATTATCTGGCGCTCCCAGGCCCGCGCGGCTCACGTGGCCGCGGCTCAGAGCCTCCCGGGTCCCAGGGCCGCTCAGCTCGCGAGGAGATAAGCCCCGGCGCCCCCAGTGCGTGTCCGGCGCGGGCCGGCCGGGGCTGCAGGCCCCCACCCCGCCCCTCGGGCGGGCCCGGCCCACTTGGCCCAGCTTCCTCTCCATAAAAGGCGAGGTTTGGGAGCGCCCGGGGAGGGGGTGCTGGCCCCACAGGCCCGGCTGGAGAGGGTGGCCGGAGCTGCCCACCCCCTGGCCCCTCCTCCCCAGGGAGCCGCTGCGGCCCCGGCGGACTCAGGGTGGGGAGGGGGGCGCAGCCCAGCGCCCGAATTTTCTAAAGCGCTGCCTCTCTCTTCCCAGACCGCCACCCCGAGCGGGCTCCCCGCTCCAAAGCGGACCCCCTGGAGCCCCCCCGTTGTGCATGTGAACACAGTGAGGCCCGCAGCGTGGCAGGGCCGGCGGCGGGGGCGGAAGAACAGCTGGAAGGGCCAGCATGCCCCAGGGTCAGGCTGCGACGCAGGTGCCAACAGAGGTCCATTCCGTGCCGGCCCTCTGTGCGTTCCGATACCCCTAGGATTGGGGTACCCGCTCCCAGACCTCCTTTGGTGCCCTGCCACGTAGCCCCCCGGACCCTCAGTTTCCCATCTGTTAAACAGGGAGATGGTTTTCATCCCCTGAGTGTGTGCAGATGTAAAGACAGCCAGCCGGCGCAGGGGAGGGGGGAGGGGGAGGGGAGCTGCTTCTGCCACCCCTTTCCCACCGCCACCCCGCCCCCGAGGGAGCCCTGGGGTTCGCGGACCAAACCCGCACTCAAAGGACTGGGAGGCCGAGAAATCTGGAGGCCGGGAGACAAACAGTGAGTGCTCAATAAATGCAGCTCCGCGCCCTGGGAGGTGTGAGTCATGCAGTCCTGGCCCTGGGCTGGGAAGCGGGGCCTTTGGGTGTCATCGGGCGCCACCCCGCCGCGGTGCGAGGTGACCCCGGCAGGACGCCACGCCTCCCCGGCCTCAGTTTCCCTCTGGGTGAAAGGGGAGGCCGGGTCTGGCCAGCTGGAGGTGGGGAGGGGGGAGCGGGCCAGAGGACGGGCGGCCCTCCGGGGAAGTGCCCGAAGCTGAACCCCCACCTCCGCCGTCTGCCGCCCCCTCCCAGCCGTGCCCGCAGCCCCCTAGGCCGGGGGGCCCGGGCAGCCGCGTCCGCCGCCGGCGAGTCAGCCATAAAAGGCAACCGGCGGCGCGGCGCGCGGCCAAACTTAGTCATGCGGCCCCGGGCCGCTGTGCGCGCGCCGCGCCGCTTCCTCCCCGAACTTCCCGTGTTCCGCCAGGCCCCGCAGGGGTCCGAGGTGGGGCTGCGCCTTTCCGCACCTTCCTGCTTCTCCGAAGGGCCGGCCGCGGCTGGGCCCTGGCGGGGGGCACCCTCGGGGAGGCTGCGGGGAGGGAGCTTGGCTTGGTGGGGGGGTCCGCCGCGGACACCCGTGGCCCGTACCCCGGCCCCCCAGGCCGGCGTGCGGGCGCCTTAACCCCAGAGCTGCCTGACAGCCTGGCGCCAGGGCGCCCTTCAGAAGACGCCTGCGAGGGAGGCCGAGGTCTGCACCTAGATCAACCCCATCAAGCCCCGGGGAGAAAAGTACAAGGCGGTCAGGTCCAGTTTGCAAAATGTAAAAAATACTTTGTGAAACCACCGAATACCGGCCTGCAGGAGCGGCGGTAGATAAGAAGGGTATGAGATGCGAGCTACATGCAGGGTCAGGAACACCCAGACGGAGCAGCCTCAGGCAGCAGGGCTCAGGGCCCCCTTACAGCCAAAGCCAGCCAAGGGTGACAGCAGTCAGGATGGTGGTGGTCATTCAGGGTTGGAGGGTGGGGAGCCTGCCTGGAACCGAAAAGGCCTGTGTGCTAATTAGAGTGGTGGTCCTAGGGCCTTCCACTCAGGATCCAGCTGTAGAATCAGGGCTGGGACCTCTACTGTAGATTAAATCGCACCGAAACCGACCTTTAAAAAGGGCACTCCCATTTATCGTTCAGGGGCATCTAAACAGATGGCAGGGGGCCACCAGGGCTTCAGGGTGGAGGTGGGAGGGGGCGTGGAAGGGTGGAGCATCCATTGATTCCAATACCCTTTATTTCTTCGAGAAAACAGAGCTGAATACGGTAAAATAATGAGCAGATCTCAGGGTGAACTACATTCCTCTCTAGACTTCTCTGTATACTCAGAATATTTCAGTTTTCAAAAATGGACAAGTGAAACCGAGCCGGGAGTTGGGTGCCCTGGTCAGCCTCTCTGACCTCAGTTTCTTGTTCTGTATGACGGGCCAGCATCATCCCTCTGGGACAGGTGTGTTAGGACCATCAGAGGGGTGCACGTCAAGTGCCGAGCCTGAGCCGAGGCAGAGAGTAGGTGCTCCACAAAGAGGGAGGGTGTCAGGCCCCCGTTTTCCTCAGCGCTCCTGGGAGAGAGGAGGACGTGCTGGGGAGGGGAAGGTCTTTAGGCCTAGGCTAAACGGCCTATGACGGCTGGGTCCTGGGGCAGCTAAGGACAATCCTCTTGCCGGATGCTTTCCCATGGCTACTGCTTGTCCAGCAAGGCCTGGGGCAGGCCAGGCAAAGGGGTGCCATGAACAGGGGTGCCCATGAAGGTGTATGAGCTGTACCGGAGTGGCTAATGGCCTGGCCTGGCCTGGCCTGGAAAGGCTTGTGTTTCTGACAAACGGGGCCAGCCAAGCCGGGCCCTGCTGTCCGGTCCTGGCTGCCCTGTCCCTGGGGCGAGGGTCACTCCAGGTGAGTCTTGGGGCCGGCACGTTCAACAGGACACGGGCCGGCAGGTCGCCTGGCCTCGGACTCCAGGTGGCCGGGTCCACAGGCAGCTTCCGTGGGCAGTGAGGGCACTGGATGGTGCGTGCCACCCGGTCAGTCCTGGGGCCCGGCCCGGGGACTTCGGCGCAGGGGGCTGGTGTGGGGTCAAGAAAGGGCCTTCGGGAAGGGAGAGGAAGAGAAAGTAAAACGAGAGTCTGCTTTTCCTCCTGAGACTTAGGGGCCCCCACAGGTGGGCGCTGCACCCGGGCGCTCCGATGAAAGCCCTGATGGGGAAGGAAGACCCCCAGAGGCAGCGAGGTTAAGGGACTAGGTCCAGGCTGACCCAGCTAATGACAAGCATGAGCAAGAGAGAATTGTCAGAAGCGTGGCCAGGGGACCCCCGAGTAGGACGGCCAGGAAGCAGCCCAAGTGAGGGGGAGGCCCTCAGAGCAGGAAGGAGGGGCAGGGGTCCCTGGCAGAGAGAAGCACATGCCCGCCGGGTGGGGCCAGCCTGGAGGCAGGACCAGTGGAAAGACACTGCTGCTGGGTGCCCTCTAGTGGGGACAGTCTTCCCGGGCGAGGTGACGTCCCCACAGGATGCACTGGGGACCAGCTCTATTCCCCCTGTACCAAGCCCAGAGTTTCATAGGCACCCCCCATTCATGGCACCCCTTTCTCAACCCACCCTCACCCCTGCAGGCCCTGCCTGCCCCAGGCCTTGCTGGACAAGAAGTGGCCGTGGGAAAGTATCCAGCGAGAGGCACGTCCTTAGCTGCCCAGGGGCCCAGTCATCCACCCACTGAACTCTCCAGCCGTAGCCTCCCAGCCACCCTATGGGGGCGGGATTTCTCCGCCCCTTTTCCGGATGAGGAAACTGAGGTCTAGAGTGCCGGGAACGCCCATTTCTCATGCCCACGAATGCACCATGGAACCGGGCGCCCTAGGTCTGGACACGGGGGTAGATGCAGATGAAGCTGAGAGTCTGGGTTTATTAGTCTGCCTGCTGGTGGAAGCAGCCCCTCCTCCGGCATCTGATGAATCCTGCCTTCTCTGGCTGAAAGGTGCTCCAACGCCCTCACCTGAAGGGACCCCTCTTACAGGCTTTAGCTCCACCATCCCTGTGGCCTTCAGCCCCAGAACTAGGGTCTGATTTCAGCATGCCCCAGGGGCTCAGTGGTCGAAGTTGACCCCAGAGGAAATAGCTCATACTCCAAGAGAAAGACAGATGTTGCTAATTTCCATCAACAGGAAGCTTGGGCTCTGTGGAGATGGGCTCTACCAGGGTCAGGTCCCTGGGGGCGACACAGGGGCACCGGGCCACTGGACTGGACTGGATCTACGGACATGAGTGTGCATCCCAGAGTCAGAATGTAACGTCAGCTGGTGCAGCTGAAAGGGCCTCCACCAATTTGCTTGGTCTGTTGTCTGAGGTTACATTCCATCCCATCAGCCGTCTACGTTCACTGAGGCAGGCGAGAGAGGACTTCCCAGGCATGGTTGGAGGAAGAATCTGAATGATTTAGCACGTGTGACCTGCATCCCTCTGAGAAATATATCGGCAAGGCAATGCCAGCATCCCTGGGCACCAGCAACCATCCTCTCTGGGCTGGTGTGAGGGGGCAGTACTCTCTTGCCATGGGCTCCTGATCCCAGGGGGCTGATGCCATCCTGAAGGGCAAAGGCCAAGCGCCGACCCTTGAGTGCTAGAGACAAGGTGGGCAAATGACACAGAGATGGGGCTATTTCCAGAAAGTTCTGGCCTGCAGGAATTTTGGATGGCAGCTATGGATCGTGGTGTTCTTAGGAATGAAGTAGGTTTGCCACGTACTAACTGATCACTTGAGCTATAAAATCAGAAAACTGGAGATCTGTCAGGAGGAAATCCCACTGGAGTCCACACATCCTAGAGTTTCTAGGGTTGAGGTATGTTATTCAGTGTATAATAAATACTTTCATTGGTCACTGTATCACACATTTGCGCTTTCAACTTGTGCTTGCCAATGCTAAGACGTTCAGTTGTGTCTGACTCTGTGCAACCCTATGGACTGTAGCCCGCCAGGCTGCTCTGTCCATGGGATTCTCCAAAGAATACTGGAGTGCGTTGCTATGCCCTCCTCAGAGGATCTTCCCAACCTAGGGATTGAACCTGTGTCTCTTACATCTCCTGCATTGTCAGGGAGATTCTTTACCACCAGCGCCACTTGGGAAGCCCCTTAACTGGCTGACAACTGCTATTGCTACAGTAACCTTTTGTAATTTCTTTGTAATTCTATGCATTTTATTTTATGCATTGAAAGGCATGATTCTTATTGTCTGTGAATGGATGAATGGATCAACAAAATGGGTGTGTATGTGTGTGTGTGTATATATATATATATATATATATATATATATATATAAAATAGAATATGATTCTGCTTTTTATTTTTTTTCTTTTTTCTCTTTTTAATTTTTTTTCAAGTTATTTACATGTTCTTTTTACAAAATGTGTATGTCATTTGGAAAGAATACTGTTAAGATCATGATCTAAAATACCTGTCAGGACCCATGGAATCTGGTCTTCATAAATCCACAGTACAATGACATAAAACACAGCTGACTGTCAGGGCTTACACATAAGAATACTAATTCTGTATCATGGCCTATGGCCAATTTTTGTACAGCTGCAAGTTAGACATGGTTTTGACATTTTAAAAAGATTATTAAAACAAAAGCTAAATTAAAGAATATGCAACACAGACCCATGTGGGTGGCAAATATTTTCTCTGTGGCATTTTAAAGAAAAAGTTTCCTGACCCTGCATTACATGAAGCTGATTGAGAGTCAGCTACTGGAATATACTGATGAGTATTTAAAAAAAGACGCCACTGTTATGTGCTAGTACCATCAGCACTACTCATTTCTAAAATGAGGCACTTCTTTTTGAATATGTACATCTTCAAAACATCATTACATCTAGCAAGTAGCTCTGCTACTTAACTCTAGCCCTTTGTAATCAGGTCTCCACATAAAATCTCCACATAAAATGTGTGTGTGTGTGTGTGTGTGTGTGTGTGTGTGTGTGTGTAAAATAGAATATGATTCTGCTTTTTATTTTTTTTAATTAAAAAAAAAATTTTTATTTTGTTTATTCTGCTTTTTTTTTTTTTTTATTCTGCTTTTTAAAGGGAAGGAAGTTCTGACATATGCCACAAGGCGGGTGAACCTTGAGGACATTATGCCAAGTGATTAAAACAGTCACAAAAAGACAAATACTGTACGATCCCACTGACCTGAAACAGCTACCATAGTCAAACAGAAACAGAAAGTAGAAGCGTGGTTACCAGGGTCTGAGGCTCTGGGGACAGGGTGAAAAGGGGAATTTACTGGGTATAGAGTTTCAGGTTTGCAAAACGAAAAACTTCTGGAAAGTTGTTTCGCAAGTGTGAATGTCTTACTGCTAGGAAGCTGCAATTAAAATGGGCTTGGTCAGTTCAGTCACTCAGTCGTATTCGACTCTTTGCGACCCCATGGACTGCAGCACGCCAGGCCTCCCTGTCCATCACCAACCCCGAGTCTACTCAAACTCATGTTCATTGAGTCAGTGATGCCATCCAACCATCTCATCCTCTGTTGTCCCCTTCTCCTCCTGCCTTCAATCTTTCCCAGCATCAGGGTCTTTTCCAATGAGTCACCTCTTCACATCAGGTGGCCAAAGTATTGAAGTTTCAACTTCAACATCAGTCTTTCCAATGAATATTCAGGACTGATTTCCTTTAGGATGGACAGGTTAGATCTTGCAGTCCAAGGGATTCTCAAGAATCTTCTCCAACACCACAGTTCAAAAGCATCAATTCTTCGGCGCTCAGCTGTCTTTATAGTCCAACTTTCACATCCGAACATGACCACTGGAAAAACCATAGCCTTGACTAGATGGATCTTTGTTGGCAAAGTAAAATCTCTGCTTTTTAATATGCTGTCTAGGTTGGTCATAACTTTCCTTCCAAGGAATAAGAGTCTTTTAGTTTCATGGCTGCAGTCACAATCTGCAGTGATTTTGGAGCCCAGAAAAATAAAGCCTGCCACTGTTTCCACTGTTGGAAATGGGCTAGGAAAAGGCACGTTATGTGTATATTACCACAATTTAAAAAACACAGGATGCAATAAACACAAGAGGAACTCTTTAAAAAAAAAATTTTTTTTTAAAGCATGGTTCTGAGAAGGGTCGCCTCAGTATCCTCAGAGCTAACGGCATCCGCGTGGGTGAAAGGTTAAGAGCCCTCGTGGCTCCAATTGGAGGATCCCGACAGGAATTCCGGAGCAACCAGGGATTCTGGGAATGGTAGTTCACAGCCCCCAGCTGGAGCCTCGCGGAGAAGGGTGGGCTTGGAGCTGGGAGACAAAAGCTCCGAGACCGACATCGGGTGGGCGGGGGGTTCGAAGGATGCACGCTCGGCGCGCCCGGCCCCCACGCTGCCCGCCGGTGTCACACGCGCATCACACACCTGTCCCCTTGTGCCGTGCGGGCTGCATTCGCACACTTTTCCCAATACAGGTGCCCACCCGAACGTGTGCGGGTCAAGCTCGCAGACGCTTCCTCGCTCTTCCCGGAGACATCCCCGCTGGAGCGGGGGCCTCGGCAGTGACCGCGAAGGGCCGGGGCCGGGTGGGGGGGGAGGGGGATGCGCAGGAAGAGTGTGCCAGGCAGAGGACACAGAGTGCAAAGGCCCCGAGGCAGGAGGTTGCGTGGCCAGCGGGATGGCTGGGGGAGAACGGCAGGAGACGAGGGAGGCTCGGCTTCGTTGGCCAAGGAGGGGCGTTAGAAGACAGGCCAGAGGCCGGGTCTCGCAGGTGAGCGCCGGGCAGCTGCCTAGTGAATTGAATGACACTTATTGTTCTCCGCGTGGGTGCAGCGGCGGCCTCGGAAGTGACTCAGCGGAATTCCTGGGCGCTGGGGGTGGGCGGGAGGGATGCTCCGAATAGGCTGGGGAGGGGGCGTTGCCCGCACAGAGGCCCCACCTCCGAGTTCTGGCCGCACCCACCCCGGAGTTCTCCACCCGCCCCCCAACCTACACCCCCGCTTTGGGCTTCTGGAGGGACCCACGGGAGCCGAGGAAAGGAGGGTAGCGGTGGGCGCAGAGCGCGAGGGTTCAGGGAGAGAGGGAGGGAGCGGGGTGGGCGGGGCCTTCTCCGCATCCTCGGGACCCCCCATCCTTGAGCGTAGACTTGGGTGGACGTGGGGCGCCCTGGAAGGAACTGGGGTGTGGGGGGAGACGGCTTTCTTCAGTTCCGGAGGCCCAGGCCTTTGGCGGGGAGCTGAGCTGGTCCAGTCCGGACTCCCTGAGTGACTCAGCCGGATCAGGACCTCTCTAGGACTAACTTCTTCCCCTAAATAAAAGGAACCATTCAGTAAGCACGCTCAAGCTGGTTCTCGGTCGCTAAGTCGCATTCAATCATAAAGTCGCTCGTGGCCGACTTGGCATTTGGGTGGGTGGGGGGAGGGTGCCAGGGCAGGCTGAGGTAAGACGATGTGAGCACTGGACTGGGGGCCCTGGTGAAAATATTCTAAGAACTGAGCCTCAGTTTTCCAATGCATAAAACGGGTATATATAAAACCCCCAAGAATGAGACTTGCTGGAGGAAGCTGCGCGCGATCCACCACCCGGGATGGCCGGACTGAGAAGGTGAATTAGTGTACTTAATGGCCCAGCTCCAACTTGCCCTCCTTAGAGACAGCTGCCACCACCACCACCAAGACAAAATGTACGGCCTGTTCCCTCCTAGGGTCCTCCCCACCCCCAGCCCCCAAAGACCCCACTGCCCGACCGGGCTGCGGGCCGCCTGGCGGCCTCCAGGTGGCGCTGGAGACGCGCCTGCCACGCCAAGCTGGGAGGGACTGGACGCGTCCTTGGGAAGAGGGGCGCTCGGGAGGCCACCCCAGGCCCACGGAGAAGCCCTGTGGATACCCGCCTCTGCCCCCGCCACCAGAAGTACTGCGTTCAAAAAATGCAAGATAAGAGTAAGTACACATAGGTATTTATGTGGTCAAGTTACAACGGAACAGGCCTCATCCTGAATTGGGGTCTGGAGCCGGTGACAGATAACTGATTAGGATGCTTATCGGAGGTTTAAACAGGGCCTGGAAAGGTGAGTAGGATATGGAGCAGAGGGGAGGGGGGATTCTAGGCTGGAAGGTGGGACTGGTTCCAACAAGTATGGACTTTTTACAGGAGTTCATTTCCCAGGTAAGAGGGTGGAATTTCGCAAGTGGAGTCTGATGGAGGTGGGTGATGGCCTAGCCTCACCCAGCCTGGGACTGGCCACGGTTTGTCTCAGAGTGGCCTCTGGGACAGGGCAGGCGGTGATCCATCAGTGTGGTATCCTGGCACCACTGGCATTGCACTCTGATGAACAGACAGTGAGAAGTCACCCTGGGGACACAGCTGGCCGGCCTGCCTTCTCCCAACCCAACATCATCCGTAGCTCTCCAGGGCCCTGAGACAAAATCTGGGGCCTCGGCTTGAACCTGCCTGCCGACAGCCACTGGACATTTCCTGGCAGATGGAGACCAGGAACTTTGTCTGTGGGGCGCCGGACCAGGGGCAACCTCCCAGCCTCTTGGGTCAGAAAGGCATAGAAAAGGACTTCCCTGGTGGTCCGGTGGCTAAGACTCCATGCCCCCTCAATGCAGAGGCCCAAGCTTCGATCCCACTTGGGGAACTGGATCCCACATGCTCCAACTAAGAGTTCACATGCGAACTAAAATGCCCTGCGTGTCTAAACCAAGAACTAGCGCAGCCAAGAGAGAAAGAAAGGCGTAGATGAGAAGGTCTTAGCACAGGCGCTAGGGTGGGCCGGCAGTGACTCTGGCCTCGGAGTGTGTGTAGGGGGGTGGTGAACACCGAGGAAGAACCAGGCCGTGACCCCCTACCCTGCACAGACTTGATCAAAGTTGGGCGGTAGAAAGGCCCTGTGCTGGGAGGCAGGTGTCAAAGTATGATTTTCAAAAAGCTAAGGTCATGACTCTCATACACCTAGAAAATGAACGTTTGTGAAAGATTTCGTTCAACTAATTAATTAATGAGGGAACAGTAAAATGGTAACATTGACGCAAAGCAAAGAGCATTTGTGGATCTGGGGTTTATATCGTCACTTAAAAAATACTAGGAGGAGATTCCTAAATTCCAGCTTCCCTAGTGGCTCAGTGGTAAAGAATCAGCCTGCCAGAATTGGCAGGAGACATGGGTTCGATCCCTGGTCTGGGAGGATTCCACATGCCCCGGAGCAACTAACCCCGTAGTTACCACTATTAACCTTAGGCTGCAGAGCCCTGGAGGGGCGACTACTGATGGTTGTACACCTAGAGTCTGTGCCCTGCAGAAAGGGAAGCCACTCTAATGAGAAGGTCAGGCCCCGCAACTAGAGAGTCGCCCCCACTCTCTGCAACTAGGGAAAAGCCTGTGTAAAAATAAGCAAATAACTTCAATTTTTTAAAACGATTCCTAAATTTGAGTTCACAAACCACCAAAACTTGACTAGTGTCCTAGGAGTAATCTTTGGTGTTATCTTTTGTCTCAGACACAAATCTACAAGTTAACCTGTAAGTTCACCAAGTTTGAGCCCTAATTAAAAGTAAATAGCAAGGCAAACAGAAGTTTGCTAGAGAGTTAGTTAACCCTTAGGTGGGCTCCTTACACACAATGCGGTCCTGCTCTGGGCCTCATTTCTAGGTCTCAGATAATCTTTCCAACACAGGAGATATGGGTACTCAGCTGGGCCCTGGCATATACCAAGATTGGGAACAGTTTTCACTCTTTCTTGCCTCAATTTCCTTAACCAAAGGGTTGGACCACATCTTCTTGCTCTGACAATTTCCTCCATCCCCCAAGATTGATTTTACCTTCCAAATAGATACGCAAGACCCCCACTCCAGTCCACTTCCACCCGTACAGTAGCCCCAGTTCAGTTCAGTTCCGTCAGTCGTGTCCGACTTTTTGCGACCCCATGGACTGCAGGACTTCCCTGTCCACTCAAGCTCATGTCCATCGAGTCGGTGATGCCATCCAACCCTCCTATCCTCTGTCATCCCCTTCTCCTCCTGACTTCAGTCTTTTCCAGCATCAGGGTCTTTTCAGTCATATCTTCACATCAGGTGGCCAAAATATTGGAGTTTCAGCTTCAGCATCAGTCCTTCCAATGAATATTCAGTACTGATTTCCTTTAGGATGGACTGGTTGTATCTCCTTGTAGTCCAAGGGACTCTCAAGAGCTAAATAACCCCACTCTGGTCCAAATGTCTTAGGGACCCCAGGAAGCTAGTGACTATTGGGTTCAGAAGAACTAGAAGTAGCCACAGTCTCCAGCTCCTCCAAAGTGCGGTGTGATTTCAGGGAAATTTGGCCCCTCTCGGAGCTACAAGTTTCCAGTGGGGCAGAGGGCAGGGTGGAGGGGGACCTGTGGTTGCCTCCGCCTGCTGTTGGGAATTTGGGAATCCCCCTCCCCAACCCACCTCCCCTTTCAACTGGATTCCATTCAACTGAAATGGATTCAGCCCCTGGGGAAGAAAGAACTGATACACAACTAGTGGTCAAAAGCTTGGAAAGGACTTGTGATCTCCTAAGAGAATGAGATTCCCAAGTGGCTCACTGGGAAAGAATCTGCCTTCCAGTGAAGGAAATATGGGTTCATTGGCTTCAGTCCTTGGACAGGAAATATCCCCTGGAGGAGGAAACAGTAACCCATCCAGTATCACACACATCTAGCACAAACAGCACTCAAAAAGGATTCAGGAAAGCCCCTAGTCTGGTCCCAGTTCTGCCACTGCTCTCCTGAGTGAACTGAGGACATTGCCCACTGTGACCCTCAGTCTCCCTACCTGTAAGATGAGAATTAATTATCTCCCCAGGCTTGATGGGTTAACATGTCAGTGAACATCTTCACATTGCAAGAAATGGAAAATCCCAATGCATCTTTCCTAGAACAGCAAATACGGGATGTCAGGGATGGTATGATCGGGGCTCTGGCTCAACTTCTGACTCTAAGCATTGTCTTCTCCCCCGTGGGTCAGCTCTGCCTACAGGATGGCCAAATGCTTGCTGCAGGTCCAAGTGGCAAATCCATAGGGCACGGTGACTTGGGGCAGGCAGATGGCAGTGCTCTGGGCCAGGGTGCCAAGCATGCCCTGAGGTCACTCCACATTGGGCAACCGAGGTCAGGCCCATCCCTGAAGCCATGACTGTGGATGGGGAGGTCAGGGGGTGGCCCCAGCCTCAGGAGTTGAGAGGAGGAGCACAGAGTGGAAAGAAAACCTGTGTGCGGGGCCTGCATGCTTACGGACTGTAGCCCGCCAGGCTTCACTTTCCACGGGATGGTCCCAGCAAGAATCCTGGAGTGGGTTGCCATTTTCTTTTCGGGGAGATCTTCCTGACTTAGGGATCTAACCGGGTCTCCTGCATTGCAGGCAGATTCTTTACCATCTGAGCCACCAAGAAAAAACCTCAGCTGTCCTTAAAAAGAAGGGGAGGGTTGGATGTGGGGTAGGAGCCCTGGGAAGCATAGTGGAGGCGGGAAGGAGAGACTGACTAGCGATTCTTCAGGCGGGTTGAGGATGCGGCCGTCACCCAGCCTTGGGGTATGTCTGGCTGGGGTGTGGAGGGTGGAGGACGGAAGGGGCTCTGGAAGAGCTGCTGGGGGGGACTCCGGAAACCACACCCAGAAGGAAGGCAGTCAGGCCCTGCCAGGAGCCTGCAAGCTCCCCGCACCTCCAGCTGCGCGAACAGCCGCCTCCGCCAGCAGGAAACGAGCGGGGGAGGGGAGGCTGAGCGCAGAAGGGGCCGAGAAGGGAAGTCCCGGGCCGCAGCGGGAAGCGATCTGGAAGCGGGAGTTGCCAAGGGAGGAAGGACCCGGGGGGGGGGGGGGGGGGGCCCCTGGGGGCGGGCAGGGCGTGTCCCCGCAGTGTGTCGCGGACCCGGGGGCGCCCCCTTCCTAGCAGCGCCCAGAGTCGGGGGCTTCCCCCATCGCCGGCGGCGGCGCCTCTGCTCGCCCAGATCCCACCGCTGGATCCCAGGCCCCTTTCTCCCCGGCACTGCCCCCTCCCCTAGACCCTCCTTTTCCCCGGGGGCGCCCAGCGGACTCATCAGAACCCCCAGAGAACCCTCAACTGCGGCCCGAAGCAGGAGCCCCGCCCCATCTCCCTCTTGGTCACGCCCACGCCCGGCCCCGGCCTCGCCATTGGCTCCGCAGAGCTGTGACCTCCCTGGATTGGTCCGTCTTCTCTAGGCCACGCCCTCCGCCCCGCACAAAGACGGGGGCCGGCTCAGCCCAACCCCACCGCAAGACCCAAGGAATTTGAGGGGATGGGTCCCCAGGCTGCGAGCCCAGCCTCACCCTGATCTCAGCGGCCTGCATGAGTCACAATCTGGGGGTTGTAATAACTGCGGTCGAGGTTGTTGTGAACCTGAGATGTGCAGACTTGGAGGTTCTGCCTTGGGGAAAACCTGGGGTCTCCTTACCGAGACCTCGCACCCCCTTACCCCCCAAGCCTGGCTCCGTTCCCGCCTAGGAGCTTACCTTCTAGGCCCCGTCCTACTGCTGTTTCACCTCCCCGCCCTGTTGTGCTGGGGTGGGACTGGGTGGACTCAGTGATTACCGGTTACTTGATTATAAAGCTGATACTATTGAGGAAACTGAAGTTCAGAGAGGGTAGGTAACCTGCCTCAAGTCACACAGCAGTCAAGAGTAGCCAGGAAACAATAATGAGGTGTGGGAAGAGAGGGAGAAGCCTGTGGATGGTGTGATCATCTGTGCCTCCTCCCCACACACCTAAGACTCAGCAGTTAAGTCACCAGAAGGATCTTTAGGATGAGACAAGGATGACCCCTCCAACCTACAGGCTGGAGGAGGCAGTTATATTTTATTTGCTTTTTAGGGTCAGAACACAAGCCATTTTAATGCAGCTGTGAAGAACTCAAGGTTCTTTGTACACAACTTTCTTTTCTTTTTGATTGCTGAGCCAACGCAGCCTATGGGGTCTTAGTTCCCTTCCCTCGCATGTGTCAGATCTGCCGGTTTCTGCACTGGAAGCACGGAGCTTGAACTGCGGGACTGCCAGGGAAGTCCTAGAATTTTATTTTTTTATCAGTGATTCACTTGCTCCCAAGGAATAGCACCATCCAACTGATACATAATGCAAAGCCATGAATACAAATCACATATGTAATTTTAGATTTTCTTGTCTGGAGGAGGGGGTTTTAATAAGGAAACTTGGCAGTGGTGTCTAGAGAGCCTGTACAGGCTTTGTTCCCACCTCCACCTCCAAGGCAACTTTAATCTCCTTGAAACTTGCCTTATCTGTAAAATGGGATGATAAGCCGTGAGGATGAGGAGAGACCCTGCCTGGTGCCAGGCACACTCTTGGGGTTGGATGTGCAGTGCCTGTGTGACTGTGAAGAGTGAGGGGCCGAAGTCCACAGAATGTCAGTGGGAAGCCTGGAGGAACAGCTGCCTCGGGCTTAAGGGTTCCGAGGGAGCAGCTGATGGGACCTGTGGGCCTCTGGTTATGGGACTGCCAGAGCCAGGAGGGCAGGGCGGGGTGAGTGTCCAGGCTGCCCCAGGAAGGATGGGTGTGGGGGGACATTCAGGGCATGCCAGGCAGGGGCAGACGGAGCCTCCCTGTGCCCTGCAGGGACCAGCAGAGGGTGTGGGTGGGCGTGAGGACCTCAGACTTCCTGAAAGCACCTTAAACTCTCAGAGTGGTTGGTGCTTCTGTAGTTCTGGGCGAGGGTGGGCGGATGGTGGGAACACTGGCCAGGACCCCTGGGTTCAGGCATGTGGCATATCTCCAGGGGAGGGGTCAGGGCTGCCCGTGGGTGGCCTTGTCCTCCTGGAGGGATCCTCCTCCTGTTTTCTCTGCTTCCCTGGCTTGTCTCCGGGGCCCTCCCGTGCTGTCTCCTGAACATGAAAATCCAACCCCCTGGCACCTCCACGGTCAATGCAGGGCATAGCCACCACCCTCTGCCGCCTGGCTTCAGGCCCCACTCTTGTGCACCCAGCATGGGAGCCGTGGCAGCCCGCCGTGCTCCGCCGCGGCCAGTGGCTTTAGGCCTCAGTTGCTCCAGAAGGGAAATGAAAGAAGGGCCAAAGGGGAGAGGAAGGAAGATGTCTTCTCTGTTTCTCGCTGTATCTGGAAAACTCCTAAGCATGCACATTTTACAATTTATTATTTATTTATTACTGGCTGCTCTGGCTCTTCACTTCTGCCCAGGCTTTCCTCTAGTTGCGGCGGGCGGGGCTGCTCTCTAGCTGTGGTGTGTGGGCTGCTCCTTGCGGGGGCTTCTCTTGCTGCCGAGCACGGGCCCTAGGGTGCACAGGCTTCAGTGACTGCGGCCTGTGGGCTCAGCAGTGGTGCTTCCCGGGCTCTAGAGCACCGTCTCCGTAGGTGGGGCCCACGGGTTTAGCTTCTCTGTGGCAGGTGGGATCCTTCTGGACCAGGGATCGAAACTCTCTCCTGCGTTGGCAGGTGGCTTCTTTAGCAGCATGCTATCAGGGAAGCCCCAAGTGCGCGCTTTTTAAGGCACACAATTCCTTTCTGTTTAACGTGAGGCAGAGCCCTCCCTGCTCATCATCAGCTGGACCCGCTGCCCAGGGAGGGGGTCTGGGGCTTCCAGGAGCAGGTTTGGGTCGGAGACTGGTGGGGAAGCTGGAGGGCGGTGGGAGGGGGTGGCAGGGGCCTCTGGGCGCCTCCTCTCCCTTTTCTCCCAGGACAGTGGCTGCCGGCAGAGGGGGATAAGGGGCTCGATTGGGTCACGGTGGAAGCACAGCCTCCCGCTGCTGCCTGGAGGAGGAGGGCTGCCTGGAGGAGGAGGGCTGCCTGGAGGAGGAGGGCTGCCCCGAGCATGGGCCGCCCCCGCCCCCAGGCCTCTGATCCCCTTCACTCTGCACCTAATGGCAGGGCCCTGTCCTGACCCCAGGACTCAGTCACTCAAGGACGATGTCTTTCTGTCTTTCCTTCCATCTTCCCCACCCTTTTCTCTGTCTTTCTTCAAATGCAGAGCGCACCTGCCTTGAGTCTGCATCTGTGGAGAAGTTTGTCTGACCAGGACTGGTGGGGGTCGTCTAGGTGCGGCTCAGCTGAACGGACGTGGGTCAGATGGCTTGGTCTGGAGGGGACAGAGAACCTAAACTTTCTCAGTAATTCTTACATTAATTATATATTGAAATGGTCATATTTGGGGCATACTCATATAGCATATTTAAAAGCAGAGAAATTGCTTTGCCAACAAAGGTCTGTCTAGTCGAGGCAATGGTTTTTCCAGTGGTCATGAATGGCTGTGAGAGTTGGACTGTGAAGAAGGCTGAGCACCGAAGAATTGATGCTTTTGAACTGTGGTGTTGGAGAAGACTCTTGAGAGTCCCTTGGACTGCAAGGAGATCCAACCAGTCCATCCTAAAGGAGATCAGTCCTGGGTGTTCATTGGAAGGACTAATGCTGAAGCTGAAATGCCAATACTTTGGCCGCCTCATCTTAAGAGTTAAGAGTCGACTCATTGGAAAAACCCTGATGCTGGGGAGGATTGGGGGCAGGAGGAGAAGGGGACGACAGAGGATGAGATGGCTGATGGCATCACCGACTCCATGGACATGAGTTTGAGTAAACTCTGGCAGTTGGTGATGGACAGGGAGGCGTGTGCTGTGATTCATGGGGTCGCAAAGAGTCGGACACGACTGAGCGACTGAACTCAACTGAACATGGGTTAAATGGGGCTTCCTTGGTGGTTCAGCTGGTAAAGAGTCTGCCCGCAATGCGGGAGACCTGGGTTCAATCCCTGGGTTGAGATGATACCCTGGAAAAGGGAAAGGCTACCCACTCCAGTATTCTGGCCGGGAGAATTCCATGGACTGTATGGTCCATGGGGTCACAGAGAGTCGGACACGACTGAGCGACTTTCACTTCATGGGTTAAATAAAGCATTATTAAAATCAATTTCCTGGGCTTATTTTTACCATTTTAAGGAGGCTGATGGAACATTTAAACTTACATCTGCTGCTGATACAGAATATTTCCAGCTCCCAGAAGCCTCCTGGCGTTCCCCCTGGCCAGCATCTCCCCAACTACTTTGACTGTTGTTGAACTTCATAAAAGGAGTCACTCCTTCCTATCTGTGGGGTCCTCTGTGGGCTACCCAGGTGGTGCTAGTGGTAAAGAACCTGCCTGCCAATGCAGGAGATGTTAAGATGCAGGTTTGATCCCTGGGTTGGGAAGATCCCCTGGAGAAGGCATCCCACTCCAGTATTCTTGCCTGGAGAATCCTATGGACAGAGGAGCCTGGTGGGCTGCAGTACATGGGGTCGCAGAGAGGCAAAGAGTTGGACACGATTGAAGTGACTAAACACACATGCACGCACAGGGAATTTAACAAACCAGACTCTGGGTGGGGCCGCCACAACAGCCGGGTCCTTGCCTTGGGCAGCTCACAAATAGTGGGAATGATGCCAGGGAGTCCGAGGGGCTGAGCGATGCCCACATCTGGACTGGGCTGAGTCAAACTGTGACCCTCGCCTGCAAATTCATGTCCATCTGGAACCACAGAATGTGACCTTGAGTGCACGTGGGGTCTTTGCAGGAGTCATTAGTTAAGGATCTCAGATGAGACGATCCTGGGATGCGGGTGTTTTTATAGGAGAAAGGAAAGGGAGGAGACTTCCCTGGTGGCCCAGTGGCTAAGACTGCATGAACCCAGTGCAGGGGGCCTGGGATCAGTCCCTGGTTGGGGAGCTGGATCCCACAGGCCGCAACTAAGAGTTCACCACAACTAAAGATCCTGCCTGCCTCGACTAAGACCCAGTACAGCCAAAGAAATACGTATCCAAATAGATATTTAGAAAAAATAGATATTAAGAGAAAGGAGAGGGAGGTGAGATTGGGGGACCCGGAGAGACACCAGGAAGGAGGTCGTGTGAAGACAAAGGCCGAGGACGCCTGGGGCCCCCAGGGGCTGGAAAAAGCAGGGAGAAGCCTCCCCTGCAGGCACCTCGGCCCCCAGAGCTGTCTGGAGCCGGCTGCAGCCGCAGGCTGCCCTGCGTGGAGCGGCTCTCGGGAAGGGAGGGGACGCTGAGGCTCGGGGAGGGCAAGCGAGTGAGGCCTCCTCACAGAGCACAGGTTTGGGACCCACCCCGACCAGCCGGGCAGCAAGTCCCTGCCCCTCTCAGCCCCAGCATCTTTCTGCTTGAAGGGCTCCGCTGAAGGTGGACAGACACCCTCCCGCGCAGGGCTGGGGGGCGCTGGGGATGGCAGGGAGCGGTCCCCTGTGAGCTTGACTCCCCAGCGACACGGATGCTGCAAGAATCCACTGTCCGCAGCACCCCGGGGGCCCGGAGGCAGCGGTTTCTAAGGCATTCCTTGGTCAGGACTTTTGCCTTGCACAGGTTTTATCAGAAAATCCGTAACGAGGCCAGAGATCAGGCTGGGGACACTGCAGTCCTCCGGCCACCACAGGATGAGACCAGAGCTGCCGGAAGGGAAGTGGACCCCGCGGGCATTTCCCCTGCCTCTGCACCCCACACCCCACCTTCCCCTTGGCTGCCTTCCGGCCTCATGGGGTGGGGGCGGTGGGAGGAACTGTGGGGTTCCCTCCAGTGTGGAGAGGCTGGGGCTGGAGGAGCCTGGGTCTGGGGGGCTCATGACCCCCTCCTAGGAGCCTGTCTGGGCCTGCTGGTGCTGTGCCCTCCCAGCCCCTCAGATGATGGCAAAGTTCTTCCCTCCAAAACAGTAACTGCTTTCTGAGTGCATCTGCTCGGTCCTCGTGATCCTCGGGATGTGGGGCTCCCGGGCCCCCACCCCCATCATGCTGACTCACCCTTCTGCACATGGTACCTCCTCCTCCATCTCAGCATCCCCCCATTGCTCCTTCCCTCCATCTTCCCACAGGCGTCAACAGAAGCACTCCCACTCGAACCTTCCATGGCTCCCCAGTGCCCTCAGGATTAGCCCTGAGCTTCGCCCTGCAGGGCCCAGCCTGTCCTACACCCAATACCCTCCCCTGCACCCCAGACTGAGCCCCAGCTGGACCCTGCACTCCTCTATCCCTGCTGCCTCCTGTGGACATATATCTTTTTCAGAACATTCCCTGATAACCCTGTGAGGTGGGTGGTATTGTACCCATTTCACAGAGGACAATGCTGAGGCTCCAGCGAGAAAGGAAGTTAGAGGATGCGTGAGGGCCTGCACCCCAGTGGCCGCAGCTGCGCATGGCGCCACTTGGATGCTGCTGCCCCACCTGTGTGCCGACCTCTAGTTCTTTTTTTGGCCGTGCTGCATGTGGAATATCAGTTCCCCTCATTCAGTCGCTAAGTGGTGTCTGACTCTGTGACCCCATGGACTGAATCATGCCATAGCTTCCCATGCTATCCTTCACTGTCTCCCAGAGTTTGCTCAAACTCATGTGCATTGAGTTGGTGGTGCTGTCTAACCATCTCAACCTCTGCCGCCTCCTTCTCCTCCTGCCCTCAATCTTTCCCTACCTGAACCCACACTCCCTGCAGTAGAAACATGGAGTCTTAACCACTGGACTGCCAGGGAAGTCCCAAGTATCCGAATTTCATTCCTTTTTTTTTTTTTTTTAAGTTCTACCAGTTTATTGCTACCAACCCATCTCCCTCCACCCTCCTGCACGCATGCTCAGTCATGTAATCCCATGGACTTCAGCCCGCCAGACTCCTCTGTCCATGGATTTTTCCAGGCAAGAATACTGGAGTGAATTTCACTCCTTTTTAAGGGTGAATCATATTTCATTGTAAGGATGAGCCACACTGTGTTTATCTGCTCACCTGTCAGTGAACACTTGGGTTCCTTCCACTTTTTGACTACTGTGAATAAATGCTGCTGTCAACACAGGTGTGCAAATGTCTGTTCGGGGCCCTGCCTTCAGTTCTTCCGGGCTTTTACCCAGAAGTTGAATTGCTGGACTGAATAGTCTTTCTCTCCCAATGGGTGTGGATTTGGAGAGAAATGCATTGTCAGCTTGGCTAAGAGAGATGAACGAGGGTCTGCAGGAGGGCTTGGGGAAAGGTTTCTTCCGTTTACAAAGCTCCACCTAGAGCTGATGGAGTCAGGAAGTCTGGAGTCTGTGAACGTGGATGAGAACAGTCACGTCCTGATGGTCAGTGGCTGAGTTCAGCAACTCCCTCCGTTATGGGTGTGAGCAGCAAACCCTAGGAGGCCCTGTGTGTTTGCCACCTAGGGTTTCAGAACATACTACATCTATTGCAGAAATTCCAGAATGTCATTTGGACTCAGACAATGGTATTCTAAAGTCTACCACTGGTTATTATTTAACGTATTAAAAGGAAGCACATATTAGCACTTCACCATTAAACAGCAAGGTTGACAAGATAATGTGATTGGTTTCCTTTGTAACCCCATGTATTTTGTCTCTTGCTTAAAAACATGACACTGAGAAGGGGTTTGTTGAAAACCTGCCTTAGATAATGCTGGGGAAATGTGATGTCCGGAGCCCTGGTAGCCATTCTGTGACTCTGAGGGGCTCAACCTCAGGGTAAAGCTGACTCAAGTTAGGAGGCAGTGTGAGGACTAGGGGAAGTTCCAGGGTCCTTTCCCAGCTATTATCAGAATTAAGCAACCCAGGAAACTCCCCTCTTCAGGGCTTCTTATTTCTTGCCATAACTACTGGCCTTGTTATTTAGCCAGTTGAGTCCTTTTTTTTTTCTTTTTCTTTTTTGACTGGACCATGGTGGCTTCTGGGAGCTAAGTTCCCCAACCAGCAATTCAACCCGGGCCACAGCAGTGAAAGCCCGGAATCCTAACCACTAGACCACTAGGAAATTCCCAGTTTTCATTTCTTCTTCTTCTTTTTTTTTTTTGCCTTGACGATTTCATGACTGAAGAGGAGTGTGTCCTAAAGGGTCCTGGAAGGGCCTAGGGAAAACGGGGTCTGCATAGAGCCTTGTGTGAATTAGAAGGAGGTGCTCCTCTAGGGGCAAAAAACATACCCTGACCAGGGACTGTGAGCGTTTTCCTTTTTTCCTGCAGCCTGGATGCAGGGCTTGTCTGCGGGGCTTGAGCTAGCTTTCCCAGCACCTCAGCCTTCGTGCAGCTGTACACGGAGGCCCTGGGAGAAGACCCCAGTTGGGGAGAACTGGTGGGCTCCGTGGGGGCAGCACTTGCAGAAGTCAGGCAGCCAGGCACACCCTCAGGCCGCATCCCTGCTGGCATCTCCCCACCCCTGCCCTGCAGGTATGCTCCTTGCTCAGGCCCCGAGACTGCCCTTGTCCCCATCCGAGGACCCCCACCAATGCCCTGGACCCTTGTAAAGTGTCCTGAATAGGCACTGGGTCGGGCAGAGAGGGGCTGTTAGGACCCCTGAGCCGGGTAGGTAGTGGAAGATTCCCCCCTGCTCGTAGGAGGGTTCAGAATTCCCCAGGCATCCTGAAAGGCCATGTAGACCCCACTCGGACTCTTTCTGGGAAGCAGTGGGAGGGCCAGGGGCTGGGTGCCCACTTGCGGAACCGTCAGGGTCTGGAGTCTGGGAGGGTCTGCAGGCCAGGGGTCACTGGGCCGAGAAAGGCCCGAGCCGCAGGGGGAGTGAGCGAGGGTGCAGTCTGAGGTCTAGGCCTCCAGCCCCCTGCCTCTGTGTCCCTCCGTGTTGCCTGGGGCTGCCTGGCAGCTAGGCAGGTCTCAGGGGTGCATTTGTCAGGGGTGTGGGGAGGGCGCGGGGGGGCAGATACGGCCCTGCCCGCCGACGGGGGGCGAGGGCGGAAGAGCCAAGCCACCCCGACAGCTGGCTGAGGCACTGGACGCCGCTGCCTCGTCTGCTGACACCCAGGACATCACTCCAAGCCCCAGACTCTGTTCTGGCCTCCCAGGCGGGCTGCCCCGGAAGTGCCCGTGCCTGCCTTTTTGACATGTAGCCGAACGAAGAACAGTGAAGCAACATGCAAGGTTCCTTGGTGACCGGAGCCTCAGGCTCCCTTATCAGACGAGAGCAGATTCCAGAACACTTCCCTTGCTGCCAAAGATGCCTGCCCTGACCCCTGGGATGCCTGGACCTGTGTGAACAGTGTCAGAGTTCCTCTCCACCCCTGGGCGCTCAGGGAAGGAGCCAGGAGCCTCCCCAGAGGAGGTGGGGGACGTTTGAGGTAGGTGTTCCGCATAAGCAGGGGGCTTGGCAGGGAAGCGGCCCTGCTCCTGGCAAGGATGTCTTGGCAGGAGACAGCTTCTGCCCAGGATGCTAATGTCCTCTTAATTAGCCGGGCCCTTGCCAAGCGCACTCCGCCGCAGCTTCACTTTGCAAAGCACACTCGGGCCTCAGAGCCAGTCCAGCACCTGCCATACCGCCGGACGCATCGGCCAGGTGCGGCCTCTGAGCTGCCCGCTGAGGCCAGTCCAGCCCTTCCCCTCTGGGCGTCATCGTCCAGAAATAGAAATGTTTTGCAGGGACACGTGTTCAGAAAGACACGGGAGGTCAGCCTGTGTACCTTTGCTCCAGCTGACCTGGCTCCACTCTGCTGAATTCCTATTCAGCAGCCTGGCCACTGCTTCCTCCTGGGGGCCTCCTGGATTTCACGGTGAACTCTGGGATTCCCCTCTGCCCAGGACAGTGCACCGCCTGGGTCAGGCCCTCGGCACCCCACCCCGGGCATGCTTCCTGACTTACACGGGTTACAGTTTAGGACCAGGAAACGGGTATTACAAACCACTTGTCACATCTGACAAGATTATGATGTAGGGCAGAAACCAACACTCTATTGTAAAGCAAGGATCCTTCATTTAATAATAAATTAAAAAAAAAATCTGACAAGAGCCATGGCCCGGGCCCCTGAGAACTGCGTGTCCCTCCTAAAAGCTGACACCAAGCCTCCCTGTCCTTCCCAGGCCAGGCCTCTGTTTGCCAACTGGTAACGTGAGGGCCCTGAGCCCAGATCGGCAGAGTCGTTCCTGCAGACGGGGTGATGGGGGACCCTCGGCCCTGCCCTCCTTGGCTCTGGCCTGGCGGTGCTGGGGGTGTGGCCCGCGGCCCTGGAAGGCAGAGCTGTCCGGGTCCTGCCCTGGAATGGCTTCCTCCCGCTGAGGGCGCCCAAGAGGGAGACAGGCCGTACCAGGCTGCCTCGAGGGGCCACGGGGTGGAACAACAAAGATGCCATTCACGGGCTTGGGTCCCGAGGCCGGGTGTGCACGCGGGCTGGGCGGTGGACATCTGTGCATCTGCAACGCAGACAGCACTGCCGGGCCCTGCACACGCCCGGGGCCTGCACACTCACCTTGTTCAGAGAGAAGGGAGGGTGAGGCTCGGAGAGGATGGGGACCCCCCCCCCCAATGATGCTGGCAGGAAACTCCCAGGACGTCACACCCTGGGCTTTTGCTGACACGGAACTGAAGCTTCAGGGGGCTGTGATCCGCCCAGTGCTGCGCCCAAGACCTCCATCCCTGGTTCCTGGACCACAGTCAGGACCTCGGGTATGGTTCAGGCCTCGAAAGCCAGCAACACCCTGGAGAGGTGTGATGGGAGGTTTCTAGCATCTCGTGGGGATCCTGGGGGGGGGGGGGGGCAAAGAGAGGGTGTGAGACTGCAGAGCTGGTGCGAAAGGGGGAGCCTTGGGAAGGAAGGAGGGGCAGGGCGGGAGACGGCCTGAGGCCTGATTTGACCCCTCCGAGCTGAGCTGCACGATGCACTTGTGTTCTTTCTTCCCTGGTAAGACTGACTGATTTTTTTAAAATGGAGGTAAAGACCACATAACATAAAATTAACTGTTTTAAAGCACGTGATTCTGGGACTTCCCTGGTGCTCCAATGGCTAAGACTCAGTGCTTCTACTCCAGGGGCCATGGATTTGATCCCTGGTCGGGGAACTAAGATCCCACATGCTGTGAGGTGCAGCCAATAAATAAGTAAAAACTCAAAAATTATAATTAAAAAAAGCATACAGTCTCTGTGGCCTTTTGTTGTTGTTGAGCCTTGTCCGACTCTTGCAAACCCTGTGGACTGTAGCCCGCCAGGTTCCTCTGTCTGTGGGATTCTCCAGGCAAGAATACTGGAGTGGGCTGCTGTTTCCTTCTCTAGGGGATCTTCCCCACTCAGGGATTGAACCCACGTCTCCTGTATTGGCAGGTGGATTTTTTTATCCCTGAGCCACCAGGAAAGCTCCTCTGTGGCCTTTGGCACAAAATCAAAATCTCAGGCACGCGCCACCTCGACTTAGTTCCAGACATGTGGTCCCCCTGAAAGGAACCCCATCCCCATGAAGCAGTCACTCCCCCTCCTACACTGGCAGAGGTGTAATGCCCGCCCCCTCACCAGATATCACACCAGATCTTAGCCAAAAGGCCGAGAAGCCAGTCAGTCTTAAAAGAAATCAGTCCTGAATATTCATTGGAAGGACTGATGCTGAAGCTGAAGCTCCAATACTTTGGCCACCTGATGCGAAGAGCCTACTCACTGGAAAAGACCCTGATGCTGGGAAAGATTGAGGGCAGGAGAAGAAGAGGGTGACAGAGGATGAGATGGCTGGATGGCATCACCGACTCGATGGACATGAGTTTGAGCAAGCTCTGGGAGATGGTGATGGATAGGGGGCCTGGCATGCTGCAGTCCATGGGGTCACAGAGCGCCAGGGCCTGGGTCTCCGGCCGGGTATCGGGAGAAGTGGGGCTTGGCAAGATTTCCTGGAGGAGGAGAAGACATGGGGAGCCCAAGGTGCTGGAGGCCCCAGGCAGGATGGCGCAACCTTGGCCCAGGGGAGAGGGCCCATCTGGTCTAGGGAGGCACTCGCCCCGGGCATCAAGCCTATCTAAGCATCTACCTGTCAGCTCTCCATTGCTGTCCACAGAGCATGTTTCTGAACAAACGTAGAGAGAGGGCCGGCAGTGTGAGCTTCAAACACGACGGAACAGCACATGCAGGACACGGACTAAGGCGGAGGCGAAGATCCAGGATCGGGATGTTCGGGTCCAGTATTGCTGCGGAAACGGTCGGCAGATGCAAGATTCGTAGTGTGGCCTCCCTTCTGCTGTCTCCCTGCCGGCACAATCAGTGTATCCTCTCTGTCTCCCGCACCACCACCACGATTTTTTGGGAGAGAGGGGCCTGAGAGAGGGGTATTTTATTTTTATTCTTAGTGTGCCTGTCTACAACTTTAATTTTTCAGTTTC
Organism: Hydropotes inermis; assembly: GCA_020226075.1. Classification (NCBI taxonomy): domain Eukaryota; kingdom Metazoa; phylum Chordata; class Mammalia; order Artiodactyla; family Cervidae; genus Hydropotes; species Hydropotes inermis. The sequence continues at coordinate 19,258,397 of CM035301.1, forward strand.
TCTGGCTGCGCGGGGTTTTCATGGCCCTACGTGGGCCTTCTCTAGCTGGCGGCGAGAGGGGCCCACTGCTGGTTGTGGTGTCTGGGCTTCTCCTGGTGGGGGTTTCTCTTGTTGCTGAGCATGGGCTGTAGACGCGAGGACTTCAGTAGCTGCGGTTCCCGGGCTCTGAAACACAGACTCAGTAGCTGTGAGGCGCGGGCTTAGTTGCTTCCCGGCATCCGGGATCCTCCCAGACCAGGGACCGAACCCACATTGCCTACAGCAGCAGGCAGATTCTCATCCACTGCACCACCAAGGAAGCCCTGTCTAAAACTTTTTATTATGGGTCCAAACATTTATTCAAGCAGAGACTCGGGAATTCCCTGAAAGTCCAACATTTGGAACTCTCCACTTGCCCTGCTGAGGACCTGGGTTTGATCCCCGGTCAGAGTCAGGCTGAGTGGGCCAAAAATAATAAGAGAGAGACTCACATAGGTCATCGCCACATACCCACCACCCTGTCTGGAAGAGTTTAAGGCAAAAGCCAGGCAGCGTGTCATTTCATGGGGAATAGTTCCTCCTCCTGTGACTTCCATGGGGGCATGCACCGGGGATGGGACCGCCCCCGCCTGTCCGTGGTGGGTAGGACCAGAAATTCGGGTCGGGAGGAGTCCGAGTCTCTGTGACTCGGGGACGTGGGCTCAGGCCGGGCCGAGCAGGCCCTCCTGGTGGCCTCGTTTCCCTCCCCAGACCAGGCAGCAGGGTGCCCGGTGGCCAGCCTGGGAGCGGCTCAGGCCCAGCCCCAGCCAAGCACGTCCGTTCTGCCCAGGCCGTGCCCTCGTTCCGGGCGGCTCAGGTGGCGCCTGGGTTCCCGGGGGGCCCAGGGACGCAGCGTCCGTGTTCCTGTCCTTCCCCAGAGGGACCCGAGGTGGAGCCTGCGGACAGGACTGCATGGCCGCGCTGGACACAGAGGTTCCCATTGTAACCGACACGCGGGGAGGCGAGAGGGGGGGACGTGGGTGCAGAGCAGACGGGCAGTTTTGAAAATGCTCTTCGGCTCAACTGACCTAAGGTTTTGTTGCTACATTGACATTTCAGCAATAACTAATGAGAATAATTTTTAAAAAACCTGACTGATTCACGTTCTTGTACAGCAGAAAGTACCACCTCATTGTAAGCAATTATCCTTCGATTAAAAAAACCCTGTGATAAACCATAATGGAAAAGAATATTTGAAAAAAAGAATGTATATATATGTATGGCCGAATCACTTCGCTGTACAGTAGGAACTAACAACGTTGTAAATCAATTATACTTTAATTAAAAAAAGCAAAAACCCTGAGATGCTTTCCTTTCTCCTCATCTAAGGGGCTTCCCTGGTGGCTCAGTGGTAAAGAATCTGCCTGCAATGTAGGAGACACAGGTTCGATCCCTAGGTCAGGGAGATCCCCTGGAGGAGGCAATGGCAACCGGCTCCAGTATTCTTTTCTGGAGAATCCCATGGACAGAGGAGCCTGGCGGGGCACGGTCCATGGGGGTCTCAAAGAGTCGGACACGACTTAGTGACTGAACAACAGCAAATAGGCTTGAAACCCACTGGAGTGTGGGTTTACACAATTTTGTAAAGCTATTATCCTCCAATTAAAAAAAATTCTGTGTTTGCTTGTCTTTGAAGTTCAAGGAGAGGAAAACAGTCTAATAGCAGTTATGCAGGTAGTGGGGTGGGGGTGGAGGGAGGTGGAGGACAAAGGCCTTTTTAGGTTTTGGGATATTTGAATGATGTGAATGTATTGTCTATTCAGAAGAAATTAAATAATAATCACTTAGCTCCACACCTGTTGAAATTAACCTCAATTCTTCATATATTGACTCCTCCCCGGCCCTCCCACCCCCAGTCTCAGGACTAACCTGATTCCCCAATGCCTCAGTCTCTATCCTGCTCACCTGACCTGCCTGCCCTTGTGCATGGGGAAATCCAAGGTCCCCTTTCTATGTCCCATCGTCCACATTGCTCTATCTGATGTTAATTTATTCAGCAAATTGGCACAAGGCTTACGCTCCTGGCCAAATGATCCTAAAGCTGTGCTCCACCATTGCTCTGACTATACGAAGGGTCCTGGGAATTCCTTGGGACCTTAGGGGGCTGGAGGGAGTCTGGCCCATCTGTGTCCCCAGGACCAGCTGGCGTTTATGAGCACTGACCACGTGCCAGGCTCTGTCATCTAGGTGCCTGGTGTGTGGAGTCACCAACCTGTCCCCATCTGCCCAAGACCTTCCTGGTTCGAAAACCTAGTGCCACGTCCCAGGAACCCCTTGGTCCCATTCATGTATGTGGGCTCCTGTCCTCTCGGCTTCTCTCCCGGGGCAGATGCTATCATGATGCCTGTTTTAGAGATGGAAAAACTGAGGACCAGGGTGTGCGTTCGACCGCAGGAAGCCCAGTGCAAGAAGCCAGGGCTCCCACCCAGCCAGGCTCTCCAATCTTTGCACCCATCAAAAGCATAACCTGGGAGGCCTGGACCAGCTCCCACCCCTGGCCTGACTGAGAGGCAGGAGCCCCCGACTCCAGCTCCACAGCAGGCATGTCTCAGCAGATCCCAGTTCTCACTGTCAGCACAGGACTGCTGACCCCAGCCTTCAGTTATTCAGCATCCTCTCTTAAGAGCCAAGGTAGCTGGCCAGAGAGTTGGCCCTAACTAGAGATTCTTGGGGATAGCAATGGGTTCTGAGGTTGGCCAGGGACAGGGTCTGAGCTCCAAGTCCTCAGGGACCTTTCCACCACCCTGAGATGAAGGATTTGCATCTCTTTTACAAAACGTGAAACAGGCTCAGAGAGGTTGACTAACTTGCCTGCAGTCACACAGCCAGGGAGACCCTGGGTTTCAAGCCTATTTGTCATTGTTCAGTCACTAAAAGTCATATCCGACTCTCTGCGACTCATGGACTGTAGCCTGCCAGGCTCCCCTGTCCAGGGGATTTTCCAGGCAAGAATACTGGAGTGGGTCGCCATTTCCTCCTCCAGGGGATCTTCCCGACCCAGGGATCGAACCCACAGACTTGGGTTCACCTGCATTGGCGGGTGGATCCTTTATCACAGACCACCATTTGAGGTCAGATGACCTCAAAATGAGAAACCTGGTTTCTCAGCTCTGCAGAGCTTGGCGGGAGGGTGTGCTATGGGCAGTGGCTGTCTGGGGCTCAAGGCCCTGCCAGTTAACCTACGTGACCTACAATATCAGGAAGGTAACACAGAATTACCCTGGAAGATAAAAGCCCCTGCAGGAGACTGCCTGGGGGGGAGGCAGCAGCGCAGACCAACCAGCCCGGGAGCTAGTTCAGTGCCCTCTGCCTTTAGCCTCGAGACCTTGTGGGCAGCCTGTGGTCACGCTGGCATTCCAGGGGCTTGCCTGGCATGTGGGGAATGTCCCAGCAAATGTCTTGGCCTTTGGAGATGCTCAGAAAAGGGAAGTGCTCCTCTCCAGGGTTGTGGTGAGGATGGGCATCTGTAGAAAACAGCCCCTCCTGGGTACCAGGCTCAGAGTCCAGTGCAGTGGGACCCGGGGGGAGGTACAGAGTGGGAGGTGTGCTGGCCCCTGGGGCTGGAGACCTGGGTTGTCCCCCCTTAGGGTTGTGCTTCCTGAGTCCTAGCACATCTCTTACCTGCTTCATACAAGGGCTCACCACTCACTGTATAGCAAAGAACAGGGGTGTCTGGCATGCTGCAGCCTATGGGGTCGCAAAGAGTTGGACACGACCAGGGATGGAACAGCAACTCACTCTATGCCTGTGAACCTCACCAGAACCCTGTGACCTCTGCAACCTCGAGATGGGAACGCCGTCACTACCCCGGGAACGATTTGGGCTGGGGGGCTGGGTGCCTGGATCCCCGGGAGGGAGGGTGCTTTTCCAGGCAGTGTTCTGAGAGGGACACTTCGGGGAACCACAGACCCCGCTTTGGAGCCTGGGTTGGGTGAGTTGGGGTTGGCAGACCCCTTCCCAGCTCCTGGCCTGCGCCCACCCTTCCACCCACAGGCACTTGGAGGGTCCCCTCTCTGCTCCTTCAGGGCTCTGAGCTAAGTCCACCTCCTCCAGGAGCCTCCGGAGCGCTCCGCTAGTACTGATGAGCTCCGTGGTTTCCGAGGTCTCTAATCCACAACCTCTAATCTGACTTCGGCCTTCCTCCTGACTGGGCTTGGGGTTGGGGGGGCCTCTGAGGGGTCCCCTGCTCCGGGAGAGCC